>OW203995.1:29595000-30091000 GCA_934047225.1 Ypsolopha sequella
ATATTTGAAGAGCTTATTCAGTCAATGGTTTAGAACAACTTTTACTATGGAACAAAACCTGTATCTCGAAAAACTGTACAGAAAAATGCAATGCAGAAGGGCAGATTTTTTTTTTGAGATTTCAGGGTTGACTCCATAGTAAAAGTTGTTCTACTCCATTGACTGAATAAGCTTTTCAAATATGGTTACACCTTTCTGTTACACGTTGTAAATATATGTATAAATATCCACGTCAGATGAATTCTAAAGTTATTAATGTTGTGTAAAATACAATACACAACTACAATGAGAAGTGCCCCGTGTTCCTCCTTCCCCGGCCCGCTGTGGCACCTGCGAGTGCGACAATGTTGGTACAGCTGGACGAGGTTCTACTCACGACTACCGCTCTATATCTATATAGTCTGTCGCTCAAATTATTATTACATATATACATTACATACTCCCAGAGGAGTAGACAAAGATGGAACTGCTACGACACTAATACACCTCTTTCGCTTCTTACACGTTCATCAATGTCAATGTCAAATACGAGTATCCTACTATCATTTGCCCGCGGCTTCTCCCGCGTTTATTAAGTTTTCATATAGTCGTACCATCGAATCTGTCAATATTTGTCAGACCATACATTTTTTAGTACGTAGTTGAACTGACTCTGGTTTGGAGTATTTGGAGTGTTTTGGGTTCTCATCATCTATAATTTGTCCCAAATATATGTATTCTTTTACGTATTCCATGTTTCCGCTAGGTAACTGGCTTTTGTTTTCAATGAGTTCATCAAAAGGCCTACCTTTTGGCTCTCTAGCGTTGTCTATGTCTAGCGCTGCGAGCATTGTTTGTAGATCTTGGTGATCATCTGCTAGTAGAACAATGTCATCGGCGAACCTTTAGTGTGACAGTTTTTCTTCGTTTATGTTAATTCCGTTATTGTGATTATCCAAATCCATTTTTCTAAAGACTGACACTGTGACTTGCACTCGGCAATCCACCACACTCGGAAACACTCTGACATCCCTACAGGTGTTCATGTCGTCTCTACATATATATATAATATCGCCACGACATGAATCCTCGAAGTGGTGTCAGAGGTTCCTGAGTGTGAACTGTGAAATATAAGTCACACTCGGTACATCCGCGTTTCACCAACGATTATTACGTCCCAACGTGATGGACGTGGGCTCTATCACCGTTCTCCGGGCACAACAACACACTTTTTAAGGCATGCAGCAGGTTTCCTCCTGAATGTCACGATGTTTTCCTTCACCGTTCAACAAGTGAGTATAACCTATTAGGTTATATATACAAATACAAAAACGTTGTAATATATATATATATTATAATTATATATTTATATTAGGATAGTATTGAAGTTAGAAATAGTAGGACACGATAATGGATGGTGTTTTTAGCCCAAAATTGATTTGAAAAGCATGAAATAAAACTATGTTTTATATCTGAAATGGGAATATAATTGACATAGATAATTGTCAAGAGTCGGTATAAACATACCAAAGAGAATATTTTACATTGAACTAAAAAGTATACAATACAGCGATAATCTTCTTACAAATTTGGACATTCCGCCCACCAAGGACAATAATGTCCTTTACCGCCCACCATGAACATAAATCACAAATTATCTTCTAATCCTTTATACCTATTCTCAAATTAAACCAAATAAAATAACCTTCAACATCACTAAGACTCTACAAAAAATAAGTAAATTAAGTGTTCTTTTTTAACATTAACAAACGAAAAACTTAATCTACAACAGGTAAAATACACAACTTAGAAGTTGGTCTTTTAATGACAGTGTCCTTACATTTAAGTGTTACTACTCTTGTAACTCCGTCCAAACCAGGATGTTTTTCTAAAATTTTGCCCAAAAGCCAACGAGAAGGAGGTAAATTATCCTCTTTTACTAAAACAACATTACCAATTTTTGGCTCGGTAACTTGTTTTGTCCATTTGTAACGTTGGAGAAGTGTACCTAAATATTCACTCGACCAACGACGCCAAAAATCTTGCATCATTCGTTGTACCAATTGCCATCTTTTTAAACAACTTACATTAGAATTTTTATAGTTACGATCCGGAGCAGATAACAAAGGCTCACCAACTAAAAAATGACTTGGTGTCAGTGCAATAGGATCATCTGGACTTTCTTGGGGTACCTGATATATTGGCCTTGAATTAAGACAGGCCTCAATTTGAGTCAAAACCGTGGACAACTCTTTAAACGTCAAAGTTGAGTTACCAACTACTCTTTTAAGATGAAATTTTGTAGATTTAATTCCAGCCTCCCACAAACCTCCAAAGTTTGGCGCGTGAGGCGGAATAAAATGCCAAGTAGTACGATTGTTGGCTAACCAATTTCGAATTTCTGAAGCAACTGATGATTTTTCTTCGTCAAATAATCTTTGTAACTCCTTTGCTGCCCCAACAAAATTTTTACCATTATCACTCCACATGTCAGAGCAATGACCTCGACGAGAAACAAATCTTTTAAAATCTGCAATGAAACCTTCTGAGCTAAGATCACTAATGACTTCGAGATGTACGGCCTTTGTGACCATACACACAAACAAACAGATATAACCTTTGTAAGTGCGATTACCTCTGCCCTTTGACATTCTCATATCAATAGGTCCGGCAAAATCGACACCACTGTGCAGAAATGGTCGTTTTATTGTTACTCTGGTTTCAGGTAACTGACCCATCAGTTGATTTTGCAAAACCACAGCTTGTTTTGCACATACTACACATTTTTTTACATACGCCTTAGTAAGCGTTTTCACTCTTATTATCCAATATTTAGAACGCAGATAGTTATTCATAAGAGTAGGACCACCATGAAGGGTTTTACTATGGGCATCTGCAATAATAAGTTGTGTAAAATGTCCTTCATGGGGTAAAATTATGGGATGTTTACTATCTTCGTCCAAATGTTGACAATTTTGCATCCGTCCACTCACTCTCAACAATCCTTGCTTATCAAGGACTGGACATAAAGACTTCAAATTACTCTTGTTCTTTACACACCTAGTTTTTTTTTAATTTTCAATGTCCTCCATAAAGACATCTTTTTGAAAATATTTGATACAAATTTCTAGCGCTTCCCGTAATTCTTCCGCTTCGAGATTTGTTGATGACTTTCTATCCTTTTTCTTCAAAAATCTTCTGCAATAAGCCACTACTCTAACTAATTTTTGAAGATTTGAATACTTGTTCCATAACAAATTATCAATCGTTTTTTCTTTCCCTTTTGAAGATTCTGTACTAGTATGTACCTTTATTGACCTTTGTTCCAAATTCGTGCTCACATCATTTAGTCTTGAATAGTTTATCGATTCGTTTTGGAGCCAAGAAGGACCACGTTTCCACAATGGATTTGTTGAAAGTTCAGAAGCCGATACTCCTCTTGAAGCCAAATCCGCAGGGTTTTGAGATGACTGAACATGTGACCATTGATTATTATCTAACACCATCAAAATTTCTGAAGTTCTATTTGCAATAAAAGTTTTCCACCGGCTAGGATGACTACTTAGCCAGGCTAACACAACTGTTGAGTCTGTCCAAGCATGAAGTTGTCGTTTCGGTATATTTAGTACTTCAGCTACTTCGTTAATTAATTTAGCTAGCAAAACAGCTCCACATAATTCTAACCGCGGAATCGAAACCTGTTTAACCGGAGCAACCCTTGTTTTTTGCAGTGACTAAATTGACGATAATATTTCCTTGCGCGTCAACAACTCTCATGTAAATAGCTGCAGCATATGCAACGTTAGAAGCATCGCAAAAACCGCGCAACTCAACACTGATATCTGTCGATTTAGTCCCCACCCATCGAGGCAGACTAAATGTATCCAGTTTTAACAAATCTTGACGATACTTCTCCCATTCTTTTAACAACTCTGTTGAAAGAGGTTCATCCCATTCTAATCCCGAAAGCCAAAGTTTTTGGATGAATACCTTTGCAGTAACTATGCATGGAGCTACCCAGCCCAATGGATCAAAAAGTCGTGCTATATCGGAAATTGCTGTCCTCTTTGTTACTGGCAATTGCTGTGGTGGAAGTTTTACTGAATAGTTAAAGCTATCACAGTGCCGATTCCAAGTAAGTCCTAATACCTTCATTTCTGTGTCTAACTTCATATCTACCTTGCATTGACTTCCTTCTTTGATTTGATTAGCTAGCTCCTGACTATTAGTAGTCCATTTTGTAAAACAAATCCTCCTTTTAATAACAACTCACTCATTTGCTTGTAAATAACGAATCCATCTTCTACCGTTTCAGAACCTGTCATCAAATCATCCATGTAAAAGTCACTTTTGACCCTTTCAGCAGCGATCGGAAATTCCTCAACATGATCTTGAGCAACCTGTTGAAGAGCCTTTACTGCCAGATATGGTGCTGATGCTGTTCCAAAAGTGACACGTAACATTCTGTAATCTTCTATTTCGTCTTCAGGATTTTCTCTCCATAAAAATCTTTGGAAATGTGTATCCTCATCTGCGACCTTCACTTGTCTATACATTTTTACAATATCTGCAACAATACAAATTGGATGTAGACGCCATTTCATCACAATATGCCGCAAGTCAGGTTGTAAAGAAGGACCCACCATTAATGTATCATTCAGTGAGACATTCGTTCCTTTACAAGATGCATCAAATACAACTCTGACCTTCGTTGTAGATTTATCTTCACGCAGTGGCGTGCACAGAACTTTTTACTGGAAAAGCAAACAATTGGTCAAGAACAACAATAAAAAAAATATGAAAAAATTTAAATATCACTTTGAAAAAAAAATATTGTATGACGCCAGGGTAGACAATGTCTACCCTAGAGTGAAAAATTCCTATACAAACTTTTTTTTTTCAAAGTGATATTTAAATTTTTTCATATTTTTTTTATTGTTATTCTTGACCAATTGTTTGCTTTTCCACCAAAAAGTTCTGTGCACGCCACTGTCTTCACGCAAAACAGCGTGATGTGGCAAATACACTGCAACCGATCTTTGGGGATCCCCAAATTTGCAGATACGTTCAGCATGACCTAGTGTCTTGTATTCTTCAATGACCTCGCTGTATCTTTCTTTCATAATCGGATTTTTCTCCAGTCTTTTTTCAAGAGACTTTAACCGTTTTACAGCTGCCTCTCTAGAGTCACTATATTTACAAGCTGGGTCGTCATCTTTAAATGGAAGTTTAACTATGTAACGACCTGTATCATCTCTCTTGGTGGTTGCCTTGAATATTTCCTCACACTTCTGTTCTTCCAATGACAATACTTTCTTTGCACAACTGGAAGATTCTGATTCCAGTTCCCAAAATTTTTTCAGTAACTCATTGCTTACGATTTCTGTATGCATACTGATTACAGCTTTCTGACATGGAGTCTTCTCAGACTGAGAGATAACTTGTCCAGATAAAATCCAACCTAAAGCTGTGTTCTGAGCTGTAGGTGTACCTGGTGGACCTTTGACTAATCCTTCTTTAATTATCTGAGCATAAACTTCTGCGCCCAACAATAAATCGATCCTGTTTGGGGTGTGAAAATTAGGATCAGCCAAGTTTAGACTACTCAATTCCAGCCAGGTTGTATCTTTCACTTCTTCTGACGGAAGAAGTGTAGTGAGTGCACTTAGTACGTACGCATTTACTTGGGTAACAAAGCTTGGATCGTGCAGTGACTGAATGTCAACACTTACTACATACTTCGAACTCAAAGTATTTTGACTACCACCTAAACCTGAGATAGTACTGATTGTAGGTACCTTCCTAAGACCAAGTAACTGCACTGCTGACTCGGTAATAAACGAGGCCTGAGAACCTTGATCGAGCAAAGCTCTTAGCAGTTGAGTGGACCCGTTCTTACTTGTGGCCTTAATAACAGCGGTTGCTAATAAAACTTGTTTTCCTACACCCTTGGTAAAATATGTGCCGATTTCATTCTTTGAATCAACGGTTTTATTATCAACAGATTCATGGGCAGAATCTACATCCTCACCTTCAGCACTATTATTAACGTCAGCTACTTGAGAAGAGTTTTCAATAACAGCTGCGTTTGAACTCGGCAAGGCGTTTGGGTGCAACAATGAATGGTGTTTGCGATGGCAAATTCGACATGTCGTTTTATGACGACAAAACTTTATGGAATGGTTCGCGCCCAAGCAGTTGAAACAAAGTCTATTGGTTTGGACAAAGTTCTGGCGATTTTGTACATTTTCTTTTACAAACTGCTTACAATTAATAATCCTATGAGCTTCGTTACAAAATGGACAAATAATATCCTCACTCTTTAAAACAGCATTTGTCAGTGAAACCCTAGGTTTTGGTTTGGTCGCCGTCTCTAAACACTCTAGTGTCCTAAAACGGTTTTTTAAAAACTCTTTGAATTTTGTAAATGTTGGTAGATCATCAGGAAACTCAGACACCTTTGCTTCCCACTGTTCACGAGACCTTGTATCAAGTTTCTGACTTACTATATAGATTACGAGAATATCCTACGAACTCACATCAATTCCTAGATTTGTTAAGCCCTCTAAACAATCATCGGTTGTGTCTAATAAGCTCTTTACACCATTTGAAGACTCGACAACACTAGCTTGACTCAACAGACACTTCAAATAACCATTTGCCAAATATCTTTTATTGTCATACCTATCTTTTAACAGATTCCACGCTCTTTTATAATTAGCTGCCGTGATAGAAATTCGTCTTAGAAGCTGTGCTGCTTCTCCAGTTACATGCCCTTTTAAATAATGTAATTTCTGCACGGCATCTAATGATGTTTCGGAGTCTATTAATGATGTGAATAAATCTCTAAACGATGTCCATTCAGAATAGTTTCCAGAAAACACAGGAATGGATATATCCGGAAGTTTTGCCTTTGCTTTTTTAGTATCAGCACTTTCAACATGACTGTCACAATTTTTCTCTTGAATCATAAACTGTTCCAAAGCCTCCCTTAACTCAGTTTCAAACTCTAAGTAAAACTCTTCAGTAGTATCACTTACTTCATCCGTAAAATAACTATTTTTTAACTCGACCGCTGTAGCCTTTTCTATAATCTCTCTATCATTTGATCGAAATGTTATCCACAATTCTTCAAGAAACTTTAATCGAGATTCGATGTAAGCTTGAGTTAAACGAGACTTAGGAGATTTTTTATAATTTTCTCTATGTTTACGAATTTTTACAACAAGTGCGTTTTGTAATTTTAGTTTGGGTTCCATCTTGAATAATAATTTTGAATCAAACAATTCAATATTCCAAATGATTTTAAACTAACATTTCACTGATAAATCGGGCATAGCATAGGTTTCCCGATGGTACAATAATATGAAAATTATTCTATGTAATTCAAACTATTTTGAGTTCTTGACAGTTAGCTTTACTCTATACTAAACATAAACAAAGTCTATTTATTATCTTCTTCTTCCGAATGTCACTTTCGTGTTTTATGTCACTGTCACATGTATGTAATCTGGAAAGGACTTACTGTTAATTCACTGGCACATCGATACCTTGGTTGATTCCACAAAACTCAGCCTTTCATTCTTGGGCTTGTACTTTTATCTAATATTTCCTCTCGTCCTTCGGGCTCCTCTCGGCAGCTTTACCTTGCTACCGTGGTACACTCGCTGTACTGCTCATCAGTAGTCCGAAGGAAACCGAAATGGCAAATTGGCAATGTGCCACTATTTCGGTGATAGATAACTTCCAAATTGAATTGTACAGTTTGTTTAAATTACACGGAAGTACAATCCGACTCGATTAGGACCATGTTTTTAGCCCAAAATTGATTTGAAAAGCATGAAATAAAACTATGTTTTATATCTGAAATGGGAATATAATTGACATAGATAATTGTCAAGAGTCGGTATAAACATACCAAAGAGAATATTTTACATTGAACTAAAAAGTATACAATACAGCGATAATCTTCTTACAAATTTGGACAGATGGCAAATTCTACCAAGTACATAATTACTAGATTAATGAAATCAGAACAGAAACGAGGCGGCGCGAGCGTGGGGCAGAGATCAGGGGTCACACACAACACGCAACACTATTGTGTAAATGTACTATGTCGGATCGGACACGGTTTCACAACTGTCTAATGTGGTCAAACGATTTCCTGAAATATTTCAGTTCTGGGCGCGTCAGCGGGTTGGCGCGGCGGGCGGGCGGGGGTGTGAGGGCGGGGTGAGAGCGGGCGGGCTTGCGGGGCGGGCGGGGGCGGGGACACCTGTGGCGTCACTCCACCTGTAGCACCAACCATACACTCTCGATACTGACCTTCACCATGGTAACAAAGTGTACTATCAGCGATAATTGCGCGATACATTTTGCCGTAGTATATGCGGAACCTTTCCTAATAAGACAACATTGGACTTTCTAGAGTACAGCCGCTGATGGACAGAAATAAAACATTGGATATAACTAATAAAATTATGACACAACACAACCGTCAAAATAAACAAGGATTAAAAAATAAGTTTAAGAAGCAAGCTTCATGTTGAATATTACGATTGCTCCAAAAACCTTCATTAGCTGGTTCGTTGGATCGATTTCAATGAATTAGCAAGATTATACCGGCCGGGTGTCGGCGGGCCGCGCGCCTGGGTGCGGCCCGCGGCCCGCGGCTCGGCACGTGACGTCACTGCACTAGTGGCCACGGGGTGATAGAATATCCATATTTATGTGTGTACCTCTAGAGTTGGCTGTTATAGTTTTCAAGGTTTAATTAAGGTTTATAAATGCTTTTTATAAACCTTAAACCTTGAAAACTATAGGCTTTCGCCTATGAATCTAAGTTTTTTTCTTTGAACTTTAATAAAACCCTATATAGCTGATAGCTAATAAAACGTAGATATTTACATCCCTTCGTGAACAAAATGTATGTAACAGCTGATGTTTCCCCAACAGCAGTAAACGAGCGTTATAGAAGAGAAAATGTAAACATAATTACAGTCCACGGTTGAATTACGGTATTATAAGGGTTTCCTCGACATATTATAGCCTTACTTTAGGTAGAATTTGTTTACCTTTAGCAATAAAGAATCGCTTACATCGTTTTTATTAAGCTATTAACTTTATTGAAGCTATATTTAAATCAACAATACAGACAAAAGCTGCATAAAATACAGGTTACATTAAATACTCTTCATTACTCTTCTATCGTTATTTTGTAATAAAATAAGGCTTAAGATTTGTATGACTATCACAAGAATAGTTTATTAAGCGTAGAACTTTTAAAGAAGGTAGTCTGTTTACTGGTATATTTCAAAACTTTCAAACGCCAATTTTATAAGAACTTCTTGCTGCATATAATATGTTATGACTCATTTGACGGTGATTGTAGACCCTTATCTGGTCAAGCATTAAACTGCAATATAGAGGATTCTGTATGTCCAAATCAGTTCATACGCAAAACAACGGTATTTTTCAGCAAAACAGTACTTTTCAGATGGCTCAGACCACTATTTGTGGTGAATTCGTAAAATTAAATACGTTTTGTGATGAAATCAAAGAATGGAATCAAGAAATAAACATTTCGCAATTTTTTGTCTTTAATATTCTGCGTCTGAATATTGAATAATTAAAGGAAGTACGATTTTAGCCGCTGCTGCTTGTTCGATGTTGGGCTCGTGGGGTAGGATAGGTATCTAAAAGGAAAATAATTGATTTTATTTTATTTTTTATATGATATATTCCACATAAATACAAATACTTAATTAAATGGTTTTAAACGCTAAATTTTGACCCCTCAGTGGGGTCGTCATCAGGCGAATAGAAAAATATTATATGAAATATAATAGGTATTTGAAGTTAGAAAACCGCTGACATGTTGATATAAAAATATTTAAAATATATAAGCTTAAATAATATTAGTTTTATATAATAATATTAGACTATATCCAATAATATTAGACTTTTTAAGGGAGAATTTAGTCAGCCGGCGCTAGGTGGCGTTATGATGTATTGTGCTCCGATCCTGAATATTTTGTTATATTAAATTAAACTGTAAATTTGGATTTGATTATAAATTTAGGTTTCAGTCGTTTGTTAAATAGTCATATTATTACGAGTCAGGTCAGGTCGTCAGTCATTGTTGTTGAGCAAAATATATATATATTTTTTTTTTTCCAAGAAACAAACAGTCTTATATATTTATACATAACACAAAATATTATTATAATGTAGACCTACAGTTATATTATATTATATACTCGTATCCCTTTAGACTACTGTGGTAACAGTGCTATTACTAACTGGTGACTATGGTAACAGTGCTCGTACAGACAAGTGCTATCACTACTGGTGACTATGGTAACAGTGCTCGTACAGACGAGTGCTATCACTACTGGTGACTATGGTAACAGTGCTCGTACAGACGAGTGCTATCACTACTGGTGACTATGGTAACAGTGCTCGTACAGACGAGTGCTATCACTACTGGTGACTATGGTAACAGTGCTCGTACAGACAAGTGCTATCACTACTGGTGACTGTGGTAACAGTGCTCGTACAGACGAGTGCTATCACTACTGGTGACTATGGTAACAGTGCTCGTACAGACAAGTGCTATCACTACTGGTGACTATGGTAACAGTGCTCGTACAGACGAGTGCTATCACTACTGGTGACTGTGGTAACAGTGCTCGTACAGACGAGTGCTATCACTACTGGTTACTGTGGTAACAGTGCTCATACAGACGAGTGCTATCACTACTGGTGACTGTGGTAACAGTGCTCGTACAGACGAGTGCTATCACTACTGGTGACTATGGTAACAGTGCTCGTACAGACGAGTGCTATCACTACTGGTGACTATGGTAACAGTGCTCGTACAGACGAGTGCTATCACTACTGGTGACTATGGTAACAGTGCTCGTTCAGACGAGTGCTATCACTACTGGTGACTGTGGTAACAGTGCTCGTACAGACGAGTGCTATCACTACTGGTGACTATGGTAACAGTGCTCGTACAGACGAGTGCTATCACTACTGGTGACTATGGTAACAGTGCTCGTACAGACAAGTGCTATCACTACTGGTGACTATGGTAACAGTGCTCGTACAGACAAGTGCTATCACTACTGGTGACTATGGTAACAGTGCTCGTACAGACGAGTGCTATCACTACTGGTGACTATGGTAACAGTGCTCGTACAGACGAGTGCTATCACTACTGGTGACTATGGTAACAGTGCTCGTATAGACGAGTGCTATCACTACTGGTGACTATGGTAACAGTGCTCGTACAGACGAGTGCTATCACTACTGGTGACTATGGTAACAGTGCTCGTTCAGACGAGTGCTATCACTACTGGTGACTGTGGTAACAGTGCTCGTACAGACGAGTGCTATCACTACTGGTGACTATGGTAACAGCCCATACAACCAAATTCGGCCGCGGCGGCTGAAATTTTGGTAACATAGAAATCTGCACTTAATATATGATCTGGCTGTGTGAAGTTTTAGCCGCAAAATGTACAGGTATACTCTTAACTATGGATCTAAAATTGTGTGAGACATCACAATGTTTCACTTGATTGAAAATAGACTGGTGACTATGGTAACAGTGTTCTGCTTTCAGTGATTAAAAATCCAGTTTGTAGAGATAGAGTATTATTATGTTATTAGCTCCAAATTTCTATTGTTTTTACCCTAAAATTCAAAATGAATTTTTACATAATTTCTGTGTTGTTCAGCCGGGGCGTAGCACAGTGTTTAATCGCGCGCGACGCCACTTAGTTAAATCACAAGTGCGAGGAGCGTGACACGATGTTTTTGCGATTAAACAGTACGTCACGCTCCTTGCACTTGTGATTCAACTAGTGGCGTCGCGCGCGATTAAAGACAATGCTACGCCGCCTGCTCACGATAAAAAGTACATTTTTTTTTTTCAGTTAATGGTAGCTGTTATATCCGGCACATGTGTGTGCCGCCACATGGCGACTCTATGACCGCCACCTTCATCATCACCAGCTCTTGTGAGTGTGCATGTGTGGAGCAAGTAGTGTGTGAGGGAGGGTGTGTTTGTGTGAGTATTGCTGTCACCAGCCACCACCATCAAGTGCACTGACAAGCCGCGATCATCCGCTACATACTCGACACATGCAATTAGGCACCTTACTCGCCCGCGTTACAGGACACTTTCCCTCGAGCGGTGCTGTTGCCAGTCTTCGGCGGACTCGAGCGGGTTATCGCGCGACCACGAGGTCGGACCCTCACTCACACACGCGTGGTTCATTACATACGCTGTTAATAATTCATGGAAGATAAAAACAAATAATAATAATCAACTTGGTATATTTGTTATCTTGCGACAATAAACTAGACAGTATTATTTTTAGAGCCAACTTAGATTAAGTTAACTTCTTTATGTCTTATTATCTTATACTTATTATTTTATAATTATTATCACATACTTATTTTATTATCATATAATTTATTATCTTATACTTATTATTTTATAATATTATCCTACACTTATTATCTTATAATTCTTATTTCATACTTATTATCTTACAACTATTATCTTATACTTATAATCTTATACTAATCTACTCGTATGTAAATAATGTCGATAATAAAGCGTCTTCGCTCATACCCAAAATATATAGTTCAGAACTATATTATAATACTTATTTGATATCCCTACAGACAGCACGATGTCGAAAGTAGGTCACATAGTTGCCATCTGCGGCCCACAACCAACTCGATATACGACTCGCGTCGCGACACGACGCGACTAATGAGGAACACTTCACAGTGTTTGTACACTAGTAGGGATTATAATAATTCTGTATTTTTGCCTATTGTGAGCGTGTAGGCAAAGGCAGCAGTAGACCATACTGTGCAGCCGCCGGCCGCCCCGCGCCCTATCGCTACGTAGGGCGGCTGATATGTAATCTCCTTGGTCAGAAATATATACAAAAATAATGCTGGCTGGTATGGATTTATATTCGTTTGTTATTCTATTTTCAAAATGTATTACATTCATTTGTTTATTGCATCACGTTTATTTGTCTCCTACAATTGTTTCGAACATGTCGGTAGAAAAAGTGAAAATGGATAAAATCGAGCAGCGTGCGGTGATTAAGTTTTTGACTAAAGAAGGGAATACGCCTTCGGAGATCAGACAGCGTATGTCACGTGTGTTTGGCAGTTCGTGATCTTCCGAATTTGTTATAAAGTTTTGGTCAAGGCAGTTTAAATTAGGTCGTGAGAGCCTCGAAGATGATCCTCGTAGCGGAAGACCAGTTTCGGCCGTCACCGATGAAAATGTAGCCAGGGTGAAAAAAAAATATATTAGAGGACCGACGAGTGAAGCAGTGGGAGATAGCTAGAGATGTGGGCGTCAGTAAAGAGCGAGTCAATGAAATAATTCATGAGCATTTGAACATGTCCAAGGTTAGTGCACGTTGGGTCCCTAGAATGTTGACTGCATTTGACATGGAGAGGCGTGTCAAATATTGCGAAGAGTTTTTGGACATGAGTCGAGGGAAAGAGGAAGAAATAATTTCTAGAATTGTAACATGTGATGAGACTTGGATTCGACAATGGGACCCGGAAAGTAAGCAAGAGTCGTTACAGTGGAAATTTAAGGATGAGAAGCCGCCTCGGAAATTTAAGGTCTGTCCATCGGCCGGTAAACTTATGGCTACAATCTTTTGGGACACAGAAGGGATTTTGCTCATAGATTATTTACCGAAAAAAACTACAATGAATGCTGATTATTACTCAAACTTATTATATCAACTAAGAGAGACAATAAAAGAAAAACGGCGAGGTAAACTAAGCAAAGGAATTCTGATTTTGCACGATAACGCACCAGTGCATACCGCACGCACAACAAAGCTAGCAATTAAAGACAATGGCTTCGAAACCATTGACCACCCCCCTTATAGTCCAGATCTAGCCCCTTGTGACTATTTTCTGTTTAGACTTCTCAAGAAAGACCTCAGGCGACGAAGATTTATGACCGATGACGAAATGAAGGCAGCGGTTTCTGACTATTTTGACGACAAACCGTTTTTTTTTTTTTAATGGCTTAAATTCAATATTTGAAACATTTAATAAGTGCATTTTACTAGCAAAGGACTATATAGAAAAATAAAAAAAAACTATCCAGTTACGTCTTTTCTTTCATAGTTAGGTAGGTTACTTTTCAGCCTCCCCTCGTATAACTCACATATATATAACTCGCTATAACTCACATATCGCTATAACTCACTCAAGAAATCAACACATCGATTTTAAGTCCTAAAAAATTTGGCCAAGCTGATTGTAAAAATATATTAACTACATCAATACATTCCAGCCACTTTGTTATCTAAATAATAAAAAATATTTTTCACAACTAATATCATATTTTTGTAAAAACCAAGGCACAGGTTGTAGGAATTGTCTGTAACACCAATGTTACTGACCATCATATTGCCATTATAGGAATGAAACTTAAGCCGGATACTAGGCGTGTTAATAGATTTAAAAATGTAATCAACTACGTGGGTGTTGTTTATGAATTGCAATCAGTTGATTGTTCCGATGTACAAAACTAGTATGATGTTAAAGTTGCTGTTAATAATTTCCTTGACACAATTTCAAAGGCCATTATCAATCATACCAATCAAGTTAAAATTAGTAGAAGTAACTTCGTCCTTAAACCCTGGATGACCCCTGGACTGCTGAGATGCAGTCGACATCGTGATCGACTACACGCAAGGCTAAGACGATTCCTTAATGACGAAGTGCTAAAACTTACTATCCAAGAATTATTTTAATGAATTACTTCGAAGGCTCAAATTTTAATACGAAAGAAATGAACTGGAAAGAAATAGCACTAATTCAAAATCACTCGAGGACGCTATCAAAAACTTGTGTAGCTTAAAAACAGTAAAAGCCCAAGCTTCGGAACTAATGTCAATCAACATTAATCCAAAAGAATCTCTGAATCACTGTAACAGCTATTTTTCATCTGTAGGTGGTAATTTAGCAGATCAAATCCTGACAAAAATGGGTGTTTCTGAGGAACAACTAGCTGCTGGGTTCAATATAGTGAAAAGCCCTAGAGACTCATTTTTCTTGGAGCCTACCAGCGAAGAGGAGATTATTGGCGCAATCGGTAGTCTTAAAAACAAAAGTGCACCAGGTCTCGATGATATAAACAACCACCTTGTAAAATATATAGGAAATCTTATAAATGAGCCCCTGTTATCCATTTTCAACCTTAGTTTTAGCACTGGTTGTTTACCCGAAGGTTGGAAAGTAGCAGCTGTAGCACCTATTTACAAGGATGGTCCAAAAACTCTTCCAGCAGTTATAGGTCAATATCATTATTGAGTGTTCTTTCAAAAGTATTAGAGAAGTTTGTTAACAAACCACTGGTTAATTTTCTGGAAAAATTTGGGCTTCTTTCTGGTAGGAAACTTGGATTTAGGCAGCACAGATCCACTGAGGATGCTGTGGTTCTGCTAACAGGCTTAATATCATAGTACCTGGATAAGGGTCTTTCTTGCGTAGGTGTTTTCTTGGACCTGGCAAAAGCCTTCAACACGGTTTCCACCCCAATACTTCTAGTGAAATTAGAACTTTTGGGTATCAGAGGCTCTGCATTGTCGTGGTTCGGTAGCTATCTTTTCCATAGAAAACAGCTCGTTAAATTGGGGCCGTATAAGATCGATACTCAAACAGTGAAGTATATTGGGCCTTACCTTATGCATCATATATATGAATGATATTCATGAACTTCAAATTAGAGGAGCTGAAACTATTTGTTATGCTGACGACACTATGATTCTGTTTCACGGTAATAGCTGGAAAAATATCTTTAGGTCAGCTGAGGTAGGAATGGCTTCTGTATTCCAGTGGCCACAAAATAATTTACTTACAAAAAATATATATATTATAGCAAAAAAACAAAGTACGAATGCTTTCATAAAACAGCTGCCTCCGAGCCTCCCCTATATGACGGTATCAAAATACCAATAACTTGAATTATTATCATCCATATGACTGTGCCATAATTCAACGAACAACCAGTCTCAAGTATTGTGGTGGTGGATGAAAAGCTTAATTTTAGAGAGCACATTTTGCAACCTTCTAAAAGGATCCGCAAAATAATTAGCATCATGAAAATGTTGTGAAATGCAGCTAGCATCCACATTCTTAAATTGGTATACACTGCTCTGCCAATCTCTTTTATCATATTGTATGTCGGTTTGGGGTAGTGCCCGCAAGACATCCATGATCACTGTCGTAAGAGCACAACGTTGTCTTGAAGGTTATGATGAATAAACCTTATCGTTTTCCTACGAAAGATTTGTTCACCAACGCTCAGATACATACGACAAATATTTATTTATAAAAACTGTATTAATTACCCATCGAAACATTATTACTTCAGCTGAGTACAGAAATTATTAAAGAAACGGGTGATTAGAACTCTGCCTCCTAAAGTTAACACAGCTTTTGCTAGCAGGTTTAGTACATTTATTAGTTCTTTGATTTATAGTAACATACTCAGGCATTGTTCTGTTCCTGAAGCAAAATCTAAGGTTGCAAACTGGCTAAAAACTATTGACTATGAGGACACTAAAAAACTGCTGGATCCATTCACTGCCAACAAGTTTTCAATAGACCATTTAATTTTATAACTTGAATAAATGTTTAGTTGTGTGAGTTTTATTTTTGCATTTAATTTTAAAAATGTATTTTTATTTTTTCTGTTTCTGTGTAAGTAATCTTTTTAAAATTATCTCAGTTTAATTGCTTAAATTTAATTTCAGTTTATATTTTAGGTATAAACTTTAATGAATTATGTAACTAATCCACTAAATATCCTGGTACCCCAAATTACTAGCCCAGCTGAGTTTGGGGTCCTCTGGTAATTTGGATTTGAAATTATGTGCAGTGTATCCAAGTGTTGTTTTAATTCTGTGACCTGACCTTCCATTTGCAATAAATTCATTTAACTATTTTATGTACCTATCAAAAAAATAATATTATATCTATGACCTATCACTGATCTGTGTATTAGGATAATATTATAAGATATCTACGACCTATCAGTAATCTGTGTATTAGAATAGTGTTATAAGATATAACCTATCGCTGATAAAATATATATGACCTATCACTGACCTGTGTATTAGAATAATATTTTATGATATCTATGACCTATCACTGATCTGTGTATCAGAATAATAATACATTACAAGATAGCAGTGTTCACTTGGGTCTCGGAGAGGATAAGCAACCAACATATGTATATTGGGGAGCATTTGTCGCCAGGTGACCGGTCGCTACACGCTAAAGCTCGCGCTTTCAAGAACTTTACACATTTTTATGCGTTCGAGGCGGACGGGTACTGTTGAGAAAAGAAGATAACTCGCCCATTATTTGGGTGAAAAATTGTGATGTTTTAAAAGATCTTAAGCCGTTATAATTTAATTTTAGTTTATTCATAAACTTACGCTAATATAAAATACCATTATAGAGTTTTCTAAAATAAGTATTTATTATCAAAATTGTAGAAGCATTCTTGGTAAGCTTAAAAATCTGTATATATCTAGCTTAAACAACTTTTATGACGTCATAGTTCTGACTGAAACAGGGCTTAACAACAGTGTGTTGGATGCCGAAATTTTAAATGAGAATTATTCCATTTTCCGGAGAGATCATAGTATTGTCAACAGTACCAAAATGAATGATGGAGGAGTCTTGATAGCAGTATCGAAAAAAATCATGTCATCTCGTCAACAGTGCTACGAAAGTAACAATGAAGATCTGTGGGTTTCAATTAATGCTAATCTTAAAGATTCTACAACTTGTATAAACTTGTGTGCTGTATATCTGGCTCCTCCAGTATCACCTCATAAACCAGAAAACCAGCTCAATTGTAGTAGTAATGCTTTGTCGATGCGATTTTAATTTAAATAGTTTACAATGGGTTCAAGTTACAGGTCAGACAAAACACTACAACAAATGTACTCCGTCTCATCTGGCTCTAACTTGGATAACTGTCTTGTAGATTTTCTCTCATTAAATAATCTCAAACAATATTAAAATAATATTAAAAATAGCAGTGGTAGATTCCTTGACTTGATTATATCTGATTCTAAATCTTTGTCGACTTCTTCTGCTGAACCTCTATCAAAAATAGATCGACATCACCCCCCTTTAAATATACTTATTGATTTTCCAGTAAAGACCTTTCTGCAGATACAATTTCCACCAAGCTGACTATAGCAAAATAAATAGAGACTAAGAATTAGTGATCTGCGATGACACTCTGAGTTCCTGTATTTCCATAAATGAAATGGTGGATAAGTTTTACGAAATTCTAAAAGAGAATATACATAGACATGTTTCGATGTCCTATTGCAAGCGTGGCTAATATCCGGATTGGTATTATTTTCATGTAAAAAGATGATTAAGGCAAAAGACAAGTATCGAATTACATACCAAAAATATCAAAATCCCTTGGATCAGTATGACTTTATCACAGATAGAGCCAGATGCCATAAAAATATCTAGTATCTATCGAACCATCAATTTCTTGCAACGACATTAAAGCTTTCTGGTCTTACATAAAGTCTAAACGTAATAAAAAGGAAACTATACCTAACGCTATATGCATTTAAACGGACGTCGCTATTTAACTCCAAAATCTATTTGTAACGCCTTCGCTGAAAACTTTTCTTCTGTTTATACTTCCACGAACCCGGTTCCTAGATCGAGTCCAAATCACAGTACTCGTAGTACTCGTCGTTAGGAATACTCTTAACAGACTTTCTGTTATGTTAGTACAAATAACATTTTAGAAGCTATTAAGAGGTTGGATAAGAAACAGGGGGCTGGCCCAGATGGGATTCCGGCTGTGTTCATATGTAGCTGTGCCCAAACTATTTATGTGCCTCTTAGTATAATTTTCAAAAGATCATTAGACACTGGAATCTTTCCTAATATGTGGAAGATGGCAAATCTGGTACCGATACCGAAAGGAGGCGTTGCAGATAATATCCAAGAATACAGCCCTATCTCTCTTTTGTGTTTGATGGGGAGCAGTTGATAACCTAATAAAACCAATTTTAACATCCAAACAACATGG
This sequence comes from Ypsolopha sequella, assembly GCA_934047225.1. NCBI lineage: Eukaryota > Metazoa > Arthropoda > Insecta > Lepidoptera > Ypsolophidae > Ypsolopha > Ypsolopha sequella. The sequence continues at coordinate 29,614,130 of OW203995.1, forward strand.
CTTTCGAATAAGATGTCTACTACTTCCAATTTGGCTTGCTACGTCGATTACCTTCAAAAGGCAGCAGATAATTAAGTAAGCTTAGTAATAAGTAAGTAGATGCTGTCTATACAGACATAAGTAAGGCCTCCGATAAAGTGGACCACAATTTGCTCTTGTCTAAGTTATCAGGCCTTGGAATGGACGGAATCATGATGGAATGGTTTTATCTAGAAGAAAACAAAAAGTTGTGATTTGTGGGTATGAATCTGAGCCCTTCTGGGCCACTTCTGGAGTGCCTCAAGAGTCCCACTTGGGGCATAATAAAATAAATACAAAATAAAAATCTTTTATTTCGGACAACTTGGATCCATAGCATGTTAGTAAGACTTATTAATAGTTGGTTAGTAGCAAAGAAAGAAAATTGAATTTTAGCTGCTTAGAATTAAATTTAAGCATAAGCTGCTTTTAAGCTTTATAAACGATTTGGCTCTAGAGATAAAGCACTGTAGCTATTCCTTACTCGCTGATTATTTGAAAATTTATAAAATAATTAATAATGAATCTGACCAGGATCTTCTTCAAGAGGATCTTGATATTATTTGCAGATGGTATATATGCAACAAACTACCTTTTAACATTAGCAAATGCAAACAAATTTCTTTAACACGTAAACACTCACCTTTAAAAATAAACTATAAAATTGACTCATCGTTCTTAGGAGTTGTGGAATCTATTCGTGATAATTGATAGCAAATTATCTTTCGTTCTTCATATAGACCAAATTGTAAAGAAAGCTTTCAGAATGCTAGGCTTTTTGTGGCGCAACTGCAAAAAATTCTAGTCTACGACTCCTTTAAAAATCATTTACTTTTCCCTGGTGAGTAGTACCCTACTGGAGTATTGCTGCAGTATTTGGAACCCGCACTATACATGTCACATAAACAGAATAGAGAGAGAGCAGAAACGGTTTCTGTTCTTTTTGACTGTACACCAGAGAAAACGCTCAGTTTTAATTTCGTACGAAGATCGATTCAAATATTTTAACTTTGTATCTCTCGAACAACGGCGATGGATCGTTGACCAAATTCGTTTATATAAGATTATGAGAAACGCCATTGAGTGTCCTCAATTATTAGCTAGGGTACAATTTGTCAATTTGTCATTTTTGTCATTTGGTACCGCATCGTCAACTTTTCACTTTTTGTAGTGGAGCTGGAGAGGTTTAGAACAAATTTGGGCCACAATGCCATTTGGAATCGTTTATGTAGAGATCACAACAATCTTGTAAAAAATGTAGAGTAGATATTTTTGCAGTCTCTCTTAAAAGATATAATGATATATGTATTGCGTAAGATAGTTGCAAAGGATTGAAATATTTTGCGATAGATTTTTTAAGTTTTTAATTCTACATTTTTAGTTTTACTTTTCATAATATTTTAGTTTCAGTTTTATTTTTTTAGTTAATTTAAAATTATTTAGAATATTAGTCTTTTGTTTTTTAACAAGTCGCTTCGAACGCTATTAAGTGTCCCACAGGCATGCTTTATTTGCCTTTGGGAATACTCGTGCATGTGTGTGTTTGTCTTTATATATTATATTTTGTAAGTGTCATTTCTGTTGGTAGACCAATAAAATATATTATATATATATATTATATATATATATATATATATCGAATCAAGAGGTTCCGGATCAGAACCTGACATGTTTTTTAGAAGGTATGTGGGCGTATGATAAAAGAAAATGAAAGATTTCGAACACAATTAAATCTTTAGTTCACGAAACGCGTACAGTTCCGAGGAGACTAGCACTCTCTGTGATGGTTTCGTTCCGAATCATCGCTGACTTCCCGACGCTGCCTCTCCAAGACTCCGTACAGCTCCACCAGGTGGCGCTTGCGTTCCGCAACAACTTCCGGAGTCATGAATACGGACGACTCATGACCCAAACCTCCCGTACTCATGACAGAATGCGACACGGCCATCCTACATGTTACACGTCCTCGTGTATATCTGCAACAATGAAAATCACAGCACAATATCACAATCGTTTGGCCACTCCTGACCAACACAATTGACTTGTTTAATTTAAAAAAAACCTCTGAATCATGACAATTCTTTTAATTTTACCACAAAATTTCTACAAGAAATTACCTGTTTTAAAATTAAAATCACAAACTACTCAAGTTGGTAATTACAGGATAAGCAATAAGCACAAGTAATGAGATACTGAGCACAAGCAATAAAACTTGAAATTTTTGAAAATTTTTTAGAGTGTACCTCTTTAGTCCGCCATTTCTGACGCCTACAATCAACTCTGTGATTACCAATAACCATCATAGTGGTTATTCTAGCTGTAATCATTACCGTGATTACTACAGCAACCATCCCTGTGGTTACTCTATCTGTAACCAGCCCTGTGGTTACAGTTACAACCATCCCTGTGGTTTAACTACAGCAACCATCCCTGTGGTTACTCTACCTGCAACCATCCCTGTGGTTACAGTTACAACCATCTCTGTGGTTTAACTACAGCAACCATCCCTGTGGTTACTCTACCTGCAACCATCCCTGTGGTTACATTTACAACCATCTCTGTGGTTTAACTACAGCAACCATCCCTGTGGTTACTCTACCTGCAACCATCCCTGTGGTTACATTTACAACCATCCCTGTGGTTTATAATCATCCCTGTGATTACAAGCAACAGACAAAGTCTGACTTCAGAGGACACGTACGAGAGTAGTTACGACAAATTTATTATCATTCATCAAGTTCTAAATTTTCAGAAATCTCAAAATCACTGACGTCCATGGGTACTTGTCCTTCAGGCATTTTTCTCAACTTGTCATGAGCGTACTTATAGATGCGCGTTGAATTTAAAGATTTTAAACAATAACGGTCACCATCAAGTAACTCAATTAACCTTAAAAGGTCCTTTAAACTTAGGGTCCAATAGCAGTAAGCGAAACAACATTATTATTGCGTTTTCCACTAAATTTAGCAGCCATAGCACTCAGCACCGGAATCAGACTAGAAGGGAAACGACTCACCGCGATGTTCAAGTGTTCCTGATGGTGGCTCGACCACACAAAGGTCAACACGACGCTCAGTAGGTACACTGCTGGCAGCGGCGGACTCGGTGCGGCTGAAACAGCGGCTTGCGACGTGTCCCGTCGCCCCACGCTTGAAGCACACGATGGAGGTTGACTTCGGTGTAGACTGCTGCGGTGCCGGGGACGTCGTAGGTGTAGGTGGTAGAAGAGGCTTGAAATAGTTTCCTTCTTGTTGGCATTCAGCTTGTCTGTGGCCTACCTTGCCACAGTGAAAGCATTTTAGTATAGTGGATGTTGAAATTTTTGGCCGTTTAAAATCAGGAACGGCCTTAAAATCATTAGCAATCTTACGTTTGAGAAACGTAAATGCCTGCAATTCCTTTTGGAGCTGTTGTCGTGACGTAATCTCAGTCGTAAAAGCAAGCCTTTGCAAGCGCGAATCAAATTGAGAAATATGCGCTAAAACGGTCGATATAGCGATTTGCTCCTTCGTAGCATCCTTCCAACTAGTCATTAACAAAGAAATCAGGCGACTTGCATAAGCAGACAAAGACTCATTTTCTTTCGGTTTATCGTTAGAAAAATGTATAAGGGTACCTGCGTTTGTCTCCGTACAAACAAACCTAGCGATGAACAAATCCTTAAATTCCGACCAGGTCATGCCAGGATATGAAACCTGGGCCAGCCACGCCGATGCAGATCCCTTGAGCGCCTTACTTATCACCACGATAAGCTGTCCTCCTTGTAGTGAGTTATCCGCAAAACAAAGGTCAGCGGTCGCGCACCATGACTTTGCATCCACCTCCGCCTTATCAGGGTTAAACTCCGGTAGCACGATACGATTATTTGACGAGCTTGGCGCGGATATAGCTTTGATTAACTCCTGCATGTTTTCATTTTGACGCTCGAATAGATCACGCCACAATTTATCACCGTTAGCCGATTCACTTTGCGGTTTTTCTGCCCGTTCAATCCGCACTTCTGATATCGAATCAAGAGGTTCCGGATCAGAACCTGACATGTTTTTTAGAAGGTATGTGGGCGTATGATAAAAGAAAATGAAAGATTTCGAACACAATTAAATCTTTAGTTCACGAAACGCGTACAGTTCCGAGGAGACTAGCACTCTCTGCGATGGTTTCGTTCCGAATCATCGCTGACTTCCCGACGCTGCCTCTCCAAGACTCCGTACAGCTCCACCAGGTGGCGCTTGCGTTCCGCAACAACTTCCGGAGTCATGAATACGGACGACTCATGACCCAAACCTCCCGTACTCATGACAGAATGCGACATATATATATATATATATATATATATATATATATATATATATATATATATATATAAGTATATAAATGGCATTCCGATCAAACTGCCGAGTATTAATTAGGTTATCACAAGAAAATTATTTCATTTTATGCACATTTTGACTGCATTACGCTTACCATAAATCGTGTTGTAACTATGTAAATAAAATCTAAATTTAATGCGTAAAACAAATTAATTTTCTTGCGAAAACAAAAAAAAAATTATTATCAAGCAAATTGCGCGAAATGCCATAAAAAGCATTAATTTATATTATAATGTGCATTTTGCACCGAGATCTAAAATCCTCTGGGACCCCAATAGTATGGTTAAAGTATAACAAGTAAGAACATACACAGTCGTTGATCTGATTAACCTTATTTACATCATAACTTGTAAACCGATAACAAGTACAGTCAGAGCCCGACACTGCGTGTACAGTAATAACAAGTACAGTCAGAGCCCGACACTGCGTGTACAGTAATAACGCTTCATAACGCGTCCGCGTACAGGCCATCTCACTCAGAGGAAAAGGCAACGATTGTACATGTTTAGCAGGCACCTACTGAGTGAGTGAGCGAACATCTGAATGTCACGTCGCGTGGCGGCTCGCTGGTGATAGCGCTGTCCTCTTGTGACCTAAGGAGATACATTGTCGTCAACTAGTCACCCGCACACTACGACCCTGCCGTACTGCCTTACGTAGGAACTAAACTACCTATTCATATCTGGTTGTTTCTTGGTATTTTCTTTCAAGAAATAATGACAGCTTCCATAACCATAACTGTCACCTCCAATACAGTTCTGAGACTGTCACCCTCAAACTACAAACATAAATAATGTACTATACGCAAAACTGTTTTTTAACACACTCGCGTCCCCTTTCGTTGCTACGACGTAGCAGGCGCTACGGCCACATAGTTTTTAGACCGCTTTGTACGAGCCGCTACGTTTGAACGCACATACGTGTCAGGAGATACGTATTACCCATGATACTATAGTAGCATCCTATAATGATACTATAGTAGCATCAAAATAATTGGGTTTTCCAAATTCGTTTTTTTTTTATTCAAGACTGTGGAAAGTGCAAGTATTTTGAAGCTACATTAATGCCACAGAAAAGTATTTTGTATATTGTTCGGACGCGGACAAAAGAAACACAACCTAGCAGTTGTTAGCGTCGTCAGACGTTAAATATGTTTACCACAGAGAGTTTGAACTCTCTGCACGGACGTCCGCACATTATTATTTGTACATTGTTTGTAGCTGGATGCCCACAGTTGGTGCCTGTTTGTAGCTGGATGCCCACAGTTGGTGCCTGTTTGTAGCTGGATGCCCACAGTTGGTGCCTGTTTGTAGCTGGATGCCCACAGTTGGTGCCTGTTTGTAGCTGGATGCCCACAGTTGGTGCCTGTTTGTAGCTGGATGCCCACAGTTGGTGCCTGTTTGTAGCTGGATGCCCACAGTTGGTGCCTGTTTGTAGCTGGATGCCCACAGTTGGTGCCTGTTTGTAGCTGGATGCCCACAGTTGGTGCCTGTTTGTAGCTGGATGCCCACAGTTGGTGCCTGTTTGTAGCTGGATGCCCACAGTTGGTGCCTGTTTGTAGCTGGATGCCCACAGTTGGTGCCTGTTTGTAGCTGGATGCCCACAGTTGGTGCCTGTTTGTAGCTGGATGCCCACATTTGGTGCCTGTTTGTAGCTGGATGTCCACAGTTGGTGCCTGTTTGTAGCTGGATGCCCACAGTTGGTGTCTGTTTTGAACGTGCTCGAGACCTTATTAAATTTTCAAATAATAAAAGTATTCAGTTTCATGTATACCCACCAAAATATATAGTATAGCCGCGGTAAGGGGTGGCAGGTGAGGTGGTGGGGGGGTGAAGTCGGAATAATAGTGACAATAAACAGTAGGTAATGTAGAGGGCGGGTGCGCCACCTCCAGTTAATTAGCAAAGTGTCGGCCACTCCCCCGGCCGGCGTGCTCACTGACCCGGCTTCGATACCTGCCCTCGCCCACAGATATGTCTTCGTCACCGAAAATATAATCCCATCAAAAACATTTCATGTAAACTATCGCCAAGACACAAGCTCAAAACGCTTTTACTGTTAAAAAGTTATCAGATCTCATGTAGAGCCAAGCCCTTAACTCTACAAGTCCTAACTCTACAAGTCCTAACTCTACAAACCCTACATCTTGATCATAAAGTATGGCTTGGCCGTTTTGCGGTCGTCAAAAAGACACTCCCATTTGGGTCATGCAATAGTGCCATGAAACGGCCAAGCCATACTTTATGATCAAGATGTAGGGTTTGTAGAGTTAGGGCTTGTAGAGTTAGGACTTGTAGAGTTAAGGGCTTGGCTCTACATGAGATCTGATAACTTTTTAACAGTAAAAGCGTTTTGAGCTTGTGTCTTGGCGATAGTTTACATGAAATGTTTTTGATGGGATTTCATTTCTTTTTGTAAGATGCTCTACTTCTTTTGTTTTTTCAGGCTGCATTTCTTGCGCCTGTGCTATAACTTTTTATATCCCACTCCCTATTTTTTCTTTTTTTTCTTTTTGTCTTATTATTTGCAATAAGCGATAGATCAGGGTGGTACTTAGTTATTAAGCGATTATATTCAACTATAGCTGACTGTTGCAAAGTCAATATTAATAAGGTGAATCCCTATCAAACCAGTCACCCTCGAAAGTGCTACATAAGTATGCCCAGAAGAAAACGTCGATGACCCGATATCAATGAGAGTATTATTTAAACTTAGCCCTTGGCTTTTATGGATAGTGATGGCATACGCGACACAGATCGTAAACTGCTCACGGTGTACGAATGCTCTATTAATTATTTCGAATTTTGTTTTTTCAGGCGCAAGTTCATGTTTAAGAGCGTTATTAAAAATAATTATAACTCTTATTGCCTTATTTTTATCTTTAGCTCAAGAATAAGACTCGGAATAATGATAGGTTTCTCCGTCCTCAGCACAAGAATACAGTTGCAGTAGTATACTCGTTAATATTTATTAGAGAGTACCTATCAAGAGTATAACTAATGTTAGTAACGATTTCAACATGTAGGTAAAAGTTATATCGTGCTGTAAACGACACGTAATGCCTTCTACATTTGTCTGAAAAAATTAAAAACTTGTCTTTCTGCGCTTGGAGGACCGTCCGGGGCGGCGCGGCTTCAGCCGTTATAGATAGCCACTGATAGTTATTGGATTACTAATTTTACAGAATACCTACCTGTTTGTTACTATGGCCTCTAAATAATAAAATTAAAATTTCTAGGACTTGGAAGTTGGGTATATATTTTTAATATTACAGAACCGGACTCCCCTTAAGAGGGGTTGGAGGTTAAAAGTTACAGATTTCTTAATTTTTTCGTTGTTTGTGTGCTAATCCTAGCCTTCATACCAAATTTCAGCTTTCTAGGACTCCAGGAAGTTTGGAACTGAAATTTTTATTTAATACAGAACCAGACCCCCCTTAAGAGGAGTTGGAGAGTGAAAGTTAGAGATTTCTTAACTTTATTGTTGTTTTTGTGCTAGTCCTAGCTTGCATACAAAATTTCAGCTTTCTAGGACTTCAGGAAGTTTGTAATTGAAATTTTCATTTAATACAGAACGACCCCCCCCCCTTAAGAGGAGTTGGAGGTTAAAAGTTACAGATTTCTTAATTTTTTCGTCATTTGTGTGCTAATCCTAGCCTTCATACCAAATTTCAGCTTTCTAGGACTCCAGGAAGTTTGGAACTGAAATTTTTATTTAATACAGAACCAGACCCCTCTTTAGAGGGGTTGGAGAAAGAAAAGTAGAAATTTATTAATTTTCTTGTTGTTTGTGTGCTAGTCCTAGCCTGCATACAAAATTTCAGCTTTCTAGGACTTCAGGAAGTTTGGAATTGAAATTTTTATTGAATGCAGAACCAGACCCCTCTTAAGAGGGGTTGGAGGGTGAAAGTTACAGATTTCTTAATTTTCTTGTTGTTTGTGTGCTAATCCTAGGCTGCATACCAAATTTCAGCTTTCTAGGACTTTAGGAAGTACCCTAGAATTTTGATGATCATCAGTGAGTGAGTGAGTGAGTGAGTGAGTGAGTGAGTGACAAAATCGATTTAGTTTAGGTATTAATAACATTCAAACTATAAAAGCAAGACAAATGAAACTTATCGTGTTTAATAAGACTGCTTCCTACATGTTACCTTGAGAATTTGGTATCTCTAGTATTACCTAGACCGAAGCTATGAGGGTTCGAAAATATGACGAAACGCTTCGAGAAAAGGTACGTAGTGCCCCGCTTCCTTTGGCTCGTCTTGGCGGGGGGCACTATCGTGCCCCCAGATAATAGACCGGGAATACCAAAAATATAACAAATAGACCGGGAGTCCCAAAAAATATAACGCGCTAATAAAATAAAAAGATAAACCAGGTCCTCTAAAAAGGCCGCTTTGGATGAATAATTTTATGATTCCGTTCTAATGCCGTCTCTTTTGCACGCGTGAAAAAACTCTGACTTCAAATCATTTTATGATTAACCCAAGTCGGCCTTTTTAGATCCCCATCAAACAATAAAGTTAATACTTGCGATTGTCGGCTCTTGGTGACGTCATCATGGTGATGTCATCATGGTGATGTCATCATGGATGAATAAAATACTTGTACTGTTACACAACCTATCGTTTTACTATTTTCCAACTAATTTCGCCTTATAGGTATTATCAAGGAATGATTTATTTAGATATTGCACAAACACTGCGTATGGATAGAGGCAATATGACGAATGACAGTAATGAACAAAACTAAATTAAGTGTGGTAATTAAATACAATAAATAATGTCAACTAAATTTCGTTAGGTAGTTTTCTAGTTGATGTTCAAAATCTGATTAATTTCCCTTAAAGTGGGGAAATTAACTTCACATAAATAAAAGTCAATATGAATGTAAAAGTAAATATATTGTATATGTGAAGTGTCAAAATCATTGTAATAAAGGAATGTCAAGATAATTTATTAAGTGGACAAATTAAAAGAAATGTCAATTTATTAATTGAAACGACGACATTTATCTACAATAAATAAATCACCTGTAGCTGTAGCACAATCCGCGTAGCTTCTCTTACCTGCCGCGTTGCACTCGTAGCAACACAAAATATTCTTCATCTACCCGCGTTAATAAATAAGAAGCTCCGGACCAACTCGTGTATTGTTTAATACCTTAGACTCCCCGTACTGACTCATGTATTGTTTAATAAATTAGACTCCCCGTACTGACTCATGTATTGTTTAATAAATTAGACTCCCCGTACTGACTCATGTATTGTTTAATAAATTAGACTCCCCGTACTGACTCATGTATTGTTTAATAAATGTGCCAAAACCAGTGGCGTAGCTATCGGAGGGCTATGCGGTGTAGTGCCCCGGGGCCCCCAAGAGATGTTTAAATATCTAAATCGAAAAAAGTATTTTACTATCATTTATTTTCGTTTAGTTTAACTTCGTCATTGTTTTGTTTTTAATTAAATATTATTGCGTAACTTGGCGAACTCAAACACGACCTATAAAACATGAGAAACTTAAAAAAAAAAAACTTTGTTTCTATACGAATTCTATTGCACAATAAAGCAACATTCAAATCGAAATAAAATAACCGAAACAAGTAGTACATCACTATCAACAATGAAGTATTACATTTTTTAATTCACACTTGCTTATAAATAATTACGATACTTTGTAGGCATTTAAACGTCATAGGCGCCATCACTCGATGGCTCTACTTTAACGTCCAAGTTTAAAAAAAAATCATGGCGCTTATTTGTAGTAAAAAAAATATTTGTAATTTGCATCGTGAATCGAGTTTTTCCGCCTCCAAGTGCTCGACTCGAAACGAATCTATCTTTGTATACCCCGAAATTCACGAATTCACGAAATTTTGCCCAAAATAATAATATGAGCAACGTGACTTTTAATATAATAAGTTTATTTTATTTTATTTAACTCCTTGTCATATAGAACTATTATAACTTGTTCAAATTCAAAATTCAAAATTCAAATAGTTTATTTTGCAAAGCAGGTATAGATATATACACTTTTTACACGTCAAATTTAATCTAATAAAGAAAATATATGTAATAAAATAATAAATGTACATGAACTAAATTAAAGGTTTATTTAATTTATGTAGCAATATATATACGATTAAAATGATAGGTAAAATATATAATATACAAGGTAAAATCCAATCAGCCGCCCGAACCCATACCGGAGACCCGGCCAGGGACCAGGAACAAGGTTCAATGATCACCAACCGAGCCCCCAGCACGAATCCAGGCGGCCGACCAAATCCCATCCTATATACTACATACTAATAGGTTACATATATAAATACATGCCTACCTCCGCCCATTCGATTAGTCTTGCTAAGAAGAAGGGCAAGAAACTTAGCAAGATCATGTCTTTTTTTTCAACATAAAACTTATACTATACAATATATGACTTATATCTACTTTAACCAAGGGATAAGAAAATACAAGACAGCAGGAATTCAGGTTAATGAAAAAAAAGAAAAACATATATATCTCTGTCTACCTGTCTCATGTAGTCCTTTTCCTTTTACAGTACAATTTTTACACCTTAGAGGAATCATAAGTTAAGAAATTATACTATTTAATTAAATTATAACTTACTATCATTATCACTGTAACACCACGCTTCACCATCACCCAAATATTCATTTATTTTATAATATGCCTTTTTCAATAGGCCCTGCTTAATATACAGTTTAAACTTATTCTCTGACAAAGTAAGGACCTCCTTTGGAAGTTTATTTCTTTATTTGTCTCTTTTTATTTTCGAGAAAAGCATTATACGTGCTTCGAACGTAATTAGGCCTCCCTGGCCTCGAATAAAAAAGTCCTCGCCCTTAACTTACTCGACCAGGGAGAGCTCACTTACTTGGTCTCAGCAGTAATGTACTATGACAACATTATCATTCGACAATAACTAACTAATATCGAACCTTCGAGTAACAAATGTAGTAAAAGCCAAAACACGATTTTACAGGAGACACAATCTGGGGGCACGGCAGTGCCCCCGCAAAGTCTCGCAGAAAAAACGCGGAACGGCCGTACCATCCTTTTCTCGAAGCAACTCACGGCACTTTCAACCCCCCTGTATCTTCGTTGTGGGTGAAGCTAGAAGTCTGAAATTTCAGGAACCAAGAGTACTTACTGATCCTACATCTGACCCCAAATTACAACTTTGTATCTATATTCGATTACGAAATATCTCAAGTCAAAGTTCCCTTATTTTGTCACTGACTGACTGACACATCATCAAAAGTCTAAAGGTGTTCTAGCAGGCCTACAAACTTGAAATTTTGCATGCGGTTAGTGTTAAGTGTACATTGCAACAAAAAAATATAAAAATGTTATTTGCGGTTGGTAATTTAATATTTCTATACAAAGTCTATACAAAATGTTTGTTTCCAGCTGCATCTATAAATTTGTATGACACTAGATGACGTTGGTGGTATGCTGCTTTGCATTAAAGACGCCTAAAACGAAAAATTCTACGTTAAAGTTAAAGTGCGAAAACTAAAAAATAAAACCGGTAAAGTGCGAATCTGACTCGTGTATAAAGAGTTCCGTACCCCTACACAATACGGGCACCGAACCCTAAAAGTAAATAACAACAATAAAGATGCCATAGCAACATTAAGGCGACAAAAAACAAAGCGATAAAACGGTAGCGCCTGACAAACAATTCGGTACCTTTTTAGTACGGAACCCAAATTTTCATTATTTTACTTTAAAGTATTTACTACAGACTGCCCAAAGTTTAAACTTTTACTTGTATGTTGTATTACCGTTCTAAAGGTAGAGCCTTTGTTATAATAATCTGTTCCTTGGGTAAGGCACCCTAAAAAGGGTGGTTTATAATGTTCCACACATTCACAATATTAGTCTATTTAAGAAGAAAATATCAACATTTCGTAATTAAGTCACTAAAAAAACGGTAGTTTGCGAATCCGACTCGCGCATAAAGGGTTCCGTACCCTTACACAATACGGGTATGGAACCCTAAAAGTAAATTGCAACAACATAGATGCCATAGCACCATCAAGGCGACAAAAAACAAAGCGATAAAACGGTAGCGCCTGACAAACAATTCGGTACCTTTTTAGGAAGGAACCCTAATTTTTATTATTTCTTATTTTACTTTAAAGTAGTCTGCCTAAATTTTCAACTTGTATGTATAACCGTTCTAACGATAGAGCCTTTGTTATAATAATTTGTGCTTTGGGTAAGGAACCCTAAAACACATTTAGTCTATTTAAGAAGATAAATATCAACATTTCGTAATTAAGTCGCTATTAAACCGGCTAAGTGCAATTCAGACTCGCTCACGAAGGATTCCGTACTACCATCACACAATATGGGTACGAAACCCCAAATCATTATGGTAAATACCAACAATAAAGATGACATAGCAACATCAAGGCGACAAAAAACAAGGCGCTAAAATGGTAGCGCTTGACAAACAAATCAGCACCTTTTGAATACGGAACTCTAATATTTATATGCCCAAAATTGTTGTTTTATAAAGATAGAGCTGAAACAAATAACATCGAATAATTGGACCCCCCTTGGATTTCCATTTATTGAACTTTTTATGCTGTGATAGGGGCCATATTATTATTTGCCGTGATAGAGGACAATGTAACATATATTATGTGAAAATATTTACGCGCTACCTATAACGGCTGAAGCTGTAGACCCATGTGATAGATGGATAGACAGCGGAGGATTAGTAATAGGGTCACGGAACCTAATGATACGGTACCCTAAAAATCAAGGTAAAAGGTTATTTATCAAGTAAAGCTTTAAATATATTAAAGGAAAAATAAAGCAGCTAATGTTGTTTTATTTGTATATGCATCCTCTATGATGTAGGTATATTGAAATGTCTATGTACTCGTGTGTCATTCAAAAAAGACCAGGTTTAGCTCATTATTCTGAGAGGTTTAGACATAATAATGTACTCTGTGGTTTAGACTGACAAGCCTGCCTTTCACTTCATGGTCAAAAGAAATTTTAACCTGCCTGTTGCATCTATTTGTGGATAATAGTAATAATAACTTACAGTAAAAATTAATATTGCAATGGAACCTGAAATATTGTACATAAATGAAAATCCTTGTCCACACCTAGTTGTCCCTATACCTGGAGATGGTTCATGTTTGTTCCATTCTTTGTCATTCTCTATGTATGGGAACATTGAGTCGTCATATGACATTAGGTGTGCGGTAGTCGAGTATGTGGTAGCGCATTGGGATCAAATGCAACTTTATACGTGTGACGAGCGTGGAGACACATGTACTCGACAGCAATGATGAAAACTACCACCTACGGTTCCGTATCCGAACTTATGGCAGCCACCGCTTTGTATCCATTTACGTTCGAGGTTTACGAAAATGGCCGTTTGAGAGGATCATTCGGTGGCGATCCTGGGATGCCAGTGAAACGTTTACGATTCTCTGGTAGTTTCTTAGGTGGTCATTATGAAATGCTCCTTCCCGATACTAGTTTCTCAGGAGTATGTCCTAATGATCAGTTAAAGGAAGTGGGTTTTAAGAAAATCCGCAGCTGACGTGCAAGAAATATTACCCGAGAAGAAAAAAAGGAGGACTACCTACAAAAAGAAATGAGATCCCATCAAAAACATAAAATGTACAAAAATGGCAAGTCTCGCAACGCAATCCTTCCACCGTAAAAAGTTGTGAGATCTTATGTAAAGCCAAGTCTGCTATTTTAGTTTTTATGGAAGCTTCTTTTCATTTAAGTAAGTATGGGAGCACCTATTTAACAAATTTATCATTAATTGTTTCCTATTTAGTTACCTACCAACATTAAGTGACTGTATTAATATTAGTCATCTTTATTTCCTAATAAAATATGGTGACTTTGCAATCGCAGAGCACAAATAAAGCACTGATGCGTAGAAATATATTCTCAAATCCCTACTAAATTGGTATTAGGTAGCTGATATGTTGTATATGTTGCTGTGCGATTGCGAAGTCACTATATTTTATTAGGAAATAAAGATGACTAATATTAATACAGTCACTTAATGTTGGTAGGTAACTAAATAGGAAACAATTAATGATAAATTTGTTAAATAAGTGCTCCCATACTAACTTAAATGAAAAGGAGCTTCCATAAAAACTAAAATAGCAGACTTGGCTTTACATAAGATCTCACAACTTTTTACGGTGGAAGGATTGCGTTGCGAGACTTGCCATTTTTGTACATTTTATGTTTTTGATGGGATTTAGAAATAACAAAATTTAGAAAATTATTTCCTCCATATCTTTTTTATTATTTCTTTATCTACATAAATATAGTCTAGGCTAACCAGTAATATTTTATGAGTTCTTTGACAAATCAAAAACCTTAACTTGAGAAGCTATCTTAGTTTAAAACTTAGCATGGCTTTTACTACAAAAAAAAATATCTACTCTGGCCTTTAAAACAAAATTCGTTACTTAAGGCGATTACCATCGCCAAATTAGCAGCTCGATATTTGTCACTACAAATATCAACGGAAACGACATTGAAATAACGTTCATATCAGCGCGCAATGCATAGTGGCTGTTACGACGCTCGCTGCGTCCTTGATAGGGCGAAATAGCAGAAAATTATACTTTTCACTTGGACGTGATTACTCGATTGAATAAACTTATGTTATGTTTATAGCTATAAAGTTTATCTATTTATCAAAGCATAGATGAATTCAATCGGCCAAGCTACTCAGGAGCAGTAGGAAATTTGAGGTCAAAAAACACCATTCAGTAAAAAAAAAAAAACATGTAGAAGTTTTGGTGGTATGAAAAAGAAAAATGTTACGTATGTTGTCCAAGAGTTGATTATTCATAATACATTTTTTCATTATTTTTGGTTTGGCCATAAACGAGGAGTAGGCTTTAGAAAGTACCCATTTGGCAATAGTAAGGCCCTTAAGGAGCTGCAGGTTTGCTGTATCATTCTACTAGTAAAAGTTTTTCAAGTTACCTATACATGTAGTTAAAAGACACGGTTAGTTATGTCACGTGTCATATTGAAGTACAAACAGTGAAAAGACACGGTTAGTTATGTCACGTGTCATATTGAAGTACAAACAGTTAAAAGACACGGTTAGTTATGTCACGTGTCATATTGAAGTACAAACAGTGAAAAGCTTACAATAAACGTGTGATCAGTCATAACATTGTTCTATTTAAATTAAATTGCAATAAAAAGGTATAAAAATAACAAAAAAATAAACCTACAACCTTTCAAGTAGTCAAAGTAAAGTAAAACGTCGTTTTCTTTAAATAGATCTCACCTCTAGTGAGACTCACACAATAAATCTCACCTCTAGTGAGACTCACACAATAAATCTCACCTCTAGTAAGACTCACACAATAAATCTCACCTCTAGTGAGACTCACACAGTTTTAGAGCAAAGAGAAACTAATTTATATTAATCAACCTTTAATTTCTGAGGTTTCTTACAGAAATTGCACAGAACCCTACTAATATTATAAATACGAAAGTTCGGATGGATAGATGGATGGATGGATGGATGTTTGTTACTTCTTCACGCCGTAACTACTGAACCGATTGTGCTGAAACTTTGCACAAATGTATTTCTAGACCTCGAATAGGACATAGGCTACTTTTTATGGAATAAAAATATGTCCAAAGACGCGGCTCGGCCTTAAGCCTTGCTAAACATACTATACTAGGGGATTAAGTCAGTTATCAAAGACCGCCAAAGACACATAAGCAGAGTAACTGTATTAATTCAGAAAACAAAAAATAGTGTCGATTTACATGGGAATGAAATTAGAGATGATGACATCAAAAAACACCCCAAATACTCCAAACCAAAATCAGGTAAATTACGTACTGAAAAATTAATGGTCTGCAAAATATTTACAGATTCGATACGACACAAAAACTTAAACAACGCGGGCGAAGCCGCGGGCAAAACGTAGTAGGAAATATATTAAACGAGACCGTGTCTGTACAAGGAATATGTTTTGAAAATTGTAATAGTAAAAATAATAAAAATTGTAATATTAAAAACAATAAAAATCCCACAGAAAGTAGACGGCAGTTTGCGCCTCAACTAAACATAAGAAATGTAAGAAATGAAATCTACCATCTATTCATTACCATATTTTAAAAGAACGACTTCCATATTCAAAGGAAATTTCAAGTCATCGACGCACATAGGTACCAACCTAATGTTTAATTTAATCACATAAATTTGAATTTCAATCAACACGGAACCCGACACGTAGCCAGCTATACAACAGATACGATATACATATAAAAGATAAATACTTATAGCATTGTTTATTTGTATCTCTTGCAATAGATAAAGCACTAAGAGTACATAATAAAAATCTCTCATATCTTCCCTAACAGTAACGTAGGATATTTGAACTACCAGATGCTGTAACAGGTGACGGTAGGGCACAATGTATCTTTGAACTACCCGATGCTGTAACAGGTGACGGTAGGGCACATAATGTATCTTTGAACTACCCGATGCTGTAACAGGTGACGGTAGGGCACAATGTATCTTTGAACTACCCGATGCTGTAACAGGTGACGGTAGGGCACATAATGTATCTTTGAACTACCCGATGCTGTAACAGGTGACGGTAGGGCACAATGTATCTTTGAACTACCCGATGCTGTAACAGGTGACGGTAGGGCACATAATGTATCTTTGAACTACCCGATGCTGTAACAGGTGACGGTAGGGCACATAATGTATCTTTGAACTACCAGATGCTGTAACAGGTGACGGTAGGGCACATAATGTATCTTTGAACTACCCGATGCTGTAACAGGTGACGGTAGGGCACATAATGTATCTTTGAACTACCCGATGCTGTAACAGGTGACGGTAGGGCACATAATGTATCTTTGAACTACCCGATGCTGTAACAGGTGACGGTAGGGCACAATGTATCTTTGAACTACCCGATGCTGTAACAGGTGACGGTAGGGCACATAATGTATCTTTGAACTACCCGATGCTGTAACAGGTGACGGTAGGGCACATAATGTATCTTTGAACTACCAGATGCTGTAACAGGTGACGGTAGGGCACAATGTATCTTTGAACTACCCGATGCTGTAACAGGTGACGGTAGGGCACAATGTATCTTTGAACTACCCGATGCTGTAACAGGTGACGGTAGGGCACAATGTATCTTTGAACTACCCGATGCTGTAACAGGTGACGGTAGGGCACAATGTATCTTTGAACTACCCGATGCTGTAACAGGTGACGGTAGGGCACAATGTATCTTTGAACTACCAGATGCTGTAACAGGTGACGGTAGGGCACAATGTATCTTTGAACTACCAGATGCTGTAACAGGTGACGGTAGGGCACAATGTATCTTTGAACTACCAGATGCTGTAACAGGTGACGGTAGGGCACATAATGTATCTTTGAACTACCAGATGCTGTAACAGGTGACGGTAGGGCACAATGTATCTTTGAACTACCCGATGCTGTAACAGGTGACGGTAGGGCACATAATGTATCTTTGAACTACCAGATGCTGTAACAGGTGACGGTAGGGCACAATGTATCTTTGAACTACCAGATGCTGTAACAGGTGACGGTAGGGCACAATGTATCTTTGAACTACCAGATGCTGTAACAGGTGACGGTAGGGCACAATGTATCTTTGAACTACACGATGCTGCAACAGGTGACGGTAGGGCACAATGTATCTTTGAACTACCAGATGCTGTTACAGGTGACGGTAGGGCACATAATGTATCTTTGAACTACCAGATGCTGTAACAGGTGACGGTAGGTGTAACCGCTGGCTACAGGAAATGCAGAGCTGATGATAAAGGGAAAATGGATGAATTGACACAGGAGAATTGTGGGGCACTGACCTGGTTGGAATGTTGGCGAGCCGACGTATGCGCTGAAACTGTGCCGCGTGGTGTATTCCTTGTCGGGCTGATGATGACAGGGATATGCAGAATGTCTTGGAGTAATACACAGCACTGATATGTTCACAAGACACGGTAAATACGCGAGATTGGTTGTAGCGTCGCGAATGTGTGCACACATGTATTGTTCGGTCGACGGTTGCGGCGAAACAGAGTGAGTGAACCGCGGGTTGGCAGCACGCGAGTCCATTGTGTCGCCAGGTGGCGCCAGCGCAGCGCCGCGATATTAGTCATGCACATGTCATGTTCGAACGTCACGCTGGTAACGTAGCGTAGCGTGAACAGTAGGGCACAATGTATCTTTGAACTACCAGATGCTGTAACAGGTGACGGTAGGGCACAATGTATCTTTGAACTACACGATGCTGCAACAGGTGACGTTAGGGCACAATGTATCTTTGAACTACCCGATGCTGTAACAGGTGACAGTAGGGCACAATGTATCTTTGAACTAACCGATGCTGTAACAGGTGACGGTAGGGCACAATGTATCTTTGAACTACCAGATGCTGTAACAGGTGACGGTAGGGCACAATATATCTTTGAACTACCAGATGCTGTAACAGGTGACGGTAGGGCACAATGTATCTTTGAACTACCAGATAATGTAACAGGTGACGGTAGGGCACAATGTATCTTTGAACTACCAGATGCTGTAACAGGTGACGGTAGGGCACAATGTATCTTTGAACTACCAGATGCTGTAACAGGTGACGGTAGGGCACAATGTATCTTTGAACTACCAGATGCTGTAACAAGTGACGGTAGGGCACAATGTATCTTTGAACTACCAGATGCTGTAACAGGTGACGGTAGGGCACAATGTATCTTTGAACTACCAGATGCTGTAACAGGTGACGGTAGGGCACAATGTATCTTTGAACTACCAGATGCTGTAACAGGTGACGGTAGGGCACAATGTATCTTTGAACTACCCGATGCTGTAACAGGTGACGGTAGGGCACAATGTATCTTTGAACTACCCGATGCTGTAACAGGTGACGGTAGGGCACATAATGTATCTTTGAACTACCCGATGCTGTAACAGGTGACGGTAGGGCACAATGTATCTTTGAACTACCAGATGCTGTAACAAGTGACGGTAGGGCACAATGTATCTTTGAACTACCAGATGCTGTAACAGGTGACGGTAGGGCACAATGTATCTTTGAACTACCAGATGCTGTACCAAGTGACGGTAGGGCACAATGTATCTTTGAACTACCAGATGCTGTAACAGGTGACGGTAGGGCACAATGTATCTTTGAACTACCCGATGCTGTAACAGGTGACGGTAGAGCACATAATGTATCTTTGAACTACCAGATGCTGTAACAGGTGACGGTAGGGCACAATGTATCTTTGAACTACCAGATGCTGTAACAGGTGACGGTAGGGCACAATGTATCTTTGAACTACACGATGCTGTAACAAGTGACGGTAGGGCACAATGTATCTTTGAACTACCAGATGCTGTAACAGGTGACGGTAGGGCACAATGTATCTTTGAACTACCAGATGCTGTAACAAGTGACGGTAGGGCACAATGTATCTTTGAACTACCAGATGCTGTAACAGGTGACGGTAGGGCACAATGTATCTTTGAACGACCAGATGCTGTAACAAGTGACGGTAGGGCACAATGTATCTTTGAACTACCAGATGCTGTAACAAGTGACGGTAGGGCACAATGTATCTTTGAACTACCAGATGCTGTAACAGGTGACGGTAGGGCACAATGTATCTTTGAACTACCAGATGCTGTAACAAGTGACGGTAGGGCACAATGTATCTTTGAACTACCCGATGCTGTAACAGGTGACGGTAGGGCACAATGTATCTTTGAACTACCCGATGCTGTAACAGGTGACGGTAGGGCACAATGTATCTTTGAACTACCAGATGCTGCAACAGGTGACGGTAGGGCACAATGTATCTTTGAACTACCCGATGCTGTAACAGGTGACGGTAGGGCACAATGTATCTTTGAACTACCCGATGCTGTAACAGGTGACGGTAGGGCACATAATGTATCTTTGAACTACCAGATGCTGCAACAGGTGACGGTAGGGCACAATGTATCTTTGAACTACCAGATGCTGCAACAGGTGACGGTAGGGCACAATGTATCTTTGAACTACCCGATGCTGTAACAGGTGACGGTAGGGCACAATGTATCTTTGAACTACCCGATGCTGTAACAGGTGACGGTAGGGCACAATGTATCTTTGAACTACCCGATGCTGTGACAGGTGACGGTAGGGCACATAATGTATCTTTGAACTACCCGATGCTGTAACAGGTGACGGTAGGGCACAATGTATCTTTGAACTACCAGATGCTGCAACAGGTGATGGTAGGGCACAATGTATCTTTGAACTACCCGATGCTGTAACAGGTGACGGTAGGGCACAATGTATCTTTGAACTACCCGATGCTGTAACAGGTGACGGTAGGGCACAATGTATCTTTGAACTACCCGATGCTGTAACAGGTGACGGTAGGGCACAATGTATCTTTGAACTACCCGATGCTGTAACAGGTGACGGTAGGGCACAATGTATCTTTGAACTACCCGATGCTGTAACAGGTGACGGTAGGGCACAATGTATCTTTGAACTACCCGATGCTGTAACAGGTGACGGTAGGGCACAATGTATCTTTGAACTACCCGATGCTGTAACAGGTGACGGTAGGGCACAATGTATCTTTGAACTTCCAGATGCTGTAACAGGTGACGGTAGGGCACAATGTATCTTTGAACTACCCGATGCTGTAACAGGTGACGGTACGGCACAATGTATCTTTGAACTACCCGATGCTGTAACAGGTGACGGTAGGGCACAATGTATCTTTGAACTACCCGATGCTGTAACAGGTGACGGTAGGGCACAATGTATCTTTGAACTACCCGATGCTGTAACAGGTGACGGTAGGGCACAATGTATCTTTGAACTACCAGATGCTGTAACAGGTGACGGTAGGGCACAATGTATCTTTGAACTACCCGATGCTGTAACAGGTGACGGTAGGGCACAATGTATCTTTGAACTACCAGATGCAGTAACATTTGATTCCTGTAGGCCACGCAGGCGAAGCCGCAGGCAGAAGCTAGTATTACAAAAAATGGTAATCATAAAACTAAAATAACATTAAGAATCCGTTTTTTTTAACGATGAAAGACTTGCCGATGGGTTTCGTATTTCGGCGATTTCGTGGAAGGTTACCTGACACTACCCACCTCCACAAGCGCGCACGCGCAGCACTTCGCCAGTCAATAAGTGTTAATTTATGGTTAATTATATAAAGTATGTACCTATCCCTAGTCTTAAGGTATTTATAATATGGACTTCTGGTGGCCTGAAATAAAGAAATTATTATTATATATATATATATATATATATATATTATTATTATGATTTATAACACTTTTTAAACATGTACACAGAATAATACAGACAAACAAAAAATCAAAATGATAGATTTTTAATAAGAATAATCAGAAAAAAAGAAAAAAAAATTACCTGAAATAAAATTTAAAGATTGAAAATTTTGCCCAGAACACTGCCCCGTGGGAGGATTCCCAAAATACTGGTGACATTATACAGGTTGTCCCAATAGACTGTTGACATTATACAGGTTGTCCCAATATACTGGTGACATTATACAGGTTGTCCCAATATACTGGTGACATTATACAGGTTGTCCCAATATACTGGTGATATTATACATGTTGTCCCAATATACTATCGACATTATACAGGTTGTCCCAAAATACTGGTGACATTATACAGGTTGTCCCAATAGACTGTTGACATTATACAGGTTGTCCCAATATACTGGTGACATTATACAGGTTGTCCCAATATACTGGTGACATTATACAGGTTGTCCCAATATATTGGTGATATTATACATGTTGTCCCAATAAACTATCGACATTATACAGGTTGTCCCAATATACTGGTGACATTATACAGGTTGTCCCAATATACTGGTGATATTATACATGTTGTCCCAATATACTGGCGACATTATACAGATTGTCCCAAAAGCCAACGTTATCCCTTGGAGGGCTGATAGGCCAGCTCATGACTGACCAGAATATCAAAACCCCGGTAAAAAATCGTCATATTATTTTAGAAACAACATTTATTGAGCATATATTTTAAATAACTTGCCGCTAGCGTAGTACAAAAAAAAAACCATGAACCGGGCAGTGCGGAGCAGTGGCGGGAGACTGATCCCTGAGCATCCTTCAGTGCGGTGCAATGGCGGGAGACTGATCCCGGAACATCCTTCAGTGTGGTGCAGTGGCGAAAGACTGATCCCTGAGCATCCTTCAGTGCGGTGCAATGGCGGGAGACTGATCCCGGGACATCCTTCAGTGTGGTGCAGTGGCGGGATACTGATCCCAGAACATCGTTCAGTGCGGTACAGTAGCGAAAGACTGATCCCGAAACATCCTTCAGTGTGGTGCAGTGGCGGGAGACTGATCCCAGAACATCGTTCAGTGCGGTACAGTAGCGAAAGACTGATCCCGAAACATCCTTCAGTGTGGTGCAGTGGCGGGAGACTGATCCCAGAACATCCTTCAGTGCGGTGCAGTGGCGGAGTGGCG
Organism: Ypsolopha sequella; assembly: GCA_934047225.1. Lineage (NCBI taxonomy): Eukaryota > Metazoa > Arthropoda > Insecta > Lepidoptera > Ypsolophidae > Ypsolopha > Ypsolopha sequella. Next base: position 29,637,119 of record OW203995.1, read on the forward strand.
GGAGACTGATCCCAGAACATCCTTCAGTGTGGTGCAGTGGCGGGAGACTGATCCCAGAACATCCTTCAGTGTGGTGCAGTGGCGGGAGACTGATCCCAGAACATCCTTCAGTGTGGTGCAGTGGCGGGAGACTGATCCCAGAACATCCTTCAGTGTGGTGCAGTGGCGGGAGACTGATCCCAGAACATCCTTCAGTGCGGTGCAGTGGCGGGAGACTGATCCCAGAACATCCTTCAGTGTGGTGCAGTGGCGGGAGACTGATCCCAGAACATCCTTCAGTGCGGTGCAGTGGCGGGAGACTGATCCCAGAACATCCTTCAGTGCGGTGCAGTGGCGGGAGACTGATCCCAGAACATCCTTCAGTGTGGTGCAGTGGCGGGAGACTGATCCCAGAACATCCTTCAGTGCGGTGCACTTTCACCCCTTGTCTTGGAGAAAAATACACACGTAAATATTTTTGTTGTCGCTGCAATAGTCAGGTCAATATTGATGTGACGTATATTACTAAACGTATTACATGATTTGTTCCTAAAATTATATGGATACAAAGAAATATGCTTATATCATATTATAATGTAGGTGCACCCCTCTGATAATAATCCTGCCGGCGCCCCTGGATGTCTGAATGTAGGTAGTTGGGCCACATTCTGATATTGCAGAATGATGACAATACGAGCTAAACAAGGTGATCGTTACACACTTTGCCCACCTACATATTACTTTAAACTGCTGGCTCGTGTCATCGGCCACAAGCGTGTGTCAGTATATGGGTACAACTGTTCTCAAAAGACTTGCTGCGTGTTGAGTGAATCTTAAAAGTGTGTCGAACCTTGCATGGCACCTCGAGAAAGTTTGCTTTAATGTAGTTTAAATATGTAGAGATAGTTATTATTTGTTTTATAATACGAGCAACACTTTTGATTAGTTTTGATGTATGGAGAGTCTGTTTACGGAAAATTTCCTCTGAATGATCATAAAAATGTGGGGCATTAACGGACGTACTGTTTCAATGTCCGTCGAGTGCAGAGCTTATTAAAAGCTGGTCGATACTAAAAGACGGAGAGAGCAGGTTCCGTCCGAGAGAGTAACGGGAGCCGGGAGGCTGACGGACGCGCGCCGGGTGCGCCGCCTGCAGCCTGCGACTGCCGACAGGAGACGAGATAAAGTGTATTAAGTTATCACGGCGCTGGCTGTGGTCAACGGCGGTGGGGGGCGACGACCTGGCACACATGTGTATGGCTCGTCCACACGCGACACGCACGCAAACACGCAGAAGCGCGCGCGCACGTGGCTAGCTATATTTAACCGTCCTGGATGATTGTCACGCTGTATCACGTCTGCTTTTCACATCTAACCGCTAACTAGCGACCTGACAATTGAAACAACACACTCGACTCATTCATACCACATGAAAAATATCATTGAACAACTAATTGATTAGATTCTTTATGCTGTATTCGATTATTGTTTTCTACAGCCTATCAGTAGTATTACGAGTACAATTTATTACGCTTAATGTACATTTACACAAAAACATTAAAGATATTTTACAGTGTCCAAAGGCGGCACTTATTGCTAATAGCAATATCTTCCAGGTAACCTTTGGGTGAAAAACTGCATTATTGTTTCCTACTGGTGTCACGACTACATTATTGTTTCCTACTGATGTCACAACTACATTATTGTTTCCTACTGATGTCACAACTACATTATTGTTTCCTACTGATGTCACAACTACATTATTGCTTCCTACTGATGTCACAACTACATTATTGTTTCCTACTGATGTCACAACTACATTATTGCTTCCTACTGATGTCACAACTACATTATTGTTTCCTACTGATGTCACAACTACATTATTGTTTCCTACTGATGTCACAACTACATTATTGTTTCCTACCGATGTCACAACTACATTATTGCTTCCTACTGATGTCACAACTACATTATTGTTTCCTACTGATGTCACAACTACATTATTGCTTCCTACTGATGTCACAACTACATTATTGTTTCCTACTGATGTCACAACTACATTATTGTTTCCTACTGATGTCACAACTACATTATTGTTTCCTACTGATGTCACAACTACATTATTGCTCCCTACTGATGTCACGACTACATTATTGTTTCCTATTGATGTCACAACTACATTATTGTTTCCTACTGATGTCACAACTACATTATTGCTTCCTACTGATGTCACAACTACATTATTGTTTCCTACTGATGTCACAACTACATTATTGCTTCCTACTGATGTCACAACTACATTATTGTTTCCTACTGATGTCACAACTACATTATTGTTTCCTACTGATGTCACAACTACATTATTGCTTCCTACTGATGTCACAACTACATTATTGTTTCCTACTGATGTCACAACTACATTATTGCTTCCTACTGATGTCACAACTACATTATTGTTTCCTACTGATGTCACAACTACATTATTGTTTCCTACTGATGTCACAACTACATTATTGTTTCCTACTGATGTCACAACTACATTATTGCTTCCTACTGATGTCACAACTACATTATTGTTTCCTACTGATGTCACAACTACATTATTGCTTCCTACTGATGTCACAACTACATTATTGTTTCCTACTGATGTCACAACTACATTATTGTTTCCTACTGATGTCACAACTACATTATTGTTTCCTACTGATGTCACAACTACATTATTGCTCCCTACTGATGTCACGACTACATTATTGTTTCCTACTGATGTCACAACTACATTATTGTTTCCTACTGATGTCACAACTACATTATTGTTTCCTACTGATGTCACAACTACATTATTGTTTCCTACTGATGTCACAACTACATTATTGCTTCCTACTGATGTCACAACTACATTATTGTTTCCTACTGATGTCACAACTACATTATTGTTTCCTACTGATGTCACAACTACATTATTGTTTCCTACTGATGTCACAACTACATTATTGCTTCCTACTGATGTCACAACTACATTATTGTTTCCTACTGATGTCACAACTACACTATTGCTTCCTACTGATGTCACAACTACATTATTGTTTCCTACTGATGTCACAACTACATTATTGCTTCCTACTGATGTCACAACTACATTATTGTTTCCTACTGATGTCACAACTACATTATTGTTTCCTACTGATGTCACAACTACATTATTGCTTCCTACTGATGTCACAACTACATTATTGTTTCCTACTGATGTCACAACTACATTATTGCTTCCTACTGATGTCACAACTACATTATTGTTTCCTACTGATGTCACAACTACATTATTGCTTCCTACTGATGTCACAACTACATTATTGTTTCCTACTGATGTCACAACTACATTATTGTTTCCTACTGATGTCACAACTACATTATTGTTTCCTACTGATGTCACAACTACATTATTGCTTCCTACTGATGTCACAACTACATTATTGTTTCCTACTGATGTCACAACTACATTATTGCTTCCTACTGATGTCACAACTACATTATTGTTTCCTACTGATGTCACAACTACATTATTGTTTCCTACTGATGTCACAACTACATTATTGTTTCCTACTGATGTCACAACTACATTATTGCTCCCTACTGATGTCACGACTACATTATTGTTTCCTACTGATGTCACAACTACATTATTGTTTCCTACTGATGTCACAACTACATTATTGCTCCCTACTGATGTCACGACTACATTATTGTTTCCTACTGATGTCACAACTACATTATTGTTTCCTACTGATGTCACAACTACATTATTGTTTCCTACTGATGTCACAACTACATTATTGTTTCCTACTGATGTCACAACTACATTATTGCTCCCTACTGATGTCACGACTACATTATTGTTTCCTACTGATGTCACAACTACATTATTGTTTCCTACTGATGTCACAACTACATTATTGTTTCCTACTGATGTCACAGCTACATTATTGTTTCCTACTGATGTCACAACTACATTATTGCTCCCTACTGATGTCACGACTACATTATTGTTTCCTACTGATGTCACAACTACATTATTGCTCCCTACTGATGTCACAACTACATTATTGTTTCCTACTGATGTCACAGCTACATTATTGTTTCCTACTGATGTCACAACTACATTATTGTTTCCTACTGATGTCACAACTACATTATTGTTTCCTACTGATGTCACAACTACATTTTTGACGAATGTTTCGAGATAATGTCACTTATCTACCGATTCAAAACGACTAATGTGCCAAAACCGTTATCGCTACCGATAATGAGATAATACACAGTAATCGTTTGATAGAGAGTTTAGTTTATCAGTGGCTCGATAACATACACCTATATATCGTTCAGTCAGTAGCCGAAGATTAAGAAAATGGTGTCTGCAATACAAAACCTTCAGAAATATTGTTGTTAAGGGGCAGATAGTCGCCAACGACCTTGAGTTGACGACTTCTGTCGGTACAAATATCGACAGAAACTATATTGAAATAACATCTATAACAGCGGGCTTTGCATTACGACGTCGTCGCTGGATCTCCGGATAGCGCAAAATAAAAGAAAATAATTCTTTTTACATGGATACCCATGCGATGGACGGAAAAAAAACAAAAAAATTTTTTTAAGCAATATTTTCGTTGCATTTTAGTGCAAGAACCATACAAGTACCATTAGAGGTTTGAAAGATATAACCAATTTTACTTAATCTTAGTCTAATAACAGCTTGACTTTGAAAAATATTTTTATGCTTTTTCTTATACGAGAGAATAATAGAGGTTGTAGATTAAATGAGGTTGTTTATTATAGTTTAACTAACAATGTGTATTTTTTATTTTATTTAAATATACCGTCAAAGAGAAATAACTTTATCAATAGAGTCATTGTGGATGACGCTAAACGTACGCTTGACGTACGTAAAAAATATGTATTTAAATTAGGCAATATATAAATAAAAATGAAACATATTAATAGATATAATTATCTTGGGTTGGAGCGAATGTTAACAAATTTTAGTCAAGATAGCCCAACCAGCATAATAATAATCAAATACAAGAATTTCTAATTCTAAGTGTCAGCAACTTCATTTACAAGACCTGTTTACAATAGAAACAGTCAGTTTGTTGATATTTACCACGAAGCTAGGAGAGGTCCAGTCTGGGACTACAACGGCACGACAATCAGCAACCTACCCTGGGACTACAACGGCACGACAATCAGCAACCTACCCTGGGAATCGTCCTGATCTATGGACCTTTACAGTTGCTGGGCTAGCTCAGGGCTATTGTCAAAGATGTGATTGTACAAATTATATAAAATATGATGATATAAAGTAAAACGAAACTTGTGTACCTATTCTGACACCATATTCCTCTGTTCTAGTTGGATGCAGCACACCTGGATGACCAGGTGGAGGAGCTGTTTAAACAGCAACTCTATGAAGCCACCAATTTTCTTGAGGTAATTTACAGTTGATAGAATCAACTTTTTTTTTACGTTGCTTAAAGTTAAGCCTTTTAAAGTTGTTTGAAATATTAATAACTAAGGTCCGACCGATACTGTTTTTTTGGTCTCAGCCGAGAATACAATAAATTACAATACAAATACAATAACAATACAATACAACAACCGAGACTGAGACTGAGACATAACGAAGTATTAAAAAAATCGAGAACATAGCACAGAACACTTTCAGTTTACAGAACATAGCACAGAACACTTTCAGTTTACAGAACATAGCACAGAACACTTTCAGTTTACAGAACATAGCACAGAACACTTTCAGTTTACAGAACATAGCACAGAACACTTTCAGTTTTGTAAAAAAGCAGCAGGTTGTGTCAGAGATACAACTGTAAATTAGGTATTTAAGTGGATACTTCTTAAGTTGCCTCTTTACTCAATCATAGAGGAAGGAATTAAAAACTTTAATATCATTTGGTAAAGGCAGTTGGTTGGCTCAGTCGTATAGTTGGATTGGCTTGTTCGAGTAGTAACTGAAAGAACCATTTAAGAATCTTTAAACAAGTAGGCAAGGTTGCCAACTGCTACCTTTACCCAGTAGCTAGAAATTTTGCAAAAGTAGCTAGATTCACTGTAAATCACTTGTCAGCAATAGTATCGTGCCCCCCTCACCTGTCCTGAAGCCCCTAGACCTGGGATGGTGGACACGTGCCCTCTTTACCTGTCTTCAGGCCCCTAGACCTGGGATGGTAGACACGTGACCTCTTCACCTGTCTTCAGGCCCCTAGACCTGGGATGATGGACATGTGCCCTCTTCACCTGTCCTCAGGCCTCTAGACATCTGGGATGGTGGACACGTGCCCTCTTCACCTGTCCTCAGGCCCCTTGACCTGGGATGGTGGACACGTGCCCTATTCACCTGTCTTCAGGCCCCTAGACCTGGGATGGTGGACACGTGCCCTATTCACCTGTCTTCAGGCCCCTAGACCTGGGACGGTGGACATGTGCCCTCTTCACCTGTCCTCAGGCACCTTGACCTGGGATGGTGGACACGTGCCCTCTTCACCTGTCTTCAGGCCCCTAGACCTGGGACGGTGGACACGTGCCCTCTTCACCTGTCCTCAGGCCCCTAGACTTGGGGTGGTGGACACGTGCCCTATTCACCTTTCCTCAGTCCCCTGGATGGTTGGCACGTCGGTAACAAGAAACTGTGTGAGTCAAAAACCTCTGATCGAAGAGACAAAAGGGTTTTGTGTCGGGGCGGTGCATGTAGCCCTTTGCCCAGTAACTTATCCCCCTGTCCCTTGTCCAATCCCTGTCCCCTGTTGGTATTTTAAATTGTCCAATTTATTTGATCTCTGAAACTGCAGAACCAATTTTCTCTATTCTTTCACTGTTGTGACAGCTAGATTATTCACTTCGACATAGGAGTTTGTTCCCCGGGGGGGGGGGGGGGGGGCGGTTCCCTGGGAACATAGCCATTTTTAACGTTCGCATGGATTATTTCTGGAACTACTAAACCCATTTTGAAAATTATTTCTCTATTGTAATGCTTAAGGAAACACATGGCCATACAATCCATGGTTATTATGGAGAGGAGAATTTATTTTTTCATTTGCGCTCGTATGTTTCTTTGGGAAACTTTTTCAGTTTGATCAGTAGAATAATATAATTAACTATTATAAGTATGTTTAAATACATCTGTTTGATTGGATTGATATCTTTTTTTATTAACCAGTAGTTGAAACAGTATTTTTTCGAAACACTTTTTATTAGTGCAAACATCTCGCTAATACCGAGATCTTGCGAGATTGAATTTTTTAAATCTTGCTAATACCGAGATTGACATTTAGGTGCAAGATTGCATTCCCTAGTAACAGCACAGTGTGGTTAGTGTTTAGACTCCAGGGTTGAAATTACTTAGGTACAGGATTAGAAGTAAAATTATTCGTTTACGTTAAATAAGTGAGGTTTTTTCAACACCTGTGTTTTTACGAATATAATCGAATCGTTTTTTAATTTATATTAAGACGCCATCAAAATTTACATTTGCGCAACCCTGCAATTTATATCAGAAGATGATCACGAGATTAATAAGTCAAAGCTAGGGCATAAACCTCAATGATGGTGTGGTGTGTGAGTAACGTCCTAGACGGCGGCGCGGCGCGGGGCGGGGCGGCAGGTGCAGCGTGCGACCTTTACCGATGTGCGCGAAGGGCGAGCAGTGAGCAGCGAGCAGCGGGACCGTGGGACCACAACGATTCCTAGTACCCGGTGCTACCCGGCCTCATAACAATCGCCTGTGCATATCAAACACCTTCTCGCTCTGGACTCCGGACCAACCAAACTTTCAACGAACATTGCGCATATTTCTGTTGCTAACCATTAATAGAATACCAGCATTCTTTTTTTACATCATTACCACAGTATAAGTGTCATTACTACTCAATTGAACCAAGTGAATCTGGTCACAACCACTGGCAGCATGGTCACAACCACTGGCAGCATGGTCACAACCACTAGCAGCATGGTCACAACCACTGGCAGCATGGTCACAACCACTGGCAGCATGGTCACAACCACTGGCAGCATGGCGCAGGCCAACGTTCATTACTCATCGAGAACCGGAATTCATAACCAATTGTTGTTTTGCATCACTCCGCATTAGAAACTACAATAAATGTCTAGTTTTGGTCTCGAATGTACCTCGTCCACCTAGTGGAAGGTGCTCCCCCCTCGTCCACCTAGTGGAAGGTGCTCCCCCCTCGTCCACCTAGTGGAAGGTGCTCCCCCCTCGTCCACCTTGTGGAAGGTGCTCCCCCCTCGTCCACCTAGTGGAAGGTGCTCCCCCCTCGTCCACCTAGTGGAAGGTGCTCCCCCCTCGTCCACCTAGTGGAAGGTGCTCCCCCCTCGTCCACCTAGTGGAAGGTGCTCCCCCCTCGTCCACCTAGTGGAAGGTGCTCCCCCCCTCGTTACGGCGACAATCACCTGTCGCGCTGGCTCCAGGCAACCGGCCTTCGGACAATATTGACCGACGCATCCAACGCAATATATCGTTGGACGCATCTATTATTGCTGACCATCGATGTGTGGGCCAACACTAGCTTGTATCGAAATACTAAAAGTGATGTAATGACATGCACATTAGGATGCTCCAAAAGATGAATCAAGTTACAAAGTTTCTCCTCAAACTTCAGTTTCTCCTTAATTACTTTACTGTTACTAGCTCTCGTTATTAATTACTTTACTGTTACTAGCTCTCGTTATTCCACAATCTTCAACTTTATTTTAGAAAAGATACGATAAGTGCATAGAAGTTTAAAAGTCCTGGATTTTAAATTCCATTAAAAAGTTTTAAATGCTTGTACATTTTGTGTGTATTTGATTTTGGTAAATGTTTTAGGTCCAAGTCATGGATACGGGACGAGTTCGGGCGAACATTTGTAACTGGCCATTTCACAATAGACAAGTTGCATGTTTCGACGCAGGTTCAGGAATACTTCTGTCATGCCATCTTATAGACTACCTCAATAGTTCTATTACATACAAAAGTGCATTTCATTCAAAATATTTCAAAACTAGTAATTTCAAAATTGTAAATAAAAAAGGAAATCTGAGCAAAAAGTTGTAACACTTAACTGAAACTCAGTACATACTTGTAGGTGTCAGGTGGTACATACCTACCTCACATAGATATGTAGCCTTGACAAGGATAGAAACGGTCGACGTAGACGTGAAATGTGTCGCGTATTGCAACGTGACGCGACGTGCCGCTGGGCGACACTCCACATGTGAATGTGCTGCTCGTCACTACACAGAGGTAGGTATAGTGAATGTGCTGCTCGTCACTACACAGAGGTAGGTATAGTGAATGTGTTGCTCATCACTACACAGAGGTAGGTATAGTGAATGTGTTGCTCGTCACTACACAGAGGTAGGTATAGTGAATGTGTTGCTCGTCACTACACAGAGGTAGGTATAGTGAATGTGTTGCTCGTCACTACACAGAGGTAGGTATAGTGAATGTGTTGCTCATCACTACACAGAGGTAGGTATAGTGAATGTGTTGCTCGTCACTACACAGAGGTAGGTATAGTGAATGTGTTGCTCGTCACTACACAGAGGTAGGTATAGTGAATGTGTTGCTCGTCACTACACAGAGGTAGGTATAGTGAATGTGTTGCTCGTCACTACACAGAGGTAGGTATAGTGAATGTGTTGCTCGTCACTACACAGAGGTAGGTATAGTGAATGTGTTGCTCGTCACTACACAGAGGTAGGTATAGTGAATGTGTTGCTCGTCACTACACAGAGGTAGGTATAGTGAATGTGTTGCTCGTCACTACACAGAGGTAGGTATAGTGAATGTGTTGCTCGTCACTACACAGAGGTAGGTATAGTGAATGTGTTGCTCGTCACTACACAGAGGTAGGTATAGTGAATGTGTTGCTCGTCACTACACAGAGGTAGGTATAGTGAATGTGTTGCTCGTCACTACACAGAGGTAGGTATAGTGAATGTGTTGCTCGTCACTACACAGAGGTAGGTATAGTGAATGTGTTGCTCGTCACTACACAGAGGTAGGTATAGTGAATGTGCTGCACGTCACTACACAGAGGTAGGTATAGTGAATGTGCTGCTCGTCACTACACAGAGGTAGGTATAGTGAATGTGTTGCTCGTCACCACACAGAGGTAGGTATAGTGAATGTGTTGCTCGTCACCACACAGAGGTAGGTATAGTGAATGTGTTGCTCGTCACTACACAGAGGTATAGTGAATGTGCTGCACGTCACCAGCTGCCTTGACCCTCGGGCTACGATGAGAACACACATATTTGTTTATTAATTAGTTTGTATAGACGCAGCAAGTCGTATAAAAATATCTTCTGCCCAGGGTCTCGGCCACAGGCTACGTGTGTGTGTGTGTGTGTGTGTGTATGTACTGATAGTACAGTAATAGCACAGATAATATAAGGAAATCTCAAGATATATTTCGGGTCCGACCTGGACCCGGCATCAGTTGAGTATCTTATTTATCAGTATATTTATATATATTTTTAAAAAACTTTAAAAGCTGTTATAGTGTATATTTTTAAAAAACAGATAATATAATAGATATTGTTATGATCATGATGCGCCACTTCCAAGCACATATGTTCCTACTAGTGTCCGCGCACACAACAACGCGACATCACGACGCACACAAAAAACAATACGCAGTCTAAAAATAAAATGGTAATAATCCGGTGAGAGTGCGCCTTGAGTCCTCACTCCTCACTCGTTGACACTCGGGAGCTGCTGCATACCTGCGTGTGGTACACACTCGTGTCTGTAGGTGTACATTGTGTAATGTGTGTACCAAGACGCGGGCGGCGCGGCGGCAACACTCTGTGCCGCTCCGATGAATGACTCTCCCCTCCCTCCCTTCAAGACGCGAAGCCTAGACACCTAGAGCATAATATTAACCTCCACCTATGTACCGATGTGGAAGGTTTCAATAAACCACTTCCTTCCCCCCTGTAATGGTAACATTAGCGGAACGTGGGAGAGCGGAACGTTCCGCGACAGTACATCTACGTACAAGCCTACCTTAATTATGCGGCAATAAACTAGTCGCCTGGTTGAAATACCTACTGTATGCGATACAGGTAGTTGTGGATACAGCGAATAATAATAAAATGTTAGTGGATGCCGTTGTATGTCGCTCGCACTCGGTGGTACACTGCGACTCACGGCGACGTCGCTACTGTTTGTTTGATTGTAACCCTTATATGGACGACATAGAACCTATAATCACGCGTTTGAGTGTACCAGCACAATAGGTAGGTGCGAGGGGCGAGCGGCTGTTTCAATACAATACTTCAATGATTCTACTGTATGTACTTGGAAATGTCTATTTTTTGTAAAATAAACTACAAGTCTGAGTATATATTTATTGTTCTTCAAATTATTACTGCTAAGCGCGAAACTTCCATATTGCATGACATGAAGCAAGGTGTTGCTCGTTGCATTATCATCTGTATTTAGAAGCCTTACTTTCTGTTTACTGGTATGATAGAATATTTTATTTATTTTATGATAGAATATTTTATTTATTTTAAAAGACGTGTTAATACCATTGAACCGTTCATATTCCTGCCGTTGGGAATTTTTTGAAACTTTTATTATTTTGTATCCCACGGCTAGGGAAAGGTCTCTCCTTCTTGAGTATTAATTTTCCATATTGTCCATTATATCTACAATGTGGTATGACCGCCTGACCGACAACGGCCGTCTTCATGCAGCCACTCGGCTGCATATCTTACTATCGTCAGCAGTCCACGCCGATCTCAGCCTGGCGGCCTGCACAACAATGTCAGCAGTTCGAGTATTGGAACGCAGATCGGTGTTCTTAACGCGATCAATGCCTTTCACACCATGTATATATGTATGTTTGTATGGTAAAACTTGATTTTGGACTTCTGATGTTCGGTTAGGGGTAGGAAATTATCGGTGCAATATTATTAAAACTCGCGTGAGCTGCCATAGTAAATTATTATTACATACGGCCTCTCACGTGTGATTGTTGTTGACTATATGCCAACCGTTCCACCGATACAATTTTTTCCAATTAAAAGAATCAAGTGCATCCACCATCCCACCTCCTTCGACGACGCAGCCAACGCTTAGCACACAAACAATGCGTAAAGCTCGCCGATCGGCGGCTGCCAGTGATCGTTTGACAACGACGGTGAACGCCGCGTCATCGTCCTAAGAACAACACTCACCTTGATAATGTCGAAATTGTATCGGTGAAACGGTTGGCATATAGTCAACAACAATCACACGTGAGTGTTCAAACCGTATGTAATAATAATTTAACTATAGGTACGTCTATATATGTTCTGATAGGGGTAGGAAATTATCGATACGGCTATAGATTTCTTTGTCTTGCCGAAGAAGACTACGTAGAGTACGTAGCACAGATATTCAATATTAGTCGACACACAACTATACAGCGATACATTCTGAACAACATAATAGTAATTGTTCACGCTACACTACGTTACCAGCATGACGTTAGAACATGACGTGTCATTCGCGTGCGCATGCGCGGATGACCACTCCCCCCCCCCGCCGCGCGCGGATCGAGGCGCGCGCGGGCGCTGGACTCTCTCTGTTTCGTCCGAACTCTCTAGAGAGTGACACGTGTACACACATTCGCGACGCCACAAACAATATCGCATACGTCTCAGTGTTGTGTTCGCAGTGTTATATACCAGTGAAGTGTTCACGTTACTACACTGCCCTTTCTGCACATTCCTGACACAAACGCCGTCTGCATCATCCCAACAAGGAGGGACGCTGCACAGCGCATTTGCCATCGAGAACAACATTCCAAAGCAAGGTCAGTCAGTTTACCCACAATTCTCTCGTGTCAACCCATCCGTTTATCCTCTTTCATCATCTCTGCATTCCTGTAGCCAGCGGCTACATTTTTGATCCTTCGAGACCGTTTTCGAATTCGAACCGTTAGAACCAGCCCCCTTTTCAGCCCCTACAGTCCATTTTCAATACAAGAAAAATTTTGGTCCGTCGAGCGGAAAATTTTTGGTTTATATCACCCCCCGCCTCCCTCCCGCCGGCCCGTAACTTTGTTTGAACCAGCCCCCGTCGATTTACTACAGTCCATTTTCACCCGGTTACATATTTCGGCCCCCCCCGCCCCTTTACAGAATAAACTCAGTTTGTTATTATTATTCAGCTCAGATAACATAAGTATATTCATTCAGCCCAATTGTTTATTACAGTCCACTATACTTCTTTATTAAACCCAAATTTTACGAGATTTTGCGAGATATTTTTTCGGTGCGAGTATTTGCTTTATTTCGTGTATTTACGTAAGTTACGCACATACGTAAAACCCACGTATACGTAAGTTATTACGTAACGAACGTTTACGTTTACGAATTATTACGTTACCAAAGTTTGATCTGCATCATTGGATTGTCCGCTCATTTAGATCCGATTTCTGCGAGGTAAATACATTCTTTGTTCGTTTACGCGTTCGAGGCTTGTAGGTAGGTATTTTATTCTATAAATAGAATTTTCGACGACTGATGTGTTGTTGTAAATATACTGTTATGATATATTGCCGTCAGTTTTTTCGTGTTATTGTCTAACAAGTTCATCGGCCCTTTTCGATATTTTTGTGTTGCGGTAATCTCACGTCGCAGTAATAGTATTAGACAGTTTGATCGTGTTATTGTCTGCTTTTTAACCGGATATATATATAGCACAAATATAGTAAAAAAAAAATTTTTGTTTTTTCATCTCATCTCTGCTCTTATTGTTTATGGTACACATATAGGGTGTTCCACGTTGGTGTATCAGCTCATATACAGGTTGTTTTTTAAAAAAAAAAATATTTTTTCTTCTCTTTCGTGTTTATTTAAGAGTTCCGTATTCCGTTTGAACATAGTCATTGTTACTTCATCCGCGCAAGTGTCTCAGCTCTGTTCATCTGTCTCATTATATATTTTGGTTGTACGTCCGCTCTTATAGTTCAGTTCAAAATCGTTGCGTATTTTGTCTTAGTAATCAACCACCTACTTTAACAAAATTAAGATGCCTTCGAAATCACAAGCCGCGATGTTTCGTGAGGCCGTAAAGGCGATAGTTCTGTTAAAGGAGATCGGTGCGGCGGTAGAGGCAGGCGACAGAAAAACTTATTCTGTGGCGGATTTCACCGCTCGTTACGCAAACATACAAAGCGTTAAAACTAAGTTAGAGAACGTATATTACGAGATCCTTGACGATGAGGATTTGTCCGACGAAACTGAGGCAACCTACACAAAAAATTTTCAGTCGGCACTTAGCAACTATGATGCTATCCTAGTGGCATTTGAAAAATTAAATGAAAAATCAGCTCTTCCGGACAAGACGCAACCCCTCAGCTCAGGTACACCCGTTGGTGTTTTACCAAAGATACCCATACCGGAGTTTCATTCGAACGTTGAAGAATGGCCCTCATTTATTGCCGTTTTTAGGAGCCTCGTCAGTGAGATGGCTACAGTTTCGGATGCTGTAAAGCTGCATTATTTGTTAGGCGCCCTAAAGGGTGAGGCACATGATATGGTGAAACACCTCTACCCTACCAACGAGAATTATCCCATAGCCATGGAAATTCTCACCAAGCGTTACGACAATCGTCGCGTACTCATTGACCGATTTGTGGACATTATAATGAACCTTCCGCACATCCACATGCGCTCGGATATCCGCACATCGTTCTTAATTCCGCTTATCTCAGCGCAAAGCGCTCTCCGCAACCTCGATCTGCCCATGAAAGACTCCGACTATGTTTTCGTGTCCATGGTGGTGCGAAAACTGCAAGGCGAGCTCCGCACTCTTTTCGAGCGGAAGTACGGATCTCGTGCAACTCTGCCCACGCTCAAGAACCTCATTGAGTTTCTGGAAGAGCACGCACGCTGCAAGGAGAATGAGTCATCGTTCCTTGCGTCACAGGAGGCTCCTTCTTCATCACGGCTCGGCCCGTCAGAAAGGCTCGCTCAGCTCAATAAGCTGCTTCAACCCACTCGAGGTACTCCACGTCAGCCCTACCAGGCTCATCAAGAGTTCCGCCCCATAGCTCCTCGGCAGGACAATCGCTCCCCCCGTCCTATTCGTCAACCATTTATGGCATTTGAGACAGCGCCAGTTTACTCGGCCCGATTATCCCCATCACCCACTCGCCGACAGGATTATTCGGCTCAACCTTCTTCCCCTACTGGTGGTATGCCATGCCCATACTGCAGGAATAGGGGACACAAACTCATCGCATGCCCAGGATTTAATAACCAGCCAGTTCAAGGTCGGTGGGACTTTGTGAACTCACGCAACCGGTGCCGACGCTGTTTGGGTCCTCATTATGAGAACGAGTGCAGGTCTACACGTGCATGCAAGGAGTGTGGGCGGTCTGACCACCATACTTCACTGCATCGCCATGGGGCCATGTCTCCGACACGCTCATCTGCTCATTTGCTGCCTCCGTCTCTACGTGAGCAGCCCAGACAGCGCTCAGCGCATGAGCCTCAGTACCGTTCGGCACATGCTACACAGGTATATACGTCCCATTCCAACTCGCCCACTCAATCGCGATCGCCAAGTAGGTCTCGGGTAGGTAGTCAACAGTGACTACCTACAATAACAGAGCACTATGAAGGCGAGGACGATCAGCACTCAGCACACTCAGCACACTCATCACACATTCACTCATCACATACACACTCAGCTCATTGTCACTCAATGACTTCAACTCCAACAGAAAATTACTGTAACTCCGCACAACGTGTAGTGAACGTCACCAACACGCCAATTTTGTTGCCAACCGTCTCACTTAAAATAGCAGACGTAAATGGTCAATTTCACTCAGCACGAGCCTTGTTGGACTGTGGAAGTATGCTGACTCTTTGTTCTCAGCGCATGGCCACAATTTTAAATTTGCCATTAAAACATAGATCTCTAAAAATCGCAGGAGTTGGAAATCAGCACACACAAGACTCAAAGGCATCAATCACAATTGTATGCCGCCCTACTCACCGTGACACACCTATGATCACGGCCACAGCCCATATATTGAAGAACGTAACTGGGTACCTACCGTTGGAAAAGGTTCCAGATCTCGCTCAGTTAACAGGTCACCCGCCGATTCCTCTTGCTGATCGAGAATATCACACACCAGCTTCGGTTGATCTAATACTAGGATCTGACGTTCTTGGTCAAGTGTTAGACGGAACCAAGGTTTCGCTCGGCCCTGGCAAGCCTATAGCCTTCGGCACGATATTTGATTTTACATTGATTGGACCTTTCGAAAGTTTACATACTTCACCCACGAATCAGGTCAACTCAGTTCACATTGTCGGCTCTCACACGGACTCAGAGCATTCCACTCATGACATTCACAAAAGTCTTGAGAGGTTTTGGGAATCCGAGGAACCCCAAACCTACAAGCATACCAGCCCATTAGAGGATCAGTGTGAGGACATTTTCCGCACCACAACTACTCGTGAACCATCAGGTCAATATGTGGTTACACTGCCCTTTCTGCACAACGCGCCGACATTAGGTTCCACTCACGCTATTGCGCTACGCAGGTTTCTCAATTTAGAGAAAAAGTTGCTAGCGAACCCGCCCTTCCGCTCGAAATACGTAGAATTCATGTCAGATTACATAAAATTGGGACATATGTCGCCGTGTCACCCCAATACCTTTGCTCATAAATCCCATTTCTATATCCCACATCATGGCATATTCAAGCCAGGATCAGAAAAGTTACGCTGCGTGTTTGACGGAAGTTGTAAAAGCTCAAATGGCGTCAATTTAAATGATTGTCTCCATACAGGTCCAGCTCTTCAACAAGATATTGTTGACATTATCATGTCCTTCAGGATCTACTCACAAGTTTTCAGCACAGACATCCGAATGATGTTCCGAAATATACTCATTCACCCAGAGCAAAGACGTTTTCAACTCATTCTCTGGCGGTCTTCACCCGACCAGCCCTTGCTCACGTATGCCCTTAATACCGTCACATATGGATTAAGGTCCAGCCCATACCATGCCATCCGCACTTTACTCCAATTGGCTGATGACGAAGGTCATCGCTACCCCCACGCTGCTCAGGTCCTCCGCAAATCAATATTTGTGGACGACATTCTCTCAGGTGCAGATTCTGTAGAATCTGCTCAGTCGCTCCAAAGCGAACTGATCGAGTTACTCGCCCTAGGAGGCTTTCAGCTCAGTAAATGGACATCCAACTCGCCCCAGCTCCTTGAACGGTTCCCAGATGACCAGTGCGACATGCCCAAGGACTTTGACTTCAGTCCCGACTCTAATTCCATTAAGGTTCTGGGAATACAGTGGATTCCTCAAACTGATGAGTTCACTTATCGCATTTCTCTGCCCACTCATGCTCAAGTCACAAAGCGCTCCATTCTCAGTACAGTAGCGTCTCTCTATGACCCCAATGGCTGGGTTACTCCAGTCATCTTCCGCGCAAAGATTCTTCTCCAGAAGCTTTGGCTTCTGAAAATAGGATGGGATGAGCCTATCTCTGAAGAAGTCCACACAGAGTGGCAACACATCTCAGAGGATCTTCCTCAGCTCTCAAACCTCCGTTTACCTCGACACATTTGTAAGTACAAGCCCACGTCTACTTACTCACTTCACGGGTTCGCGGACGCATCAGAGGCTGGCTTTGGTGCCGCTATCTACCTTCATGAGCGCAATATCACTGGACATGTCAATGTACACCTAATCATTGGCAAGTCCAAGGTCGCACCCATAAAGACTCGTCTCTCAATCCCGAAATTGGAGTTGTCAGCCGCGACTCTTTTATCTCAGCTCATGACTCGAGTGTCAGCCCAATTGTCAGCTCATATAGCCATTCAAACACACACATGCTGGTCAGATAGCACAATAGTGTTGGCATGGCTCAATACGCCACCTCACCGATTACAGACTTTCGAGGCCAATCGAGTGGCTAAGATCACAGCTATTTCAACTAGCCATACGTGGAGGCATGTGCCCACGAATCTCAACCCTGCTGACTGTGCAAGCAGAGGCATGTCTGCCCAGTCTCTCTCACTTCATGACCTTTGGTGGTCACCCAGTTGGCTCAAAGAACCTACCTGCACTTGGCCCAAGATGCCACCCGCTCTAGGCCATCATGCTCTCCCAGGCCTTAAGCCCAAAAAGGTACCAGCACACATAGCAGTCCCAGATATCGATATGGACTTGCTCACTCGCTACAGCTCACTTGACAAGCTCGTCGGAGTGACGGCTTGTATTAAAAGGTTCATATTCAATTGTCGGCACAGCCCAGATGCACGGCGCTCTGGTCCGTTGACAGTTAGTGAACGCAGGGACGCTCTGTTGCACTGGGTCCGCTCTGTTCAGCACAATGAGTTTGCTGAAGACATTAATCGTATCCAGACTGATAAGGTTTGTCCCGTTCGGCTCCAGCGTCTCTCGCCCTTCATAAAGGACGGCCTCTTGAGAGTCGGTGGTCGTCTCTCTCACGCGTCAATTAGGTATGACGCTCAACACCCACTCATTCTACCCAGTTCAAGTCCGCTCGTAGATCTCATTATAGATCACTATCACACAATACACTGCCACCCTGGAGCTGACACATTACACGCCATATTACGCCAGCAGTACTGGATTCTGTCCGCTCGTCGTATTATTAGACACCGCGTGTTTAAATGTATTAGATGTTTCCGGTGCCGCGCTCAGCCTAAGGCTCCGCTCATGGCTGATCTCCCAGCAGACAGAGTTACTCCTCAGCCAGTTTTTAGTCACGTCACGACGGACTTTGCTGGCCACTTCTTCGTTAAATCCAGCACGTTGAGGAACGCGAAACTCATAAAAGCGTACTTTTGTATTTTCGTTTGCCTCGCAACAAAGGCGGTTCATTTGGAACCAGTCTCTGCACTCTCAACGGAAGCGTTCTTTGCGGCATTGCAACGTTTTATCTCACGTCGCGGTACTCCGGTTCTCATTCGTTCAGACTGCGGCACAAACTATGTAGGTGCTAGGAATCAACTCATTGAAGTTCAGAACTTCCTCAGGTCAAACAATGATGCAATCACTCACAAGCTCGCGAATCAGCACATAACTTGGTTACTGAACCCGCCTAAAGGGCCTTGGTTCGGCGCACTGCACGAAATAAACGTAAAATCCACCAAGCAACTACTTTATCGTGTGATAGGTGAACAGCACCTCACTTTTGAGGAATTCTCTACTCTTTTGGCTCGAATTGAGGCTGTACTCAATTCAAGACCCCTCTGCCCAATTTCATCCGACCCTACGGACTTTGAACCTCTCACGGCCGGACATTTCATTATTGGTCGTCCGCTCACCGCTCTACCTGAGCAGTCTTTTGACGACAGACCCATATCTGCTCTTAAACGGTTTCAACTCATTCAAGCGCTCTCTCAGCGCTTTTGGACTCTCTGGTCCAGATCCTACCTCCATACCCTGCAAACCCGCTCCAAATGGCTCTCCCCTTCTTCCCCTCCTCAAGTGGGTGAACTGGCCCTCATCAAAGAGGATGACCTGCCTCCGCTCCAATGGAAGTTGGGAAGAATTCTCCGCACGATACCTGGCAAGGATGGAGTGATACGAGTTGTGGATCTGGACACAGCTCATGGAAATCTGCGACGACCTGTGTTCAAGATAGCCAGGCTGCCGTTGGATTCAGCTCAAGAGGAGCCGCAGCCCCGGCCCCCCCAGGATGTTCACGCTACACTACGTTACCAGCATGACGTTAGAACATGACGTGTCATTCGCGTGCGCATGCGCGGATGACCACTCCCCCCCCCCCGCCGCGCGCGGATCGAGGCGCGCGCGGGCGCTGGACTCTCTCTGTTTCGTCCGAACTCTCTAGAGAGTGACACGTGTACACACATTCGCGACGCCACAAACAATATCGCATACGTCTCAGTGTTGTGTTCGCAGTGTTATATACCAGTGAAGTGTTCACGTTACTACACTGCCCTTTCTGCACATTCCTGACACAAACGCCGTCTGCATCATCCCAACAAGGAGGGACGCTGCACAGCGCATTTGCCATCGAGAACAACATTCCAAAGCAAGGTCAGTCAGTTTACCCACAATTCTCTCGTGTCAACCCATCCGTTTATCCTCTTTCATCATCTCTGCATTCCTGTAGCCAGCGGCTACAGTAATGTCTCTCTAAGTATGGAGTTTTGATAAAGAAATATTTAGTTTATAACTAAAAAAAAAATATAAAGATTTTTGTAATATTTTTATACAGTTTTTATACAGTCTTTCAATGTACAATTTAAGCTATTTCTTACAAAAAGCTGCTTTTTGAAATGGCATCGCTAATGACATGAGCCAATAAATGTATCTCTCATTTTTTAAAGGGAAAAGGTTGTCGGTATCACTATAAACGGTTGTCTGTATCACTATAAATGTTGTCTGTATCACTATAAATGTTGTCTGTATCACTATAAAAGGTTGTCTGTATCACTATAAAATGTTGTCTGTATCACTATAAATGTTGTCTGTATCACTATAAAAGGTTGTCTGTATCACTATAAATGTTGTCTGTATCACTATAAAAGGTTGTCTGTATCACTATAAAAGGTTGTCCGTATCACTATAAAAGGTTGTCTGTATCACTATAAAAGGTTGTCTGTATCACTATAAATGTTGTCTATATCACTATAAAATGTTGTCTGTATCACTATAAAAGGTTGTCTGTATCACTATAAAAGGTTGTCTGTATCACTATAAAATGTTGTCTGTATCACTATAAAAGGTTGTCTGTATCACTATAAAATGTTGTCTGTATCACTATAAAAGGTTGTCTGTATCACTATAAAATGTTGTCTGTATCACTATAAAAGGTTGTCTGTATCACTATAAATGTTGTCTGTATCACTATAAAAGGTTGTCTGTATCACTATAAAAGGTTGTCCGTATCACTATAAAAGGTTGTCTGTATCACTATAAAAGGTTGTCCGTATCACTATAAAATGTTGTCTGTATCACTATAAAATGTTGTCTGTATCACTATAAAAGGTTGTCTGTATCACTATAAATGTTGTCTGAATCACTATAAAAGGTTGTCTGTATCACTATAAAAGGTTGTCCGTATCACTATAAAAGGTTGTCTGTATCACTATAAAAGGTTGTCTGTATCACTATAAATGTTGTCTATATCACTATAAAATGTTGTCTGTATCACTATAAAAGGTTGTCTGTATCACTATAAAAGGTTGTCTGTATCACTATAAAATGTTGTCTGTATCACTATAAAAGGTTGTCTGTATCACTATAAAATGTTGTCTGTATCACTATAAAAGGTTGTCTGTATCACTATAAAATGTTGTCTGTATCACTATAAAAGGTTGTCTGTATCACTATAAATGTTGTCTGTATCACTATAAAATGTTGTCTGTATCACTATAAAAGGTTGTCTGTATCACTATAAAAGGTTGTCCGTATCACTATAAAAGGTTGTCCGTATCACTATAAAAGGTTGTCTGTATCACTATAAATGTTGTCTGTGTCACTATAAAATTTTGCATAAACAAATCCTCAGTAAAGAGCCTAAGCCGGTAATTTGATAATCATGTTTTTTTACACATTTTTAATTGTATCGTATAATGACGGTAAAGGTACAAATTTATTAAAACCTAGGAACATTGATCAGCTACGTCACAGGTGTGTTGGTATAATACACGTACTGACATCTGAGAATTGAGAGAGCAGTGAGCGGCAGATAGTTAGATCTCCCCCCGCACCACTCTCCCCTGAGCCCGCGACACTCGCTCGCTATAAAAGACATCAACGCGCAGCCTCCGCATCACTGGGGCTCTAGATGTAGTTCTACTCTAGATGTTGTTCTAAGGTTTTATTATCAACTTTGGACAGCTGCTTCAAGCTGGGAGTAAGTCCAGTTGTTTAAGAAAACTTTGCCAAAATACTAAGAACAATACTTTAATCCTTTTTGAGTTTAAAATTTTGAGAATTGTTTCTTGATTTATTTATTTATTTCCAAAAAAGTTTATACAGCATTACAAGAACATTTTTCCAAAGAACTTGAAACTTAGAAGCTACTAATGAACTTAGAAGCAATTTAAACATAACAAATCATAAAATAACTATTTGAGCAAAACATAAAATAACAATGACAATGACAACAAAACATAAAATAACAATGACAATGACAACAAAACATAAAATAACAATGACAATGACAACAAAACATAAAATAACAATTACAATGACAACAAAACATAAAATAACAATGACAATGACAACAAAACATAAAATAACAATGACAATGACAACAAAACATAAAATAACAATGACAATGACAACAAAACATAAAATAACAATGACAATGACAACAAAACATAAAATAACAATGACAATGACAACAAAACATAAAATAACAATGACAATGACAACAAAAAATGAAAAATAAATACAATGATTATATAACTAGCTCCTGCCTGCGGCTCTACAGGAAATTACTTTTTTTTTCTGAAACAAAAATTATAAGCGCTCTTACTCCCTCTCAGTCAAATATTAAACTAACAATATCCCAAACAAAGTTAGCGAGGCCGAAAAACTCACATGTTCCGACAACAAACGCGCCCAGCTCGTCCTTCGGCATCGGCACATTGTCTGTCCTTGCATGCTCATTTTTCAGCCTCCCTAGATACTCCTGGCGACGCTGCGAAGTGGCACAATTATATACTGACTGAACGAACAGTATTATATAGTAGGTATGTGCCCAATTAGTTTTTACTTTTAAAGTTCAATAGGTAATAAAGAATAGTAAGTGTAAGTATATAATGTGATCCCGTATCTACGTTCCAGTCCCATCATCAGACTCTGGTCCCAATGTTTTACCTATCTACGTTCCAGTCCCATCATCAGACTCTGGTCCCAATGTTTTACCTATCTACGTTCCAGTCCCATCATCAGACTCTGGTCCCAATGTTTTACCTATCTACGTTCCAGTCCCATCATCAGACTCTGGTCCCAATGTTTTACCTATCTACGTTCCAGTCCCATCATCAGACTCTGGTCCCCATGTTTTATCTAATCTATCATTAAACAGTTCACACTGTGGTGCTGCGATTACGACTGCACTAAGTCTATCATTAAACAGACCACACTGTAGTCTGCGACCACGAGTGCACTAAGTCTATCATTAAACAGACCACACTGTGGTATGCGACCACGAGTGCACTAAGTCTATCATTAAACAGACCACACTGTGGTCTGCGACCACGAGTGCACTAAGTCTATCATTAAACAGACCACACTGTGGTCTGCGACCACGAGTGCACTAAGTCTATCATTAAACAGACCACACTGTGGTCTGCGACCACGAGTGCACTAAGTCTATCATTAAACAGACCACACTGTAGTCTGCGACCACGAGTGCACTAAGTCTATCATTAAACAGACCACACTGTGGTATGCGACCACGAGTGCACTAAGTCTATCATTAAACAGACCACACTGTGGTCTGCGACCACGAGTGCACTAAGTCTATCATTAAACAGACCACACTGTGGTCTGCGACCACGAGTGCACTAAGTCTATCATTAAACAGACCACACTGTGGTCTGCGACCACGAGTGCACTAAGTCTATCATTAAGCAGACCACACTGTGGTCTGCGACCACGAGTGCACTAAGTCTATCATTAAACAGACCACACTGTGGTATGCGACCACGAGTGCACTAAGTCTATCATTAAACAGACCACACTGTGGTCTGCGACCACGAGTGCACTAAGTCTATCATTAAACAGACCACACTGTGGTCTGCGACCACGAGTGCACTAAGTCTATCATTAAACAGACCACACTGTGGTCTGCGACCACGAGTGCACTAAGTCTATCATTAAGCAGACCACACTGTGGTCTGCGACCACGAGTGCACTAAGTTTTTTGATTCCACGTATAAGAGGATTGATCAAAAATGGTTAAATGAATTATGCCTAAGTTTCATATTATTATCAGAGAATTTAGATTTTATTGGAAAAGAACAAAATATGAAATGTCTCGGAAAAAACAAGAATAACATTAAAGTCAAAGTCAAAGTCAAAGCGTTTATTAAGTATACAGGAGCAGTTAAAGCACACTTATACACGTCAAAGTTACAATATTGAAATAAATGTTACGTACTAAAACACAAAAAAAATTAAAAATTACAATTTAAAAATAATAATCAATAGAAATGTCATAACAATAAAATAAAATTAACCATAAATTCGAAAAACAAAAATTGTTAAAATAGATAAAAATTTAATTCTTACAATTTTTTTCAAATCTATTTTCATTGTTTTTATATATAACATACGTTTTTTTTTTATTTACAAGCAAAGACAAATTACTTTTCAGTAGTAGTCTTGTGCATGTCCGTGTAACTGACAAAATGATCTACATACAAGTGAACCATGTAGGGTCATGGTATCTTATTCTAGCGTTTCCCTACCACTACACTGGCTCGACAATGCTCACATATTTGGTAATACCTTCACCGTGCACCTTTGCCTGCGGCTCTCCTTTGCTACCCAATACAGGAACACACGAGACAGCGTATGTTTGCTATGGCGCATACACTACAAACCGTATCACACATAATTGACATGCATGTGGCGGGCTAAAACGTATAATATCCAATATCGATGCTACATATACAAACGATGTTGTGGGTGTGCGTATACACATGTGCAAACGGAGCGATAACGCGCTATCGGCGTTGGTGGCGGACATTAGTGCCGCTGTCACACTTGCTGGGGTTTAACATTACTGCTACTTTCAGCGCTGAAAGTCTCGCTGTTCATGAAGCGTTATCGTGCGGATGGCTGCGGCTAGCGCCGGTCGTCGGACGTGCGACTTGGAGCGCTCGAAATGCCTTTCATTATTTCATAACACATATTTACATACAATTTTTTTGGGAAAAAGTTTCTAGCAGTTAATACTTTTATTTTAATCGTTATGAATGGGCTATTAAATCTGACTACAGGTATAAGCTACAACAGTATGAATGTTGTAGTAAGATCTGACTACAGGTATAAGCTACAACAGTATGAATGTTGTAGTAAGATCTGACTACAGGTATAAGCTACAACAGTATGAATGTGGTAGTAAGATCTGACTACAGGTATAAGCTACAACAGTATGAATGTGGTAGTAAGATCTGACTACAGGTATAAGCTACAACAGTATGAATGTGGTAGTAAGATCTGACTACAGGTATAAGCTACAACAGTATGAATGTGGTAGTAAGATCTGACTACAGGTATAAGCTACAACAGTATGAATGTTGTAGTAAGATCTGACTACAGGTATAAGCTACAACAGTATGAATGTGGTAGTAAGATCTGACTACAGGTATAAGCTACAACAGTATGAATGTTGTAGTAAGATCTGACTACAGGTATAAGCTACAACAGTATGAATGTGGTAGTAAGATCTGACTACAGGTATAAGCTACAACAGTATGAATGTTGTAGTAAGATCTGACTACAGGTATAAGTTACAACAGTATGAATGTGGTAGTAAGATCTGACTACAGGTATAAGCTACAACAGTATGAATGTGTTACTAAGATCTGACTACAGGTATAAGCTACAACAGTATGAATGTGGTAGTAAGATCTGACTACAGGTATAAGCTACAACAGTATGAATGTGGTAGTAAGATCTGACTACAGGTATAAGCTACAACAGTATGAATGTGGTAGTAAGATCTGACTACAGGTATAAGCTACAACAGTATGAATGTTGTAGTAAGATCTGACTACAGGTATAAGCTACAACAGTATGAATGTGGTAGTAAGATCTGACTACAGGTATAAGCTACAACAGTATGAATGTGTTACTAAGATCTGACTACAGGTATAAGCTACAACAGTATGAATGTGTTACTAAGATCTGACTACAGGTATAAGCTACAACAGTATGAATGTGGTAGTAAGATCTGACTACAGGTATAAGCTACAACAGTATGAATGTTGTAGTAAGATCTGACTACAGGTATAAGCTACAACAGTATGAATGTGGTAGTAAGATCTGACTACAGGTATAAGCTACAACAGTATGAATGTTGTAGTAAGATCTGACTACAGGTATAAGCTACAACAGTATGAATGTTGTAGTAAGATCTGACTACAGGTATAAGCTACAACAGTATGAATGTGGTAGTAAGATCTGACTACAGGTATAAGCTACAACAGTATGAATGTTGTAGTAAGATCTGACTACAGGTATAAGCTACAACAGTATGAATGTGGTAGTAAGATCTGACTACAGGTATAAGCTACAACAGTATGAATGTGTTACTAAGATCTGACTACAGGTATAAGCTACAACAGTATGAATGTGGTAGTAAGATCTGACTACAGGTATAAGCTACAACAGTATGAATGTGGTAGTAAGATCTGACTACAGGTATAAGCTACAACAGTATGAATGTGGTAGTAAGATCTGACTACAGGTATAAGCTACAACAGTATGAATGTGGTAGTAAGATCTGACTACAGGTATAAGCTACAACAGTATGAATGTGGTAGTAAGATCTGACTACAGGTATAAGCTACAACAGTATGAATGTGGTAGTAAGATCTGACTACAGGTATAACCTACAACAGTATGAATGTGGTAGTAAGATCTGACTACAGGTATAAGCTACAACAGTATGAATGTGGTAGTAAGATCTGACTACAGGTATAAGCTACAACAGTATGAATGTGGTAGTAAGATCTGACTACAGGTATAACCTACAACAGTATGAATGTGGTAGTAAGATCTGACTACAGGTATAAGCTACAACAGTATGAATGTGGTAGTAAGATCTGACTACAGGTATAAGCTACAACAGTACGAATGTGATAGTAAGATCTGACTACAGGTATAAGCTACAACAGTATGAATGTGGTAGTAAGATCTGACTACAGGTATAAGCTACAACAGTATGAATGTGGTAGTAAGATCTGACTACAGGTATAACCTACAACAGTATGAATGTGGTAGTAAGATCTGACTACAGGTATAAGCTACAACAGTATGAATGTGGTAGTAAGATCTGACTACAGGTATAAGCTACAACAGTATGAATGTGGTAGTAAGATCTGACTACAGGTATAAGCTACAACAGTATGAATGTTGTAGTAAGATCTGACTACAGGTATAAGCTACAACAGTATGAATGTGGTAGTAAGATCTGACTACAGGTATAAGCTACAACAGTATGAATGTGGTAGTAAGATCTGACTACAGGTATAAGCTACAACAGTATGAATGTTGTAGTAAGATCTGACTACAGGTATAAGCTACAACAGTATGAATGTGGTAGTAAGATCTGACTACAGGTATAAGCTACAACAGTATGAATGTTGTAGTAAGATCTGACTACAGGTATAAGCTACAACAGTATGAATGTGATAGTAAGATCTGACTACAGGTATAAGCTACAACAGTATGAATGTGGTAGTAAGATCTGACTACAGGTATAAGCTACAACAGTATGAATGTGGTAGTAAGATCTGACTACAGGTATAAGCTACAACAGTATGAATGTGGTAGTAAGATCTGACTACAGGTATAAGCTACAACAGTATGAATGTGGTAGTAAGATCTGACTACAGGTATAAGCTACAACAGTATGAATGTGGTAGTAAGATCTGACTACAGGTATAAGCTACAACAGTATGAATGTTGTAGTAAGATCTGACTACAGGTATAAGCTACAACAGTATGAATGTGGTAGTAAGATCTGACTACAGGTATAAGCTACAACAGTATGAATGTGGTAGTAAGATCTGACTACAGGTATAAGCTACAACAGTATGAATGTGGTAGTAAGATCTGACTACAGGTATAAGCTACAACAGTATGAATGTGGTAGTAAGATCTGACTACAGGTATAAGCTACAACAGTATGAATGTTGTAGTAAGATCTGACTACAGGTATAAGCTACAACAGTATGAATGTGGTAGTAAGATCTGACTACAGGTATAAGCTACAACAGTATGAATGTGGTAGTAAGATCTGACTACAGGTACAAGTGAAGTCGTGAAAAAAGCCTGCTATTTCATCCATCGATTAGATATTTAACTTTTCTTTAGAACAGCAGTGTTTTTTCGCGATTTGAGCGTCCTATAAAAGTTCCGTTTAACCGAAGGGCGGAACTATAACAAAGTATAATCGGTCAACGTTTAACGGTCGGAGTGTTGGTCCGAGGCGTCTCAAGTGTCAACTCAAACAGTCGTGGGCCAGGCAGGCAGGGAGGTGGGAGGTGGGTCCGCACAAATATAATTAGTACACTGGGCTCTCTGGTATTGATTTTGATACAATTTTGGTACATTTTTGATACAATTTTGATACAATTTCTTTTTCAAGACTTGATTCTGTATTGTATTTTAACATGACCTGTTTGCAACCAACTAGATTAATACTTTCGCTTTGCCTTTGCCTTTCTTTCAATGCGTTTATAGCGTTCAACATTATGTTTGTTTCACGTAGAGGACACTTCTACCTCCAGGTTAGAGTTTAACATTTTTGTCAAACCTTTCCCTTTATATTTATAAAATCTCAGAATTCAAATTCAAATTCAAATAGTTTATTTTGCAAAGTAGGTATGTATAATACACTTTTAACATGTCAAATTTAAATCTTATAAAAAATATATGTAAGTACTAAAATAATAAATGTACATGAACTAAATTAAAGGTTTATTTAATTTATGTAGCAATATACAAGGTGACTTTTTGATCATCGTCCAAATTCATACTGGAGGCTTAATAAGTGATCAGTATCTTGGATCAGTAACAATTTTTGTGAAATTCGTAAATTGAAATTTCGGCTTCCCATAGAAATTAATTTCCACTCCCGAGTGAATCACTATGGGGAGTCGAAATTTCATTTTACGAATTTCACCAAAATTGTTATTGATCCATGATAGTGATCACTTACTAAGCCACCAGTATGAATTTGGACGATGATCAAAAATTCACCTTGTATATATATATATATATAAATTCTCCCAATATTGTACAAGGTGAAATCCTATCAACCGCCCGAACCCATACCGGAGACCCGGCCAGGGACCAGGAACAGGTTCAATGATCACCAACCGAGCCCCCAGCACGAATCCAGGCAGCCGACCAAATCACATCCTATATACTACATACTAATAGGTTACATATATAAATACATGCCTACCTCCGTCCAATAATCTTAGGATTAATATTTTAAAATCATTACCAAAGATCTACTTTTGGTTTTGTTCTTGAACATTGTGCACCTAACGAGATATTTTACTTGGGTTCTTGAACATTTTGCACCTAACGAGATATTTTACTTGGGTTCTTTAACATTGTACACCTAAAGAGATATTTTACTTGGGTTCTTGAACATTTTGCACCTAACGGGATATTTTACTTGGGTTCTTTAACATTGTACACCTAAAGAGATATTTTACTTGGGTTCTTGAACATTGTGCACCTAACAAAATATTTTACTTGGGTTCTTTAACATTGTGCACCTAACTAGATATTTTACTTGGGTTCTTGAACATTTTGCACCTAACGAGATATTTTACTTGGGTTCTTGAACATTTTGCACCTAACGAGATATTTTACTTGGGTTCTTTAACATTGTACACCTAAAGAGATATTTTACTTGGGTTCTTGAACATTTTGCACCTAACGAGATATTTTACTTGGGTTCTTTAACATTGTACACTTAAAGAGATATTTTACTTGGGTTCTTGAACATTGTGCACCTAACGAAATATTTTACTTGGGTTCTTTAACATTGTGCACCTAACGAGATATTTTACTTGGGTTCTTTAACATTTTGCACCTAACGAGATATTTTACTTGGGTTCTTTAACATTGTGCACCTAACGAGATATTTTACTTGGGTTCTTTAACATTTTGCACCTAACGAGATATTTTACTTGGGTTCTTTAACATTGTGCACCTAAAGAGATATTTTACTTGGGTTCTTGAACATTGTGCACCTAACGAGATATTTTACTTGGGTTCTTTAACATTGTGCACCTAAAGAGATATTTTACTTGGGTTCTTGAACATTGTGCACCTAACGAGATATTTTACTTGGGTTCTTTAACATTGTGCACCTAACGAGATATTTTAGTTGGGTTCTTGAACATTGTGCACCTAACGAGATATTTTACTTGGGTTCTTTAACATTGTGCACCTAAAGAGATATTTTACTTGGGTTCTTTAACATTTTGCACCTAACGAGATATTTTACTTGGGTTCTTTAACATTGTGCACCTTAAGAGATATTTTACTTGGGTTCTTTAACATTGTGCACCTAAAGAGATATTTTACTTGGGTTCTTTAACATTTTGCACCCAACGAGATATTTTACTTGGGTTCTTTTACATTGTGCACCTAAAGAGATATTTTACTTGGGTTCTTTAACATTGTGCACCTAACGAGATATTTACTTGGGTTCTTGAACATTGTGCACCTAACGAGATATTTTACTTGGGTTCTTTAACATTGTGCACCTAAAGAGATATTTTACTTGAGTTCTTTAACATTTTGCACCTAACGAGATATTTTACTTGGGTTCTTTAACATTGTGCACCTAAAGAGATATTTCACTTGGGTTCTTGAACATTTTGCACCTAACGAGATATTTTACTTGGGTTCTTTAACATTGTGCACCTAAAGAGATATTTTACTTGGGTTCTTTAACATTGTGCACCTAACGAGATATTTTACTTGGGTATCTTTAACATTGTGCACCTAACGAGATATTTTACTTGGGTTCTTTAACATTGTGCACCTAACGAGATATTTTACTTGGGTTCTTTAACATTTTGCACCTAACGAGATATTTTACTTGGGTTCTTTAACATTGTGCACCTAAAGAGATATTTTACTTGGGTTCTTGAACATTGTGCACCTAAAGAGATATTTTACTTGGGTTCTTGAACATTGTGCACCTAACGAGATATTTTACTTGGGTTCTTTAACATTGTGCACCTAAAGAGATATTTTAGTTGGGTTCTTGAACATTGTGCACCTAACGAGATATTTTACTTGGGTTCTTTAACATTGTGCACCTAAAGAGATATTTTACTTGGGTTCTTGAACATTTTGCACCTAACGAGATATTTTACTTGGGTTCTTTAACATTGTGCACCTAAAGAGATATTTTACTTGGGTTCTTTAACATTTTGCACCTAACGAGATATTTTACTTGGGTTCTTTAACATTGTGCACCTTAAGAGATATTTTACTTGGGTTCTTTAACATTGTGCACCTAAAGAGATATTTACTTGGGTTCTTTAACATTTTGCACCTAACGAGATATTTTACTTGGGTTCTTTTACATTGTGCACCTAAAGATATATTTTACTTGGGTTCTTTAACATTGTGCACCTTACGAGATATTTACTTGGGTTCTTGAACATTGTGCACCTAACGAGATATTTTACTTGGGTTCTTTAACATTGTGCACCTAAAGAGATATTTTACTTGGGTTCTTGAACATTGTGCACCTAACGAGATATTTTACTTGGGTTCTTTAACATTGTGCACCTAAAGAGATATTTTACTTGGGTTCTTTAACATTGTGCACCTAAAGAGATATTTTACTTGGGTTCTTTAACATTTTGCACCTAACGAGATATTTTACTTGGGTTCCTTAACATTGTGCACCTAACGTGATATTTTACTTGGGTTCTTTAACATTGTGCACCTAACGTGATATTTTACTTCATTAAGAGAAAAGTTCAAAGAAATTAATATATTAACTGTTTCTTGTGAATATATTTACCAAGTCCTTAGATATGTTAGAAAAAATGTTGAGTCTCTCCCAAGGCTTGGTGAGCAACATTGTTAGGAAACCAGAAATAAGTATAAACTGGCTTTTCCAAAAATCAGACTCGCCAAAGTGAGTACCTCTTTCGTAGGACATGGTATAAGATTTTACAATAAACTTCCAAAAGAGGTCCTTACTTTGTCAGAGAATAAGTTTAAACAGGGCCTACTGAAAAATGCATATTATAAAATAAATTAATATTTGGATGATGGTGAAGCATGGTGTTATAGTGATACTGATTTTGATGATAGTAGGTAATAATTTAATTAATTAATATAATTTCCTAACTTTTGATTCCTCTTAAGAGTTAACATTAATTAATTACAGACTGTAAAAGGAAATAGACTATATGAGACAGGTAGGCAAAGATATATATGTTTTTCTTTTTTCATTAACCTGAATTCCTGCTGCCTTGTATTTTCTTATCCCTTGGTTAAAGTAGATATAAGTAATTCAATGTATAGTTTAAGTTTATGTTAAAAAAAAAGACATGATCTTGCCAAGTTTCTTGCCCGTTCTTCTTAGCAAGACTACTCGAATGAGCGGAGGTAGGCATGTATTTATATTATGTAACCTATTACTATGTAGTATATAGGATGGGATTTGGTTGGCCGCCTGGATTCGTGCTGGGGGCTCGGTTGGTGATCATTGAACCTTGTTCCTGGTCCCTGGCCGGGTCTCCGGTATGGGTTCGGGCGGTTGATTGGATTTCACCTTGTATAATAATATTTTACCTATAATTTTAATCGTATATATATTGCTACATAAATTAAATAAACATTTAATCTAAGTAGTTCATGTACATTTACTATTTTATTACATATATTTTTATAAGATTAAAATTTGACTTGTGAAACGTGTATTATATATACCTACTTTGCAAAATAAAACTTTTTGAATTTTGAATTTTGACTTGGGTTCTTTAACATTGTGCACCTAACGTGATATTTTACTTGGGTTCTTTAACATTGTGCACCTAACGTGATATTTTAGTTGGGTTCTTTAACATTGTGCACCTAACGTGATATTTTACTTGGGTTCTTTAACATTGTGCACCTAAAGAGATAGAGATATTATAGCTGATAGTTAGTAAGTAGTTAGTTAAAGTAACATATTTGGCACAAGATTTTTACAAAAGTCCACTCATACTTAGAAGAATTTACCTAGTTCTTACGATTGACCCTTTCGGTCGGTATCATAAAAATACAAAATGTTTTTATTACACATTCGTCTGGTTCGATTCCCGGTTCTGGCAAGTGATTTTTCAAAATTCTTTGAATGCAGTTTTTCTTATCTTAAAATAATATAAAATTTAATTTGGTAAAATTTGCTCACTTCAATATTTAGGGTACTTTCCTTCCAGAGAGCTTTAGTTTGATTAACCCTGATTGTAATCTAAATCCATGATTGTAATTCACCCGTATTCTTTTTCCTAATCAATAAAATGCGAAAATGTAGATAATTTTGTTGCGGACCCAATGGTATACAATTGACTTTCCAAATAGTGGCAAATATAATTGTTGACAAAATTTCAAGTTTCAATAATAACTTTCGAGCATATATAATAATATGTATGATCGAAGATAATAACCCAAGAATGATCGTAACTGGGAAAAAAATTAATAAGATATTATTTTATTAAAAATAGCCTTGACATGACATTTTATTGTAGAAAATAAATATTTGATCAAGAAAAAAGATGAGGCGTGTCGGACCTAAGTCGGGATCTTATACTAGATATAAAAAGTTCGCTGACCGAGAGCCCAGCAGCCCCGTTACCGTATTACGCGCTGCAACGTTAGGATACTGCATTACGCGCTGCAACGTTAGGATACTGCATTACGCGCTGCAACGCCTGCGCACTTTTTGACACTGATGAAATTCTAAAATATTTTGAAAATATAAGTACACACTGGCATCGTATTCGGAAATAGAAAAAAATTACTTAGATTAAATTATGTTAAGTAAGGTGTGTTAATTCAAAAACCATTTCGAGATTTAGGTTTAGTTAACCGTATTTTAGAACTTTGGGTCTAAAAAACCTCATGAGATGAATATTTTTACGAAAAAGCTTCATCTTCCATTTGCCATCGTGTGACGTCACTTAAGAAATGACTGTTTAGAAAGGTGTCCTTTGCTATCAAGATATATTTATAATAATTTGCTTCCGACTGATTTGACAGATGAATGAAAATTGAGTAGACAGACCACTTTTAGGGCATTTAGCAAATTGCCCACATATCCAGGTGAAATTGTTAAAAATATTTACAATTCGAAAGTGAGAAAAATAAAAAATTTCCTGAAAATACAATATTTTGTTTTTCAAAACAAATTTCTAATTATGTTTGGAAGTCAAATAAATAATTTCAATTTCAATTTTAATATGGATATCAAATTGTACATATTAATAAAAACCGGCCAAGTACGTGTCGGGCTACGCGCAGAGTAGGGTTCTGTAGTTGCCCTGCACAATATGCGGACTTCTTCTCCAAGTACATTTTATAAGTTTGTCGACTAATACGGATCGCGCCAAACTTCTAGTACGCTCGGAAGTTGCTCTTCCCAAGAACGGCCCATACATTTTGTTCCTACTGATGCGAATCGCCCCGTGTTTAGAAGGGACTAAAAGTTTGGCGCGATCTGTACTCGTTAAATTGTAAAGCTTACGCAGCTGTGATAGTTTTCCTTTTAATTTCGTTATGTATACTACTGCCGTGATTTTTTTCACGTCTCCAAATACAACCGTTTGGCTGGCAGGGGGGAGACACTTGAACACTGGATCGAAAAATGGTCTTCTCACAACCCCAATATTTTTAAAATTACCTATCCAATGACAGCCCACAGTTGGAGATAAACGATAAAAAAATGGTCTTCTTACAACCCCAATATTTTTAAAATTACCTATCCAATGACAGCCCACAGTTGGAGATAAACAATAAAAAAATGGTCTTCTCACAACCCCAATATTTTTAAAATTACCTATCCAATGACAGCCCACAGTTGGAGATAAACGATAAAAAAATGGTCTTCTCACAACCCCAATATTTTTAAAATTACCTATCCAATGACAGCCCACAGTTGGAGATAAACGATAAAAAAATGGTCTTCTCACAACCCCAATATTTTTAAAATTACCTATCCAATGACAGCCCACAGTTGGAGATAAACGATAAAAAAATGGTCTTCTCACAACCCCAATATTTTTAAAATTACCTATCCAATGAGTCCAATGACAGCCCACAGTTGGAGATAAACGATAAAAAAATGGTCTTCTCACAACCCCAATATTTTTAAAATTACCTATCCAATGACAGCCCACAGTTGGAGATAAACGATAAAAAAATGGTCTTCTCACAACCCCAATATTTTTAAAATTACCTATCCAATGACAGCCCACAGTTGGAGATAAACGATAAAAAAACGGTCTTCTCACAACCCCAATATTTTTAAAATTACCTATCCAATGACAGACCACAGTTGGAGATAAACGATAAAAAAATGGTCTTCTCACAACCCCAATATTTTTAAATTACCTATCCAATGACAGCCCACACTTGGAGATAAACGATAAAAAAATCATCACCACTTTACGTGTAGGGGAGGTACACCAAAAAAAAATCTTTTTCAAAATTTTACTGTACCCCTTATAGGCGTGATAAGTATATATATATACCCATGCCAAATTACAGCGTTCTAATACTAATAGTCTCTAAGCTAAGCCGCGGACAGACAGACAGACAGACGGATATAGCGAAAATATAAGTTTGCTGTTGACTACGGAACCTTAAAAAGCTGCTTTATATATTTACTATATTTACTGGCACTATTTTCGAGAAAACTTTAAAAAACAACAATAGTACCTTATCTCCGACACTGGTAGACCGAAATGGAGATAAACGATAAAAAAACGGTCTTCTCACAACCCCAATATTTTTAAAATTACCTATCCAATGACAGACCACAGTTGGAGATAAACGATAAAAAAATGGTCTTCTCACAACCCCAATATTTTTAAATTACCTATCCAATGACAGCCCACACTTGGAGATAAACGATAAAAAAATCATCACCACTTTACGTGTAGGGGAGGTACACCAAAAAAAAATCTTTTTCAAAATTTTACTGTACCCCTTATAGGCGTGATAAGTATATATATATACCCATGCCAAATTACAGCGTTCTAATACTAATAGTCTCTAAGCTAAGCCGCGGACAGACAGACAGACAGACGGATATAGCGAAAATATAAGTTTGCTGTTGACTACGGAACCTTAAAAAGCTGCTTTATATATTTACTATATTTACTGGCACTATTTTCGAGAAAACTTTAAAAAACAACAATAGTACCTTATCTCCGACACTGGTAGACCGAAATATATTTA
Organism: Ypsolopha sequella; assembly: GCA_934047225.1. Lineage (NCBI taxonomy): Eukaryota > Metazoa > Arthropoda > Insecta > Lepidoptera > Ypsolophidae > Ypsolopha > Ypsolopha sequella. The sequence goes on from OW203995.1 coordinate 29,673,381, forward strand.
AAAAATGTCGATTATAGATCATAATTGGCCAAATACAAGAAAACTATAGAGATTAATTTTTTTTATGTAAAAGTACAATATGGGTGTCAAATTGTAGGTATTAAAAAGCTGATTGTAAAATATATATAGTTTGGCTATATTTAATTGCATCTATTTCGAGAAATCCTTGAAAAACGATAAAAAAAATGTATGCCCCCTTATCTGCAAAACTGGTGGACCGAAAAATATGAACAAAATCATGGTAATATGTGTTTACGTAAAGATTACAGGAAAAATAAGCGGTTGAGAAATTCACGAAAAAGACTGACAAAATTAAATGTATCATCTACTATACGGAACCCTAGGTACGCGAGTCTGACTCTCACTTGGCCGGTTTTTATTATAAGCAATCACACATTACAATCAGTATGTCTAAAATTCACTCTTTAAAAAATCATGGTTAATTTATGTACCAAAAATAATGAAAACTATGTCCTAAAATGGCGCAATAAAAAATAAAAACCTTTTTGAAATTAAGCTATGGGAATTGAGAAAGTTCTAAGGTTGACAACTTTGGGAAACCAATTCTCAGACTGTCGAGATGTACCGAAAAATCTCATTTTATCTATCAAGTTTTAAGCTTGGGTTCAAAAAGTTTCGTAGGTATCGACAGTTTTGTCAGATTGCCTTCCTGAATACATCCAACTAGATGGTAGAAACGTAAGATTTTGTGTAGGTAATGTACCGGCGACCCCTACAAGCGATACCTTCGTTTTATATTTTGTGTAGGTACTGTACCGGCGACCCCTACAAGCGATACCTTCGTTTTATATTTTGTGTAGGTACTGTACCGGCGACCCCTACAAGCGATACCTTCGTTTTATATTTTGTGTAGGTAATGTACCGGCGACCCCTACAAGCGATACCTTCGTTTTATATTTTGTGTAGGTACTGTACCGGCGACCCCTACAAGCGATACCTTCGTTTTATATTTTGTGTAGGTACTGTACCGGCGACCCCTACAAGCGATACCTTCGTTTTATATTTTGTGTAGGTAATGTACCGGCGACCCCTACAAGCGATACCTTCGTTTTATATTTTGTGTAGGTACTGTACCGGCGACCCCTACAAGCGATACCTTCGTTTTATATTTTGTGTAGGTACTGTACCGGCGACCCCTACAAGCGATACCTTCGTTTTATATTTTGTGTAGATAATGTACCGGCGACCCCTACAAGCGATACCTTCGTTTTATATTTTGTGTAGGTACTGTACCGGCGACCCCTACAAGCGATACCTTCGTTTTATATTTTGTGTAGGTAATGTACCGGCGACCCCTACAAGCGATACCTTCGTTTTATATTTTGTGTAGGTACTGTACCGGCGACCCCTACAAGCGATACCTTCGTTTTGTATTTTTAACCGACTTCAAAAAGGAGGCGGTTCTCAATTCGACTGTACGTTTTTTTTTTTTTTTTGGGCGTTGTTACTCCATAACTCCGTCAATTCTGAACCGATTTGAACAATTCTTTTTTTGTTTGAAAGAGTGTACTTCCAGGTAGGTCCCACTTTGGGTTTGGTCATGATCTGGTGAAGGTCTTCAGAGATAGGCAGTGGAACTCCTCAGAAAATGACAGCATACCTCTCGAAATTGAGGTAATCGCTTTGTACCTGGGTGCTGATTACAAGGTATTACTTGAAAATCGACATTCTTCCACCTGACCTTCGATCCTGGCTTCATCACCATATTCACCATAGAACTCCTCAACGGATCAGAGCACATAACTCGAGATTGCGGCAATCACTGCGTTAGGGTGCTAATTCAAGGGTATTACTTGCAGATTATCAGAATACCCACCTGACCTTCGATCCTGGCTTCATCACCATAGAACTCCTCAACGGATGACAGCACATAACTTTGGATTGCGGCAATCAGTTTGTGTTAGGGTGCTTATTGCAGGGCATTGCTTGAAAATTGCCAGTGTACCCAAGCTGACCTTCGATCTTGGCTTCATCACCGTGGAACTCTTCAACGAATGACAGCACATAACTCAAGATTGCGGTAATCATGTTGTGTTAGGGTGCTGATAGCAGGAAGCTACTCAAACATAGCTACTTATACTCACTTGAACTTCGTTTCATATTAACACCACGTTTGCAAGAACTACCCATACTTCACAATTTAATCCAGCAACACTAAAAATGTGAAATAAAATAAACTTTTAACAAAAAAATAGCAACCGACTTCAATAGTAACAGCAGTCATTCACTAAAAAGTTAATAATAATTCTATAAAGACTAATGGTACCGAAGCAACACTTTTGCTGACTTCTTTCTTCCTGACACAATATGTTATCTAGAAGTCGACGTATTTCCTACGATATAGTAACATAAAAACCAATATAAGAATGCCGACTTCTAGATAACATATTGTTTCAGGAAGAAAGAAGTCGGCAAAAGTGTTGCTTCGGTACCATCAGTCTTTATATAATTATTATTAACTTTTTAGTGAATGACTGCTGTTACTATTGAAGTCGGTTGCTATTTTTTTGTTAAAAGTTTATTTTGTGTAGGTACTGTACCAGCGACCCCTACAAGCGATACCTTCGTTTTATATTTTGTGTAGGTACTGTACCGGCGACCCCTACAAGCGATACCTTCGTTTTATATTTTGTTTAGGTACTGTACCGGCGACCCCTACAAGCGATACCTTCGTTTTATATTTAGTGTAGGTACTGTACCAGCGACCCCTACAAGCGATACCTTCGTTTTATATTTTGTTTAGGTACTGTACCGGCGACCCCTACAAGCGATACCTTCGTTTTATATTTAGTGTAGGTACTGTACCAGCGACCCCTACAAGCGATACCTTCGTTTAAAATGTGAAATAAAATAAACTTTTAACAAAAAAATAGCAACCGACTTCAATAGTAACAGCAGTCATTCACTAAAAAGTTAATAATAATTCTATAAAGACTGATGGTACCGAAGCAACACTTTTGCTGACTTCTTTCTTCCTGACACAATATGTTATCTAGAAGTCGACGTATTTCCTACGATATAGTAACATAAAAACCAATATAAGAATGCCGACTTCTAGATAACATATTGTTTCAGGAAGAAAGAAGTCGGCAAAAGTGTTGCTTCGGTACCATCAGTCTTTATATAATTATTATTAACTTTTTAGTGAATGACTGCTGTTACTATTGAAGTCGGTTGCTATTTTTTTGTTAAAAGTTTATATTGTGTAGGTACTGTACCAGCGACCCCTACAAGCGATACCTTCGTTTTATATTTTGTGTAGGTACTGTACCGGCGACCCCTACAAGCGATACCTTCGTTTTATATTTTGTTTAGGTACTGTACCGGCGACCCCTACAAGCGATACCTTCGTTTTATATTTAGTGTAGGTACTGTACCAGCGACCCCTACAAGCGATACCTTCGTTTTATATTTTGTTTAGGTACTGTACCGGCGACCCCTACAAGCGATACCTTCGTTTTATATTTAGTGTAGGTACTGTACCAGCGACCCCTACAAGCGATACCTTCGTTTTATATTTTGTGTAGGTACTGTACCGGCGACCCCTACAAGCGATACCTTCGTTTTATATTTAGTGTAGGTACTGTACCGGCGACCCCTACAAGCGATACCTTCGTTTTATATTTTGTGTAGGTAATGTACCGGCGACCCCTACAAGCGATACCTTCGTTTTATATTTTGTGTAGGTACTGTACCGGCGACCCCTACAAGCGATACCTTCGTTTTATATTTTGTGTAGGTAATGTACCGGCGACCCCTACAAGCGATACCTTCGTTTTATATTTAGTGTAGGTACTGTACCGGCGACCCCTACAAGCGATACCTTCGTTTTATATTTTGTGTAGGTAATGTACCGGCGACCCCTACAAGCGATACCTTCGTTTTATATTTAGTGTAGGTACTGTACCGGCGACCCCTACAAGCGATACCTTCGTTTTATATTTTGTGTAGGTAATGTACCGGCGACCCCTACAAGCGATACCTTCGTTTTATATTTTGTGTAGGTAATGTACCGGCGACCCCTACAAGCGATACCTTCGTTTTATATTTTGTGTAGGTAATGTACCGGCGACCCCTACAAGCGATACCTTCGTTTTATATTTTGTGTAGGTACTGTACCGGCGACCCCTACAAGCGATACCTTCGTTTTATATTTTGTGTAGGTAATGTACCGGCGACCCCTACAAGCGATACCTTCGTTTTATATTTTGTGTAGGTACTGTACCGGCGACCCCTACAAGCGATACCTTCGTTTTATATTTTTTTATTTGTGTTTCTGTTTGATGTGTTTGTCGCTCAGAGATACTCGTATCTGGCGACATCTGCAAACAAGCGGCGGAGTAGCGGCGGCGGTGGCGGCGGCGGCACCGTGCAGGGCTCCGTTGTGACAGTTTTAGCGAAGAGCTATAAATAACAGACAATGCTGCGTGCTGCCCACCGGTGACCCGCCGTGTGCCGTGCTGCGGCCCGCGGGATCTCGTTTGTGGCGGATCGCATGCGGCCGATGGGCAATAAACTTTGTTTTATGCGAGGGCGAGCCGCACCCCCGCCCTTCCCCCGCTTATTAATAACATTATACTCGATTAGGAATGTCCCTACGGGGACTGTGGGGCGACGGGCGGGAGGGCCGCGGTGTGACGTCACCGCCTGAAATACCGGCCACCTAGAGCCGCTCCCGGAACGACACGAAAGAATAAAACTGTCCGTCCCGAGTCGCCAAACTCGCGGTCACTGACTCCCGAAATAGATGCACATACGCGCACCTATAGGAAATTAAAAACCGGTCGCGGGCGGCCACTCTCCGATACGAATAAAAATTCAATTCGAAAGCGGATCCGGCCCGAACGATTAATTTTGTCTGGCTTTCACCTCAGGCGGTGGACAGTCGACTTGCAAAAGAGTCTTTGGAGATAAGAGCCGGCCAGGATGACCTGTCTCCTGGCGCGGGAGAGAGGACGCACGGAGCGGCCGCGTGACCGCTCCAGATAGGTACTCCTCACTAATATTTGAGAGGACGCACGGAGCGGCCGCGTGACCGCTCCAGATACTCCTCACTAATATTGGACGCGATAACCCGCGATAACAGTCGGCCCCTGCAGACCCTCTAGAAACGAAAACAAGATGCGGCATATCGCGCGACCCTGACACACCGCCCGACTCTAGGCAGAGAACGCGCCATCGATGAACGGAAAGCTTGCTAAGTTTACAAAGTCCACAAAGTAGGTACCTATCTTTCTACCTGTGATGGTTACCTTGTAATGGTATCCTTAAAAACGTTCCACATCACCAAAGGTTAACTGGCAGAGAATGCTCATTAGCATTAAGTTCGCCTTTGTGTATTGTAAATAATTTTGCGCAGTAAAGTATTTACATACATACATGGTTATCACTACCACTATGATGGATCTCTACATATCAATCTACAGACATACTTACACAAGTAGGTACTCAAGTTTACTGAACCAAACAAACTACAAGTTGTACAGTACAGGTATGGTGTGATACTCGTTGACGGTTCAGTTTATCAATACGAATAGCTAAGAGTACATTTGCTAATAGATGGCATCATAGCACCTAATTAGGTGAATTATAATTGAAAAAAGGTTTGTCTAAATGTAAGTTCTTTCTGAGAGAACATTTCAGCTGTAAATGTTTGTCTAAATGTAAGTTCTTTCGAAGAGAACATTACAGCGGTAAATGCGCGAGCCATGATCTACATCTTACAATTCAAGAAGCCGAAACTTTCCATCCGCTACTTAATGAATAATGTACAACATCTCAGTTTGTACTCGGTATAATCAGATCCGTTGTATCAACGAGCGTCTCTCGTGAACCAAGTAGGTACCTAGTGAACAGGCAGGAGCCAGCCAGCGACGAGCTCGGCGGTGCTGGTGCAACGCGTCGTCGTCGTCGCTCGCGTGGGACGTCGCAACCAAACATTACATACTATGTAATGTTACCTGCCTACGTATCTAAACAATGTCTAGGCTAAAGGCTATCATTGAGGATAGTCCCCGCAAAAATATCAAAGTTCCCTAATTTATTCTTCGTGATTTGAAGAATCTAGCAATACTAGAAGTGAAAAAAGAAGCATTTCTGCTTAGAATATAATGCACACACTTAGCGAAGCTGAATCATCTGAAGTCATTCCAGTAATGAGAAAAAAAACAACAAAGATTGCTTTTAAAAAAGTTGTCATGTCGAGGTTTAAGATTACTTGAGCAAAATTCCATACATATTAATTATTGATTAAAACTTGTATAAACTTTATTACACTCTGAAACGAACAGATTTTTCCTAAAACGTGTAGTTTTTTTTTAAATAATAAAATTTGTGAATAAAATCCCTCCTTGCGAAACCTCTACTTAGCGTGGTGGTACAGTGTTATGTCAGATTGGTCTTTATCTCCGAACTCCACTGGCTCAATAAATACCTATCGTGATCGCGGGCTCTAACTCAATGATTCCCTTACTATGATGGTGGTTGATGAAGCCAAAATAAATTTAGACAAATCATTTTCCTCGTAGTCATTTGTCCAAATATACGAGTACTATTAGCTACCTGAAAGTCAGACTTACTAATTGGTCAATGGTAGCTGAATGGGTCAAGCAATAGCGTAACAACAAGTGTCACCCTAAAAGATTTGTTAAAACTGCACCAATCATGATCGATAAAAACTCTTTAATATTTTATATGTGCCAAATTAGAAACGTTTCCCGGAGTTAATGAGTTGAAAATGCGTGCTCACTGGCCACCACGAGGAATTTTAATTAGTTAAGTGGGTTACGTGAACTGCTGTATGAGGAAACGCACCAATGATGCGCGGATTACTGTTGATAACATCGCCGCCGGCCACGACTCCCGCCGCGTCTTCATCGATACCTACTGCTACCGGTGACATGTCGACGCGACGGACTGTCGGCGTATTGCACACATGCATGCCTAGTACCCACGAACTTAATGATGATGAGCTTGTTGCGTTGATAACATTCAATAAAAATGGACTTTTAGAGCGTACAGTACCTACTCATAATTAAGAAAGCAAAATTATCGGACCAGGGAGCTCAAAACATAGTGGTTATTACTGGGCAGCAACAAGTGTGGTTAGACTGGTTCGGTAAGACTGCGTCCTGATGGAGAAGCAACAGGCGACGACGACCGGTTTCGCGGTAACGGTACCGCCAGCTACACCTTACGAAACCGACCAAAGTCGAATTATGCTAATCCGGACGAAGAAGCGAAATCGAGGCTAACGTGTCCGTCGAGTGTGAGACCGAGTGGAGTCGGCCACCAGCTCGTTCCGCATCTCGCCCCCGGGGTCTGCGGACCGGGGGCTGGGGGGACGGTATCAGCCAGCCGGCCACCAGCTCACTTCCACTGAGATAAGGAAACGCTGCGTACCATTGACGAGTTGTGAAAGCTTCTGTCTGACATACGACATGACAGTCACGTAACCTCGTGGCGCTAGCAGGTCCACGATGATTGTTAATTTTATTGCATCGTTGTCGCGAACAGGAGTCAAGGGTCTACGGCGGCGACATGCCATTCAATGCTAATGAGAAGCGAAGGTGAAGCTCGGCCACGCGGGCCCTGCAGCGGGCCACATGGCTCCGTCGGGCCTAGGGCCCTGGCCCCGGGCCGCTCCGGTCCGTTACCTGAACTGGGCTACTTCTAGACGTCCTCGTAGAGTCGCCGGCGCCGCTCGATAAATATAAATCGACGTCGTCAGACCGGTCTGGCCGGCCGAATTCCTGGCGAAGATCGAAGAACGTGGAGCGCGGACGACATCTTTACCTGACAGTATTAGAAAATAACGTAACAACTCTAATGCTGCCCGGTAAGATGCGAACCGCCACTCCTCGAAGCGAGGCTCGCTGGATCCTGCAGGCCGAAGGGAGGTCGCGGGCGGGCACGGCACGGATGTGAGGACACGCGAGACACGTGCAGCCGGCGGCGGCGCTGGGCGCGGACTGCGAGCCGCGGGCGCCGCGCCACCCGCCTGCCGCACCCGTACCCCGCGCGCCACCACACCCGCGCCACCGCGCCGCACCACTACTGGACCCGCGATGACCCCAGGCCGGGGTCCTCCCGACCTGCGCTGCTCGCTGCCTCGTGCAAGCAACAAGCAGGACACCGTCATACACTTTCATCACCATTTGCCCACATTGTACGAAATAAATAAAAAACACACGCATGATAGTGCGGATGATCGTACAGATTAGTAAATTCCATACGACATTCGCTCGAGATTTAAAAATTTCGTTTCGGCTATGCAACGAGTTTTAAATTTTTTTTATAATATCTTTGTGGCTAGGGCTGTGTCTGAGCAGATAAAAAGACCATAACTAGGTTTGTACAAACCTAATTGTCTTTATTTAATAAAACAGCGACACGCGACGAGACGGTTGTTTCCTACGACTAGGTACGACCTACAATAAATTAATGTAATGTAAATAGACAGGTATGTACTGACCTTTAAATGAATTCGCGTAATCTATTGATCATACTGAACAATTTTTCCTAAAGAATGATGTTTCATTGAAATAGGGCGAAATTTTAAAAAAACCTACTAAAATGTATAGGCAAATAAACTATTATATATGTTCTGAATCCACATTTATCTTGTAACTATGCTTAAATGTGGTGAATTATTTGCGCGGATATATATTTCCTTGGGTTGGGAAAGTTGTTCAATATGGTCCGTAGAGATTGTGGTTTTATTTAAAATAGCGGTACATTTAACCCCACTTGTCTCTTAGTTGATGGTTTTATTTAAAATAGCAATACATTTAACCCCACTTGTCTCTTAGTTGATGGTTTTATTTAAAATAGCAATACATTTAACCCCACTTGTCTCTTAGTTGATGGTTTTATTTAAAATAGCAATACATTTAACCCCACTTGTCTCTTAGTTGATGGTTTTATTTAAAATAGCAATACATTTAACCCCACTTGTCTCTTAGTTGATGGTTTTATTTAAAATAGCAATACATTTAACCCCACTTGTCTCTTAGTTGATAGTTTTATTTAAAATAGCAATACATTTAACCCCACTTGTCTCTTAGTTGATGGTTTTATTTAAAATAGCAATACATTTAACCCCACTTGTCTCTTAGTTGATGGTTTTATTTAAAATAGCAATACATTTAACCCCACTTGTCTCTTAGTTGATGGTTTTATTTAAAATAGCAGTACATTTAACCCCACTTGTCTCTTAGTTGATGGTTTTATTCAAAATAGCAATACATTTAACCCCACTTGTCTCTTAGTTGATGGTTTTATTTAAAATAGCAATACATTTAACCCCACTTGTCTCTTAGTTGATGGTTTTATTTAAAATAGCAGTACATTTAACCCCACTTGTCTCTTAGTTGATGGTTTTATTCAAAATAGCAATACATTTAACCCCACTTGTCTCTTAGTTGATAGTTTTATTTAAAATAGCAATACATTTAACCCCACTTGTCTCTTAGTTGATAGTTTTATTTAAAATAGCAATACATTTAACCCCACTTGTCTCTTAGTTGATGGTTTTATTCAAAATAGCAATACATTTAACCCCACTTGTCTCTTAGTTGATGGTTTTATTTAAAATAGCAGTACATTTAACTCCACTTGTCTCTTAGTTGATGGTTTTATTCAAAATAGCAATACATTTAACCCCACTTGTTTCTTAGTTGATAGTTTTATTCAAAATAGCAATACATTTAACCCCACTTGTCTCTTAGTTGATGGTTTTATTCAAAATAGCAGTACATTTAACCCCACTTGTCTCTTAGTTGATGGTTTTATTTAAAATAGCAGTACATTTAACCCCACTTGTCTCTTAGTTGATGGTTTTATTCAAAATAGCAATACATTTAACCCCACTTGTCTCTTAGTTGATGGTTTTATTCAAAATAGCAATACATTTAACCCCACTTGTCTCTTAGTTGATAGTTTTATTTAAAATAGCAGTACATTTAAAATAAATTTAAATAGAACATTTAACCCCACTTGTCTCTTAGTTGATGGTTTTATTTAAAATAGCAATACATTTAATCCCACTTGTCTCTTAGTTGATGGTGTTATTTAAAATAGCAGTACATTTGACCCCACTTGTCTCTTAGTTGATAGTTTTATTCAAAATAGCAATACATTTAATCCCACTTGTCTCTTAGTTGATGGTGTTATTTAAAATAGCAGTACATTTGACCCCACTTGTCTCTTAGTTGATAGTTTTATTTAAAATAGCAGTACATTTAAAATAAATTTAAATAGAACATTTAACCCCACTTGTCTCTTAGTTGATGGTTTTATTTAAAATAGCAATACATTTAATCCCACTTGTCTCTTAGTTGATGGTGTTATTTAAAATAGCAGTACATTTGACCCCACTTGTCTCTTAGTTGATAGTTTTATTTAAAATAGCAGTACATTTAAAATAAATTTAAATAGAACATTTAACCCCACTTGTCTCTTAGTTGATGGTTTTATTTAAAATAGCAATACATTTAATCCCACTTGTCTCTTAGTTGATGGTGTTATTTAAAATAGCAATACATTTAATCCCACTTGTCTCTTAGTTGATGGTGTTATTTAAAATAGCAGTACATTTGACCCCACTTGTCTCTTAGTTGATGGTGTTATTCAAAATAGCAATACATTTAACCCCACTTGTCTCTTACTTGATAGTTTTATTTAAAATAGCAGTACATTTAAAATAAATTTAAATAGAACATTTAACCCCACTTGTCTCTTAGTTGATGGTTTTATTTAAAATAGGAATACATTTAATCCCACTTGTCTCTTAGTTGATGGTGTTATTTAAAATAGCAGTACATTTGACCCCACTTGTCTCTTAGTTGATGGTGTTATTCAAAATAGCAATACATTTAACCCCACTTGTCTCTTAGTTGATGGTTTTACATATTTAAAATAGCAATACATTTAATCCCATTTGTCTCTTAGTTGATGGTGTTATTTAAAATAGCAGTACATTTGACCCCACTTGTCTCTTAGTTGATGGTGTTATTTAAAATAGCAGTACATTTGACCCCACTTGTCTCTTAGTTGATGGTGTTATTCAAAATAGCAGTACATTTAACCCCACTTGTCTCTTAGTTGATGGTTTTACATATTTAAAATAGCAATACATTTAATCCCATTTGTCTCTTAGTTGATGGTGTTATTTAAAATAGCAATACATTTAATCCCATTTGTCTCTTAGTTGATGGTGTTATTTAAAATAGCAGTACATTTGACCCCACTTGTCTCTTAGTTGATGGTTTTACATATTTAAAATAGGAATACATTTGACCCCACTTGTCTCTTAGTTGATGGTGTTATTCAAAATAGCAATACATTTAACCCCACTTGTCTCTTAGTTGATGGTTTTACATATTTAAAATAGCAATACATTTAATCCCATTTGTCTCTTAGTTGATGGTGTTATTTAAAATAGCAGTACATTTGACCCCACTTGTCTCTTAGTTGATGGTTTTACATATTTAAAATAGCAATACATTTAATCCCATTTGTCTCTTAGTTGATGGTGTTATTTAAAATAGCAATACATTTAATCCCATTTGTCTCTTAGTTGATGGTGTTATTTAAAATAGCAGTACATTTGACCCCACTTGTCTCTTAGTTGATGGTTTTACATATTTAAAATAGGAATACATTTGACCCCACTTGTCTCTTAGTTGATGGTGTTATTCAAAATAGCAATACATTTAACCCCACTTGTCTCTTAGTTGATGGTTTTACATATTTAAAATAGCAATACATTTAATCCCATTTGTCTCTTAGTTGATGGTGTTATTTAAAATAGCAGTACATTTAATCCCACTTGTCTCTTAGTTGATGGTGTTATTTAAAATAGCAGTACATTTGACCCCACTTGTCTCTTAGTTGATGGTGTTATTCAAAATAGCAATACATTTAACCCCACTTGTCTCTTAGTTGAAGGTTTTACATATTTAAAATAGCAATACATTTAATCCCATTTGTCTCTTAGTTGATGGTGTTATTTAAAATAGCAGTACATTTGACCCCACTTGTCTCTTAGTTGATGGTTTTACATATTTAAAATAGCAATACATTTAATCCCATTTGTCTCTTAGTTGATGGTGTTATTTAAAATAGCAATACATTTAATCCCATTTGTCTCTTATTTGATGGTGTTATTTAAAATAGCAGTACATTTGACCCCACTTGTCTCTTAGTTGATGGTTTTACATATTTAAAATAGGAATACATTTGACCCCACTTGTCTCTTAGTTGATGGTGTTATTCAAAATAGCAATACATTTAACCCCACTTGTCTCTTAGTTGATGGTTTTACATATTTAAAATAGCAATACATTTAATCCCATTTGTCTCTTAGTTGATGGTGTTATTTAAAATAGCAGTACATTTAATCCCACTTGTCTCTTAGTTGATGGTGTTATTTAAAATAGCAGTACATTTGACCCCACTTGTCTCTTAGTGGATGGTTTTTATTTAAAATAGCAATACATTTAACCCCACTTGTCTCTTAGTTGATGGTTTTATTTAAAATAGCAATACATTTAATCCCACTTGTCTCTTAGTTGATGGTGTTATTTAAAATAGCAGTACATTTGACCCCACTTGTCTCTTAGTTGATGGTGTTATTCAAAATAGCAATACATTTAACCCCACTTGTCTCTTACTTGATAGTTTTATTTAAAATAGCAGTACATTTAAAATAAATTTAAATAGAACATTTAACCCCACTTGTCTCTTAGTTGATGGTTTTATTTAAAATAGGAATACATTTAATCCCACTTGTCTCTTAGTTGATGGTGTTATTTAAAATAGCAGTACATTTGACCCCACTTGTCTCTTAGTTGATGGTGTTATTCAAAATAGCAATACATTTAACCCCACTTGTCTCTTAGTTGATGGTTTTATTTAAAATAGCAATACATTTAATCCCATTTGTCTCTTAGTTGATGGTGTTATTTTAAATAGCAGTACATTTGACCCCACTTGTCTCTTAGTGGATGGTTTTTATTTAAAATAGCAATACATTTAACCCCACTTGTCTCTTAGTTGATGGTTTTATTTAAAATAGCAATACATTTAATCCCACTTGTCTCTTAGTTGATGGTGTTATTTAAAATAGCAGTACATTTAATCCCACTTGTCTCTTAGTTGATGGTGTTATTTAAAATAGCAGTACATTTGACCCCACTTGTCTCTTAGTGGATGGTTTTTATTTAAAATAGCAATACATTTAACCCCACTTGTCTCTTAGTTGATGGTTTTATTTAAAATAGCAATACATTTAATCCCACTTGTCTCTTAGTTGATGGTGTTATTTAAAATAGCAGTACATTTGACCCCACTTGTCTCTTAGTTGATGGTGTTATTCAAAATAGCAATACATTTAACCCCACTTGTCTCTTACTTGATAGTTTTATTTAAAATAGCAGTACATTTAAAATAAATTTAAATAGAACATTTAACCCCACTTGTCTCTTAGTTGATGGTTTTATTTAAAATAGGAATACATTTAATCCCACTTGTCTCTTAGTTGATGGTGTTATTTAAAATAGCAGTACATTTGACCCCACTTGTCTCTTAGTTGATGGTGTTATTCAAAATAGCAATACATTTAACCCCACTTGTCTCTTAGTTGATGGTTTTATTTAAAATAGCAATACATTTAATCCCATTTGTCTCTTAGTTGATGGTGTTATTTAAAATAGCAGTACATTTGACCCCACTTGTCTCTTAGTGGATGGTTTTTATTTAAAATAGCAATACATTTAACCCCACTTGTCTCTTAGTTGATGGTTTTATTTAAAATAGCAATACATTTAATCCCACTTGTCTCTTAGTTGATGGTGTTATTTAAAATAGCAATACATTTAATCCCACTTGTCTCTTAGTTGATGGTGTTATTTAAAATAGCAGTACATTTGACCCCACTTGTCTCTTAGTGGATGGTTTTTATTTAAAATAGCAATACATTTAACCCCACTTGTCTCTTAGTTGATGGTTTTATTTAAAATAGCAATACATTTAATCCCACTTGTCTCTTAGTTGATGGTGTTATTTAAAATAGCAGTACATTTAATCCCACTTGTCTCTTAGTTGATGGTGTTATTTAAAATAGCAGTACATTTGACCCCACTTGTCTCTTAGTGGATGGTTTTTATTTAAAATAGCAATACATTTAACCCCACTTGTCTCTTAGTTGATGGTTTTATTTAAAATAGCAATACATTTAATCCCACTTGTCTCTTAGTTGATGGTGTTATTTAAAATAGCAGTACATTTGACCCCACTTGTTTCATAGTTGATGGTTTCATTTTCTTGATTTTTTCATGATTCTGCGGATGTGTTTGGAAAGAAAGGTTATTTCATTGTTGCATTTTATTCAGCTACCTCTGTGGCCGAGTGGTAGAGAGCTCGCCTGCTAACCCAGAAGCCGTGGTCACTCGGTTGATAACTAGTGCTTGAGTTATTAATTGATGATCGCCATAGATTGATGCAATGTGCAGTGAAACAATGCCCTGGTTTGCTTCGAACCATTGCCAATGAGGAAATCCATAAGCTCTTTAAGCTTTTTGTAGTTTAGGTAAGTCTCGCTGTCCAGCTTCTTAGCAAACAGATGTAGGTACATACCAACACAGGGTGAATTCATGAATTACGTCCTTGATGCAATGGATAATGGGTATCAAGTGGACGTCGTCTACACAGACTATTCCAAAGCGTTTGACAAAATTGCACATAACTACCTATTAAACAAGCTGGAAAGTCTTAGTGTGCACGGTGACTTATTACGATGGCTGACTTCTTATCTTCAAGATTGTAGTCAAGCAGTGATTGTCAAAGGTTTTTGTTCAGATTTTCTTCCAGTTGCTTCCGGTTTTCCCCAGGGATCTCATCTTGGAAGGTTTTTGTTCAGCTTTTCCTCCAGTTGCTTCCGGTGGTCCCCAGGGATTTCATCTTGGTCCTCTTCTTTTTAATATTTTTAGTAACGATGTAATCAATATGATAAATAATTCCCATTTGTTACTATTTGCTGATGAAAAGAACATTTCTAGAATAATTAGTAGAGAAGATGACTGTGTATTTCTTCAAGACTATCTAAATAGGTTGTATTAATAAATATGTATTAATAAATATTAATACAACCTATTATGGCTCGACTGTGGAGGCACCACCATCTTACTTGGAGACACCCTCGAAGTAATTCGGGTGAGAGTAAGGGGACAGCTCTTACTTTATATACGAAGATTGAACTTCTTCTAAATTATTAGAAATTAGAGACTTTTTTATACTCGTAAATGTAACTCTCACTTTTGTTTTGGAAATATTATGAACAATTTCGATTTTTTCTTTTATCACACCAAAGTGGGCAAATTAATGCTATTTTTGTGCCAAATTTCATGTCTTTATCTTTAACGGTGCTAAAGTTATGAGGCTGTGACATACGGACGGACGGACGGATAACGGAGTCTCACCATAAAGGTTCCTTAAAAATTAATAATACCCCAGCTCGAATTCAAGTTCACCCCCACTTCTCCGCGCCTCACTTCACGATCGCTCGCGGCCGCCCGGAGCTTGCAGTCGCACACCTGACACCTGAGCAGTGCGTGACGTCACGCTATTTCGTTAGGATAACTACAACTATTTTAGGACAGGTATTCTAAGCAATGAAAATATTTATTGAAAAGCTTTTTTTTATTTTATAGGTAGGCCTAGGGCATCGGAACCGGTTTTTCCCGGTTCCAAAAGAACCGGTTTTTCCCGGTTCTGAGACTCACAAAAAGAACCGGTTCCAAAATATCAAAACCCGGTTTTTTCGGTTCTTTCGGTTCTCTTCAAAAAGTGATGAAAATGTTAGCGACTACATCTCAATTAAAATAATTAGGTACTATACTTTGTATTTTAAGGATGTAGGTGCTAATTGCGCTTTCCAAATGGCGCTAATAGTGCTTAAACTACCATCATCATGCTGCACTGGGTAAAAGATATAAAAAAGACGCTTAACCCAAGCAGCAACACTGCAATACCTGACCAACCCAAACAAGTATTTCGAGGATTTTGAAAATGAAGATACATCTGTGTTTGTTCGCCCTACTAGTGATGAGACGCACAAGCACAATCCAAAACATACTCAATGAGCCAAGAACGCAGGATTCGCAGGAAGATGTCTTACAAGTATCTTTAACATATGAAGAGGCATTAAACAGAGAGTTGAGTCAACGTGTTGCCTCTGGTACTGAATCGACGTCTACGCCGAATGATTTCATCACTACTGTAAGGGTGGAAATGGCTTTGTTCGAAAATGGTGGTAAACGACAACGAGGCCAATACCTATCACTAGCTTATGAACATTTAAAAAGCATCTCACCTACTAGTGTGGAGCCAGAACGTATATTTTCATCGGCTGGTATTGTTTGTAACAGACTGCGCTCGTCTTTGAGTGATAAAACCTTGGATGCATTGATTATTTTACGCTCATACTATCCGCGTAAAAATAAGTAAACTTTGGAGTTAAGGCATACTTATTATAGTTCAGTGTTTTATATGATGAGCTCTACTAACAGCTCTGAAACAATTAATTTCACGCAACCAACTTTTTTATTCAACAAGATACAATTTATAGAATTAAATGAGACTTGAGGATAATTCATGATTTACATAAAAACGGCTCACCTCAATACGTGTTATGATCGGGAAAGCCGACCAGTTTCAGCAGATTTAGACTGCCTTTATCTGGGTGAGTAAAATTTTTAATTTAACAACGTTAGAGCAGGACTTCTATCCTTGGAGCGATTTCCAAATTCCGACCCTTAAATTTCATATGTTTCTGATTTGTTGTTTGTTTGTGTTTAATCTAAACATTTTAGAATTTTTTCATTTGTGTTTAAAGTTTTCTTTTAAATATTCTAAGTTCTTCTTGACCAATTCTTCTCAAAACAACCTATAATGTTGATTATACGTTTGGTTTAGTTAAGCAAAAGCATTCAATTTGATATGTTTCTGATATATATTTTGTTTAGTATTCCAAGTCCAACTTGATTAATTGTAAGAAAATGAATGCTCTCTGTGACTGAATATACCTAATTCATATCACAAGTCACAATTTATTAAACAGTTTGTGATTACCGAAAGAATTGATTGTTACAAAACTATTAGATTAATTAGTACAATTATTTTTAAGAACTGATTGTTACCAAAAATACTAGATTACTTTTTTAGAAAAAAAATATATAATTATTCGTGTTTTCCAACTAAGTTTTTGATTTTATGATCATTTCTTATTCGTCCTACAAGTTTCATTATATTCTTTCAGTTCTATTTATAGCAAAACTTTGGAAAGAACCGAAAGAACCGGGTACCCGGTTCTTGATATCGTTTGAAACCGAAAACCCGGTTCTTGAAAATTTGACCGGTTCTCGATGCCCTAGGTAGGCCTAAGGGATTATAAAATAAAACATACGGTAAATTTAATTTATTTACATTGGTTAGTAAGTATTCTATTTTACCATCTTTAATTTTCGGCTCGTGGGCATATTATGTATCATGCATGTTATATATATATATAAAAATGGTCAAGTCAGATGTCAGTCAAATGGTCAGGCTCCATATTTCATCAAATTTGGGATAGTCAGGAAAATGGTAGGCATTCTGTTTATGATGAGATAACTAAAAAAAAGAATTAATTTAATTAAAAAAGGTGAGTGTACATATTAGGTGACTTTTATTCTGCCATCCTACGAAAAAAGGGCGTAACTGCATTTTTCTTTTTTTTAATGAGTTTTATATACCGTTGGAATCAGAAAAAGAAGGCGCATCTACTGAACTAACTCATATTTTTCTAGAATGTCACATAACAAAGAAACACTAAGGAAAAAAGGCGCAAATGCACAAAAAAATGCAAACATACTAAAATATAAATTAACATTATATCATTGCAGTATAGAAACGCAGAAATAAAAGTAAATCTGGATGTGAGGAGCTCTGAACCGGGAATCGAACCCGGGACCTCTCGCTTGCCGGGCGATTGCTCTAACCTCTGAGCTATCCAGGTCTTATCTCCTTGCGATGGATAAATCGCCAAGTGTTCAAACATAGAAATTTATTTCTGACATAGTTTACTAAAATATAAACAGCAAATTTCCTTTTGCTTAGATAAAAGGTCACATTTACAACAATCATCAATGTTAAAAGGGCATCATTGTATAATAGATCCTTAAAATGCTTAGAAATAAAGACGCTTCAAATGAAATACCTACTAAAGTAAAAGGACCTATTTGACAAATACTTCTGTATTTGTTTATATTTTAAAACTATTTCTTACGGAAAAAAGACGCATCCCTGTGATAAGTCAAAAAAGAGTATTTTACGCCTTTATTAATTAGTGACAAATCTATTTTTTATTCTGGTACTAAACAAAAGACGCGCGTGATGCCAGCGTGTTATTTGCGCCTTTCTTACTTAGTAAACTCTTAGTTTCAAATTGATAGATTCGTATTTGCTGCACGCAAAGTCAATTACGTCTTTTTTTCTTAGAAAATCAAAAGCAGCAGGGCGCACGGTAGGTTACCGCACCTGCAGTAAGACCTTTGTTTCAAGTATATAGATTCAATTTTGCTGTACGCATCACGTCTTTTCGTCAGCAAATTAACGAGGCAACGAGGCACGCGGGGGGTTACGTACCATCATTTGCGCCGGAATTCTGGCTTGTAACAATTATCAAAAAAATGCGCGACTGTTACGCGAGTGTTCCGTTTCACCATAATCATGGAATTTACCAGGTAATTAAAACATAATATGCCAAACAATATTATTAAACTCTATTATTAAAAAGTAAATTACTTTGTAGATACATTAGGTAAAAATATAAAGTAAACAATATTTTTGATCTCCGAAATTCAATTGTTATGTGATTTATAGATTGATATTTTGTATTGCATTGTAACATATATACGGTGCCATTGATGAGATACTTATTACATTATTAAGATGAACTATTATAATAATGTTGTACTGAAAATACGTGTTGAATGCAATACAAAATATTAATCTATAACTCACATCACAATTGAATTTTGGAGATCAAAAATATTGTTTACTTTATATTTCTACCTAATGTATCTACAAACTAGTTTACTTTTTAATAAGAAAGTATTATGTTTTAATTACCTGGTAAATAATAATTACACCATGATGGTAAAAATTAACACTCGCGTAACAGTCGCGCATTTTTTGGAAAATTGTTGCAAGCCACAACTCCGAGACCTCCGGCGCAAATGTTGGAACGTGCACGTGCGGTAACCCGCCTCGTTGCCCCGTTGATTTGTTGACGGAAGGACGTGATGACTTTGCGTGTAGCAAAATCAAATCTATCTACATGAAACAAAGAGCTTACTGCAGGTGCGGTAACTCCCCGCGCGCTCCCCTGCTTTTGATTTTCTAATAAAAAAAGACTTGATTGACTTTGCGTGCAGCAAATACGAATCTATCAACTTGAAACTAAGAGCTTACTATGAAAGAAAGGCGCAAATAACACGCTGGCGTCACGCGCGTCTTTTTTGCCTAGTACCAGAATAAAAGATAAATTTGTCACAAAGGAATAAAGGCGTAAATGCTATTTTTTGAGTCATCACAGAGATGCGTCTTTTTTCCTAGCAAAAAGTTTTAAAATATAAACAAATACGAACGTATTTACAAAATAGGTCCTTTTACTTTAGTATTTCATTTGAAACGTCTTTATTTCTAAGCATTTTAAGGATGTATTATACAATTATGCCCTTTTAACCTTCATGTTTGTTGTAAATGTGACGTTAAATCTTAGCAAAAGGAAATGTGCCTTTTTATTTTGGAATTCGTAATTTATTTGGCACAAAAATAGCATAAATTTGCCCACATAACACGGTGTAAAAAAAATATGAAAAATTTGAAATTGTTCTAAATATTTGTAAAACAAAAGTGAGAAAAATAAAAAACATTATCCTAAAAATAGAATATGTGTATCCAATTGTAGATACTATAAAGTTGATTTTAAAAATATATACTTTTACTATATTTACTGGCAGTGGTTTCGAGAAATCTTTTAAAACCTCAAAAATATGTATGCCCCCCTTATCATCGAAACTGGTAAACCGAAAAATATGAAAAAATTGCGACTATAGACCATAGCTGGCCAATTACAGGAAAATTATAGCAATTCAAAAAAAGTTGAGCACAAATGAAAAATATAAAAAGGAAATAAAATAAATGAAAAAAATATTTTATAAAAATACAATATGGGTACGTATCAAATTATAGGTATCAAAAATTTGATTGTAAAAATATATAGTTTGGCTATATTTAATTGCTTTATTTCGAGAAATCCTTGAAAAACCATAAAAAAATGTATTTATCTCCAAAACTGTGGACCGAAAAATATTTAAAAAATCATGGTTATATTTGTTTACGTACAGATTACAGGAAAAATAAAGCGGTTGAGAAATTCACGAAAAAAAATTACAAAATCTTTATCATCCACAATACGGAACCCTAGGTACGCGAGTCTGACTCGCACTTGGCCGGTTTTTTAATCAGTTTGCCCGCCACTTTAAGACACACACTTAATTTTCTTGTTACGTGAATTTCCCATAATTGCGTTTAGTCACAAAAAACCTACTAGGAAATAACCAGATGTAAAAAGCTGTCGTTAGTTGCATAAAATCGTGAGCGCAAGCGACGCAGCCATCCCGCACGAAAGCCGAAGCGGGATTGAATCGGGGGTCGAGCGGACTCGAGCGAGCGGCAGGGCGGTCCAGGTTAGGCTGATTAAAGCGCGCGATCATTAAGGTATTTTCTTTTTACGGTGAAAATATTGGTTTATTAATTTTTATTTTAAAGTCTGCAGCTGCTTTATACTAACATCAGTTATATTATGCAAAGTTTCAGGTATAATTTCAAGTATTCATTGAATACTAGCGGTTTATTTTAACTTTGTAATTTTTTTTCTATCAAGAAAATTTAATGGAATCAAGTTTTCACCACAGTGTTGACATAGCATTAGTCCTCAACTTTACCATATATTTATTCCAAAGTGATTGTTGCAGTGTTTGTTGGTATAAAACTTGATCATGCGAAGCGAAGTGAGGTGTCAACAGCCTTAAATGAAAAAAATTAAGTGTCTAGCCGTTACGGAAACACGGCCAATAGAAATTTTCACAAAAAAAGACCTTGGTTTTTACAGGGGTCTACCTTCAGCCGTTTTGGCACTTGAATCATGCAGATCTCCCTGCCTGAGGAACCCTCGGTGTATGACTTGAATCATGCAGATCTCCCTGCCTGAGGAACCCTCGGTGTCCGACTTGAATCATGCAGATCTCCCTGCCTGAGGAACCCTCGGTGTATGACTGAATCATGCAGATCTCCCTGCCCGAGAAACCCTCGGTGTCCGACGTGAATCCTACTCGGACTCGATTAATTCTTTTATCTATTATCAGCTCGTGAACATTATTTAAAGATATGTTTTTTGTAAATACAGGAAAAATAAGAAGGCTGATTTTCGTATTATGTATTTATTTATCACTTTAAATTTAAAAAAAAGCAGCACATAACATAAATACGTCGTCACGACATGCATCTCCAAGGGGGTGTCACAAGTGTGAACTATGAAAAGCAAGTCACGGTCCACACGTGGTGTTGATATACCCCCTTTGATTATAGACCATCCGAAAGGAGGTGAAACTAGATCAAAATATATCGTCAAAACGAAAGAAAAGTTTGCCCTACCTGGCGTCTTTGTATCGGACGCGAGCGCAATGCCTTTTGTTAACCGCTCGTGGAAATTATAGTATTTGACAGTTTTTTTTTTTTGTTAAAACGGTGATGGGGTGGGGCCTTCGTCCAAGGGTAGGGTATAATAAAAAGGAATAAAAATATGGTGGAACGGGGACATTATTTTGCAAAATGGACTATTACTGAAAAAAGACGGGAAAATTTTAGAATATTATTTTTATGTTCATGTTAGTTGATTGTGATTTGTTTTTAGTTTAGTAATATTCTTAAGGATCATAAAAAAATTATTTCATTCCATTTTTCGCGATAGTTCAAAAGTTATGACATATTTTATATACCTACATATATAGTGTCCTTGATAGGCATCAACTATTTTATATACAAGGTGAATTTGCGAACATCGTCCAAATTCATACTTGAGCCCTGGTAATTGATCAGCATCATGAACCAATAACGATTTTTGTAAAATTCATGAAATGATATTTTCACTCCCCATAGTGATTCACTCAGGACTGGGAGTGAATTACTATGGGAAGTCGAAATTTCATTAAACGAATTTCACAAAAATTGTTATCGATTCATGATGCTGATCACTTACCAAGCCTCCAATATGAAATTGGACTATGATCAAAAAGTCACCTTGTATAGTGTCCTTGGTAGGCATAAACTATTTTAAATCGTCCATTTATACAGGTTGTTGATTTGGTCAGCAAATTCCGTCACAGGGTACTATGTTCACGACGCGTATTACAATTAACGGCATACAAAAAAAAATATCACAAAAGAGAAGATATGCCCTTTTTTATTGGTACTAAAATTCTCGTGATAAGAGGTCACTGCTGACCAAATCAACCTTCTCGAAAAAAAAAAAAACTTTTTCTTTGTCCTTAATATAGGACCTAGTTGCAACCCTATCGGATGTGTACTCTTAGAAGGGACACACTGTATATTATTTAAATTTTTATATAATATAAATGCAATTTTTTTTATACAGTAGGCCCTAATTCCACCCCCTTTCGGATGTGCACTCTTAGAAGGGACACACTGTATTTTATTTAAATTTTAATAATATAAAATGTAAGTACCTATGTTTTCTGATTTACCTCACGGTATGCATTTTTATTGAAACTTGAATTTTAGATGAAGGCAACTCAGACAGGTACAGAAGAGATATAAATTTCCTACATAGGTGCGAGTATCGACATTTCCCACATAGGTGCGAGTATCGACATTTCCCACATAGGTGCGAGTATCGACATTTCCCATCATTGCAGATGATGTACAATTATATATTTCCTTCGATCCAGCCAATACTATCTCTGCTGTAAATGCACTAAATGAGGACTTAGCTCGAATCAATACATGGTCAGAGGAAAACTCGTTAGTACTTAACCCGACAAAATCCAAATTTTTGATTATGGGTACGAAAAAGAAGATAGAATCTGTAGAGCGAGAAAATCCTGTAGTTCACATTACTGGTCAGCCATTGCAACGCGTTTTGGAAGCACGAAATCTTGGTGTCATAATGGATTCAGGACTCCGTTTTGAACGACATGTTGCTGAGCTAGCTAAAACATGTTTATATAGACTTCATTTGCTTTATAAACTACGAGATCACCTTAGTCGAAACGCTAGAATAATGATCTGTGAAACCCTAATTCTCTCAAAGTTAAATTATTGCCTGCCTATTTTTGAACATTGTTTATTGGAAAGATCTAACTTGTACTTCAACAAGTTGTGTTGTGTTGTGTTGTGTACTTCAACGAGTTCAAAATGCTTGTATACGATTTTGTATGCACGTGCCCCCTCGAACTCATATTAGTCCTTATATTAATGGTGCAAAAATGTTAAACATGAAATCACGAAGCAAATCGCATTTCGCTTGTGTTGTGTTTGATGTTGTAACAACACAAATTCCCAAATATTTGTATGAAAAACTTACATGGCTGCGTCAAGGTACGCGTTACATTACCCGTGCCAAGGCATACAAGCTTCGAACACCTAAGCATAAAACAGCAGCTTTTAATGGAAGCTTTAGATATCTGGCTACTAAGTGTTGGAATAACCTTCCACCGCCAATAAGGAATTCCAAGGCTAAGTCTACTTTTAAAACAAAACTAAAATTATATTTGTTACAGGCTCAAATTCAAAATCAAAACCAATTTGTTCCGGCTTAATTTAAGAATTCTTAAAACACCTGTTTTTTATTCATTATTTTATGTATAAATTATTAATTTATTGACGTAAGTATTTTTTTAATTAATTTATATTATATATCTGTCTTCTCCTATTTTTTTTGTATTGAATTATATTATTGACCCATTAAAACACATTTTCTTTTAGTAAATTTTCTTATGTCACACAGAGAAAATTTTAGTTTCATAAATAAATTTTGTTACATCGCATGTGTCGCAACTCGCGGCCCCTGACGGAAGATCAGCGTCACAGTTCTGCTGTGGCATTTTGCTGAGTCAGAGACCTTTTTGTTGGCTGCATCTTATAAACTACCTCAGGCTGTATAATACTCGTCGTTTATTGTTTAGATTATTTGGTTTTTTTGTAATGGTGTAGCTTTCAAAATAAACGCCTTTTCTTTCTTTCTTTCTTTCTTTCACATAGGTGCGAGTATCGACATTTCCCATATAGGTGCGAGTATCGACATTTCCCACATAGGTGCGAGTATCGACATTTCCCACATAGGTGCGAGTATCGACATTTCCCACATAGGTGCGAGTATCGACATTTCCCACATAGGTGCGAGTATCGACATTTCCCACATAGGTGCGAGTATCGACATTTCCCACATAGGTGCGAGTATCGTCATTTCCCACATAGGTGCGAGTATCGTCATTTCCCACATAGGTGCGAGTATCGACATTCCCCACATAGGTGCGAGTATCGTCATTTCCCACATAGGTGCGAGTATCGACATTTCCCACATAGGTGCGAGTATCGACATTTCCCACATAGGTGCGAGTATCGTCATTTCCCACATAGGTGCAAGTATCGACATTTCCCACATAGGTGCGAGTATCGACATTTCTCACATAGGTGCGAGTATCGACATTTCCCACATAGGTGCGAGTATCGACATTTCCCACATAGGTGCGAGTATCGACATTTCCCACATAGGTGCGAGTATCGACATTCCCACATAGGTGCGAGTATCGTCATTTCCCACATAGGTGCGAGTATCGACATTTCCCACATAGGTGCGAGTATCGACATTTCCCACATAGGTGCGAGTATCGACATTTCCCACATAGGTGCGAGTATCGACATTTCCCACATAGGTGCGAGTATCGACATTTCCCACATAGGTGCGAGTATCGACATTTCAGAAGAGTTATGATCCGAGCATTTTAAACTGTCGGTGTCCTTTCTTTCGCAGTATGAATGACTAAAAAAAGGCGGAAACGGTTAAGCTGTTTTCAGAATTTAATTACGAAAAAAATTGCACTAGGTATGCCACATTTTGAAATTTGACACGGGACTTGATATGAAGCGTATTTAACAGCAGATCACGTCTGCAATAACGACATCTTTGTACCTGCGACGAACGCTTTATACACTTATGTATGTATCTTAATGTACGAGCGAGCACAAGCCGCTATTACTCAGCTAGAATGTAGCGGGTGTCCGTCGGAAGGAGTCTACAGGTGGGGGTCTGCGTTCTCCTTGTCCCCGCTCCCCGCGCCGCCGCCCGCCACGCGCGCCCACAGCTCCTCGCCCTCCGTATCAGCCCCTGCTGGCACCTCGAACGGCTCCAGCAATTTGCGAGCCTCGTTCTTAACGTCTGAACCCGCGAGTCAAGGAGTGTAGCAGAGGTTCTCAGTACCGAAGCTAATGTGACGGGTTCCTGTACTGATCTAACTGTTCAGTATTACATTTACATTATTCCTTTTACAGCTATATCATTTTTTCCTCTGAAGAACAGTTTAACATACATACATATATTCACGCCTGTCCCCCAGAGGGATAGGCAGAGATTACAGATTTTCAGCTGCCACGATCCTGACACACAACCTTTGCTTCTTTCACATCCATCAATCTAATCGTACAACCTCTTCTATACCGGATACTTTCGACTTTGCCCTTCTTCAGTATGTCACCAATTTGGTCAGCATAAGTCCTTCTAAAGTCGAGTCCAGAATTAGGCGAACTAACTTGACAGCCGAAAATGTTGCCAGACATAGGAAAAAATAAATAGTGATAGGTGTATGTCGACACAAATATGTCGATATAACCTTGTGCCTTCTATAAATCTGATTCTATTAATATTTTATCAAGTAATTGTCGTCGAAACTTTCACAGTCATACATACTTGCCAAATAGGAACGAACTACAGCAATTTATATGACATAATATGATCTGAAGGATGTATTGTTTAAAGCGGATATTTACGATACTTACTCCTCAAATTAGGAGTAAAATACAAAAATAATGATGTTATTACAACAGGCCATTGTGATCCTTTTAGGTGGTTTCTGTCGGGCTAGTACGGTACACTTCATATACCATACATATAGCATTCATCCCTTTCTTTCTGGCAAATAGGAAAGTGCGATAGAGACAAACGCTATTATATCGTCGCTGATAAATCCAAATCCGTTATGTGTTCGATTTTAATTAATTTTTATTATTAATATTATGCTTAGTAAAATTATGAGTTTGATTCCAAACACAATAATAATGATTAACTAGACTTTTTAAACATCCAGTGGCGGATTTACCAGCAGGCTGAGTAGGCTCGAGCCTAGGGCGGCAGATTTTGGGGGCGGCAAATTTGGGGAACGAATTTTTTTTTACCTCATAGAAATCAAAAAGATTTTTCTATGACGGTTTTCTGATGTCTTACAGATAGAAGTCTGCAACAAATTTTGTCGATGACTTTTCTCTCTCACTTGTCATTGCACATTCCGAGAGTAGCAAACTTCCATATTCTATAGTAAAACAGCTAGTTCGCCGCCCCTCAACCAGTAATCGGCCTCCCGCCTCTGCGCCCTTCGCACACACTTTTTATGAGTGAAAAGAGCGAAATTGTAAAAAATATGCCCCTCTTCTCACTAACAACCCATACACGCCAGTCTTACTACTGATTGGAGGCTACGAACTGGAAGGTTGGTTTGTATATAATTTTTCGATTTTTATTCGAATATAATGAATAATTTTACCGATTTCAATCTTATGAGTATCGACTATTATGTGTTTTACATGCACTAGTAGCTTCAGAAAATTCGATTGGAATTCAAAAAAAATCTTGAACGTTTATCCGAACTTGGACATAGCCCTTCGTATGGCCTTATGTACACCAGCGACGAATTGTTCTGGTGGGAGAAGCTTTTCTTGTCTAAAAAGGGTAAAAAATTATCTGAGATTGACCTTGAGTCAAGAAAAATTAAAAGCTTTAGCTCTTTTGTGCATAAAGTCGGAATTAATGAACAAGATTACTTACGACGACATCGTCGATGATTTTGCCAACAAAAAATTGCGCAAAAAGGCATTGTAACGAACTTCTAATTCGTCGTAAGTAATCTTGGTCATTAATTCCGACTTGACTGAGTCGATTATTTTAAACTGTTTGTAAGCGCAATAAAGATTATTTATTCACGTTTACCAAATGTTCATTATTGTGTAAATAGCATACATTACCCCGCCCATACATGATGAGCTTCATAAATATATCGAAAAATTATTTTACGTGCAATTTTGTAAAAATAATGACAACTGTTGAGGCAAGGGCGGCAAAAACTATTCAGCCTATACCTTGAAAATTTGTAAATCCGCCACTGTAAACATCGATATAAACAGCACTAGCCAAACTGTGGCAACATTAGTGTACAATGAACTGTCAAGTTAGTTCGCCTAATTCTGGACTCGACTTTAGTGTGAACATGCAGATGAATGAGATTTTAATTAGATAAAATGTACTAAATTATCTAGTACCAGTTACAATGAACTTATGAACCAACATATGTAAAAAAACTGGCTTCAATTTGGTTCAATTGCATGTTAGGAGTTAGCTGCTTCAATTTGGTTCAATTGCATGTTAGGAGTTAGCTGCTTCAATGCTTCACTATCATGATAATGATGAATAACATACAAAACTAAAAAGTCAGAGACTATTAACATGATCACCCTGTTAATAAAATGTATTATTTGGTCGTTTTTTAAACTTAAATGTGTCATTTTTCATTCATTTTAGGGTTTCGTACCTAAAAGGTACAAAAGGAACCTTTATGGTGAGACTCCGTTGTCCGTCCGTCCGTATGTCATAGCCTCATAACTTTAGCACCGTTAAAGATAAAAACATGAAATTTGGCACAAAAATAGCATTAATTTACCCACATGTCACGGTGTAAAAAATATATGAAAATTTGAATTGTTCAAAATATTTGCAAAACAAACGTGCGAAAAATAAAAAATATTATCCTAAAAATACAATATGGGTATCAAATTGTACATACAAAACGCTGATTGTAAAAATATATACTTTTTACTATATTTACTGGCACTAGTTTCGAGAAATCTTAAAAAAAAAACATAAAAGTATGTATGTCCCCCTCTTATCTCCGAAACTGGTTGACCGAAAAATATGAAAAAAACGTTGATTATAGATCGTAACTGGCCAATTACAGGAAAACTAAAGCGATTAAAAAAAATTGAGCACAAATGAAAAATATAAAAAAAGAAAAAAATAAATAAAAATAATATTTTATAAAAAATACAATATGGGTATCAAATTGTAGGTATTAAAAAGCTGATTGTAAAAATATATAGTTTGGTTATATTTATTTGGATCTATTTCGAGAAATCCTTGAAAAACCATAAAAAAATTGTATGTCTCCCCCCTTATCTCCAAAACTGGTGGACAAAAAATATGAAAAAATCATGGTAATATGTGATTACGTAAAGATTGCAGGAAAATTAAAACGGATGAGAACTTAACGAAAAAAAATGATCATCCACAAGTAAACCCAAGGTACGCGAGTCTGATTCGCGCTTGGCCGGTTTTTGTCAATAAATAGATCAATTTAGGAATGTGTTCCGTGAAGTTAAAGTTTATTGTAAAGGATACATCCTCTGGCGACAGTCGGGGGCGCCGTGAAGTCCCACCGGACGCCGGTCAGCTCCTTGGCTATGTGGTACATCTCCCTGCAAACGGAACATTACTTTATATTAGGTATGTGTTCACCGAACTATTTCTACTACTACGTACTATTTTAGAAAACAAGTTTAAAAAAAACTGCTTAATTCGTTCATAAGTTAAGGTTTAAGGTTAAGTTTTCAGTTTTGGGGAACTAAAATACAAACAGAAATAAAATGTCAGCTTTCGGATGATTTTGTTGCAATAATTAGGTTACGTATAGCCATAAAAAAAATACATGTTTTTGGTTGAACTTTAAGGTATTCATTTTCCACAAACCACGTTAATCGATTCATATTTGTACTGTCAATGAATTTTTTTGTAACCCTCTATTGCACACTTCTTATCGATTTTGTTTCAGGTATCGCTTTCGTGATTTTGTTGGTTTTTTTTTAATAAAATTAGTGTGAATGATATCTATTCATTTTCCAAATACCACGTCAATCGGGTCAAAAAAAGCACCCCCTTTTTCCAAAAATACGTAAATCCACTGATGCAGTCAGCGGCAGCAAGATATTGTCAGTCTACGCCTAGCGTTGGCGCCCGTAAGACGTGGAACCTGTGCCCTTTTTTGCAAGCTATAAATATCTCCCAAAACTACTTCAAAACACATTGAAATTAATTTTATAAAGTAATATTTCGAGGAGCATCATATTCCTGCCGTTAAAAACTCAACAAAATATAGGTATGAGTGATTTAGCTACATCGTGCCATAGTCATAACAACAAAACTGAATGAATTTGGAATGAATCCATACTTTTATGCGGGAAAATAATATATGTTACTCTAAAAGAATAATTTTGTGATCGTTATTGAAACCCAAATTAATTTACTTATACTTACTGAGATCTGTAACAAAGGTCAATGACCTTTTCGTGAAATTACCCTCTAGTATTGGCTCACCATTTCAGGTCCAATAAGTGAAGTTTTTTG
Source organism: Ypsolopha sequella (assembly GCA_934047225.1). NCBI lineage: Eukaryota > Metazoa > Arthropoda > Insecta > Lepidoptera > Ypsolophidae > Ypsolopha > Ypsolopha sequella. The sequence continues at coordinate 29,703,247 of OW203995.1, forward strand.
CAAATTATATAGGTACACTTACTTGGAATAAATCGCCAAGCATTTAAAATATAGAAATTTATTTTGAAATATTTACAGTGCATGGCAAAATTATTAGATCGTAGATAATCCTGTCGGTACATGTTCAGGTTCTGTTACGCAAAATGAAAACAATGAAACTCTTTTAGGAATTATTTGTTATCCCTATGTTTGTCTGTCTGTCCGTTTGTCTAGACAATTTTTTCTGGGTAAAATTAATAAATACCAATATAAACGGCCCTCTATAGAGCTGTAAAGACATACTTTTGACGTTTTTATTTATATTACGTTTTAAGTTTTTACGTATTTTTTTTTTACGTTTTTCATACAAATTTTCTCACTATGAAAATGTAGGGATGAACACTTGAGATAATATTTTGCATTTAAAAGTCAACACAGAAAGGAATTGTTGAACAAATAATGTAAAAAATATGAAAACCATGTTGTTCTATTCTAAAAGGATTAATTATCTACTGTTCAATGTGGCGATAGCTTTGTTTATTTTTTTCCTTGAATTATTTTTTACTAAGATAACAAATAGTTTAATACAAGGTTTTACTTAAGAGGCCCCTTTACCCCTGTATTTTTCTTAAAATTCATACAATAGGTATAAACCGAATGTGAAGTCTACAGCTTATTTTCTTCATATCTTTTTTCATGAGTATATTCTAGTGACATCTAACTACGTCTCTATACAGCCCAAAAAGCAAAACTTGATAAAACACCATCATAATAGCTGTCAGGATATCGTCAATATTGCCTCGTTTTTAGGCAAAGTTTAACAAGTTTGTATATTTTTATCTATACTGGAAATAAAAAAGAGAGAAATACAGGCGTCGTTCATGTTAAGATGACTAAGTTTACACACTTTGCTAAGTATAAACAATTACCGTTTCATGGAAAACTGTTTTGACCTGAAACCATTTCACAAATTCAATTAACTTATTTTGAATATCTTGTCATCTTGCACTGCTTGATGAGAAATACAATTTCAATAAGTAAAAATACAACTTTTAGTTAAGAAAACTTATGGTTAAAAGTCTGCTGTATGCATTAACATATTTTTAATTATATTACAATAGTAATAAAATAATTGGCTTATCCGTCGTCGTGATACCAGCCGTAAATTTCTTAAATAATCTGATATCACGCTTATGGAAAACCCAATTATTTTGAAGATACCATAATATCATTAAAATATGTTTATGCATATAGCAAACTTTTAACAATAAATTGTCTTAGCTAAAAGTTGTACTTTACCGTTATAATTATTTCTTAATATTTTGTTACAAATTCGGAGAAATAGCCCTTAAGGAAAACCTTGTATGAAAATATTTGTTATCTTTGTAACAAAGAAAAAAATAATAATAAACAAAGCTATCGCCACATTGAACAAACAGTAAATTATTAATCCCTTTAGAATATAAAGATATGGTTTTATATTTTTTACATTATTTGTTCTACAGTTCCTTTCTGTGCTTTCTTTCAAATGCAAAATATTATGTGAAGTGTTGATCTCTATATTTTCATAAGGAGAAAATTTGTATGAAAAAGTTAAACAAAAGGCCATAAAAACGTTATAATATGTATATTTTACAGGGCTGTAAATATTAGCATTTATTGATTTTACCCAGAAAAATTGCCTAGACAAACGGACAAACATAGGGACAACAAATTAATCCTAAAAGAGTTTTGTTTTTTCATTTTGCGTAGAGGGACCTGAACATTTCAAACTATGATACAAATAAATTTCTATATTTTAAACACTTGGCGATTTATCCCAAGGGTAAACAGGTGTCCCAAAAGTCAACGCTTTCCCTTGGAAGGCTGGTAGGCCAGCTCATGACTGACCAGAATATCAAATTATGACCTCAGCAAAAAGTAGATAGTCTTCGAGTTGATGGTACTTTTATAAATTCGAATAGATTTTTGAGAGTCAAAGCTAACCAGTTCTAAATTCTAAGAATAAAATTTTTGTTGCGCAACTCTGAATAGTCATGCTATTGATAAAGTCAAAAATAAACCTTGAAATGCTGTTACATCAGGAAGAAAAATAAAAACCCAATTTATGAGCAATTTTTTGTAATTAGGTTAGTTCGATACCACACCCTGAAAAAAAATGTCCTATGTTAGTTTTGCAAATTGTCTTAAATAACGGCTCATCAAATATTGTTTTTCAAATGATCTGGCAATTTCTGTGTATTACTTTTGAAAAAAAAGTTATTGCTATTTTACTACCAAAGGAGCTGCGTATTTTTTTAAATAATTAGAATTTAGAATGAAAGAGTGGCGGGCAGTAAAAATATTTGACGTTCATTAGAAATGCCATTTAACACGCGTTAGAGTGAGATAAATAGTGACGCTATTTAAAATGAGTTGGAATGAGATAGTAACGCAGTTAAACGTGGTTGAATGAGAGAGGCATAATTGATATAGGCTACAGTGAGATAGATAGTGACGTGGTGCATTCCTTCTGAGAATATTTGTTAGTTTCCACTTTTTGTAATAACAACTTTAGTAAAAAATTTTTGTAAAGAAATTTTTGGTCCAATTTATTTTCCCGCAAGTGTAAAACCAGCTCAACGGGCGAAAAATATTTAAAGAATGGGTAATGGTGACAATTAACCGTCACAATATTATTATGTATCTCTAAAGGAGTGTCTGAAATGTTCCGAGGGTCAACTGATAAATAAAACACTCAAAAAACCACTTTTAGCCGACCATAATAAATTTACGTCCCGACGTGATAGCAAGTAGGATCAATGCCGTGTGACGATGATCGAAATACACTAATAAATTAGATAAAATAAAATACGTATTACTTTTGACCCTGCCTCGTCCACTCTATTCGTATTTTTGCTATGGTGCAATAATAATAAGCCACGCCCGGAACTGGTTTTTGTTTTGGCTATGTGATACTCTTAAGGAAACTTACAGCTGATCTTAAGACCCGTTTTGCAGCCGGATTGTGAAAAACCCGCCTTTTTCTAATTAATCAAAATAGAACACATATATTCAAAATGTAATCAATAGTTTCTAATTAATCAAAACAGAACACATATATTCAAAATGTAATCAATAGTTTCTAATTAATCAAAACAGAACACATATATTCAAAATGTAATCAATAGTTTCTAATTAATCAAAACAGAACACATATATTCAAAATGTAATCAATAGTTTCCTCAACAAAACCTTATTACTTATGTTTTGTATATGCAAAGTATCCATTTGTTTCTATAAATTGGATTTTTAAAATTTAAAACTTCAAAATTCTAATTTATATAAACCAATGGAATCTCTGCTATGACAGTTTACACAAAACATAGGTAATTTTAAGGTTTTGTTGAGAAAAAATTGAGTAAATTTTGAATATATAAGTGTTCTGTTTCGATTAATTAGAAAAAGGCGGTTTGTTCACAATCCGGCTCCTAAACCACTCTTAAGTTACATTATTTCATACAATAACAAGTTTCAACGTCTAACTTAATAAACTAAGTATTGGCAGTGTTAACAAAGTTATATTATTATTATCTATTTATACAGACGTGATCTGTGATTATTATGCTAATTGACATTTAAAAAAAAGAACTTGATTTATTCTATGAGATCTATAAGGTGGGAGGTAAGAGTGTTATGGTATGTTGTGTATGTGGGGGGGAGTGGGTGAGAGTGTTGTTTTTTATATGACAGTACTAATATCACTCGGAGTGTGATCTAAGCAACATTTTAGAATTAGGTTTATCGTGTAAGAGAGCCATATCAAGTAGTATCCTACGATCTTTGAGGTTGGGAAGTTTGTGAACCTGGCACGCGCACGCTTCCTCGTAAGTTGTTGCTTCTATTACAAAGATTTAAATCTTTGTTCTATTAAAGATTTTTGGTATCTTTTCAATCTGATTTATTTATCTTACTGTCGAGACCATGCCTGGGATGCAAATTCTAATATGCTTCGGACATACACGCGTAATATGCTTCGGACATACACGCGTAATATGCTTCGGACATACACGCGTAATATGCTTCGGACATACACGCGTAATATGCTTCGGACATACACGCGTAATAGATAGCTTTAAGACAGTAAATTTTTATATGCTTTGTTTACCAAAGATTCAATGTGTTGGTCGAGAAGAAGTTTACGTGTCTGTTTTAGGACTTCCGTTTAATGTGAAGTCGTAATGAATTATGTTGGGACTACGAGTGAAAGTGATGTGTTCGCATTTTGATACGTTGATCTTAATGTGGTTAGTGTTATACATAATAAGACCGAGAGATTATTTATATAAATATGTAAACAAAAAAAGTACAGTCGCAACAAAGATAGTTCAGATATATTTGCCCTGCGGTCCGTAATAGAATTACAATGGATTATAAGCCATTCACTTCATACTTTCGTAATCGATTTTAGCGAAATAATTCTATTTCGGAACGCGGGGATAGTATCCCAAAATTAAACCATTCGTTTTAAGTCTTGTTCGGAATTAATAATAATGGGAGGTGATCCATCTGTTTTTCTTGAGTAAATCTTGGTTTTTGGTCCAGACGTACTTGTTGTCCAATTAATTTTTTTTTGGCTGTATGTAATTTAAATAACTGCCGATTTTCAGATGTCAGGTGATCATTAACATAAATGTTTTTGTTGCATCTTCAAGCCCAATATCCCGAGCTGTGATTCCTTTGCGCGCGTGCTTTGGTTCCTGATGCCAGCTAGAATGTTATCCTCGAGATATTTGCTTTTCAGCTTGACAATGATAGGTTTAGCAGTGGCGTGCGGTCCATACAGACAAAAAGACACTGTCTACCCTGACAAATACGCATCATTTACGCATTTTTACGCATATCGTAATAAATTTTTTGCTAAAATGTAGCGACACCGACCGCCATCTATTGTCATTAGCGGGAACTGTGAGTGTCAGTTCCGAGTCGCTCGCTCACTCGATGCCAAAAGATATCGCAGAATGGTGTCTGTCGTATTATTCGGCTCAAATTGTGACCGCACTTTATACAAAACTTGAAGGTATCAGCAGTTATTGTGAAACATTCGTCGCGTCTTAACAATTTTTTTGTGCAACTAGGACAGGTACCTATGTTGTTCTATCCACTTTTTACAAAAGGGACAATGCATTGTTAAAAGTTAACTAAAAAGTAGTTTTGAAAACTATTCTGAAAATTTGTTTTGAAATATCAATTATATTTTCTTGGAAAGTTTGGTGACAGTGACACTGACAGTCAGTGTTGCCAGGTTACTATTCTACTATTACATTAAGTAATGTGGCGTAATCTATACAGACAAAAAAAATAGGCTGGTAACTTAAGTGTATAAAATCGAATATAATGCCTCATGCAAAATAATTATGAACATTAAGCTGGACATGTGTGCGTGATTTTCCCACTCTTTCCGCCCACTTTGGAGCCGATACTTAGACTATCTGATGATGCCTTTATAAAGCTACCGGCTCTGAAATACATATGGTTTAAATTAACATGGTTTATATTAAGAGGTAAGTGATACCAAGTTCACCGGGTCAGCTAGTTATTAATAAGACATAGATCTATGGCTGCCATTGATTACTTCCTGTGATTGAATAAAGAGGCGGCATAAGTCGCTGCTTTTTTGTACAGCGTTTGGTGGACAGTGGATAGGAGAACAATGACGGAGAGTGGTGGGCACTAGTGGTAGTGGGAGGTACTCACTTGCTGGTGGACAGTGAACAAATGCACAATGGACGGAGTGTGGTGGGCGCTACAATATAGTGGGAGGTACTCACTTGGCAGTGTCGAGGCGAGTGCTGTCGCTGTCGGTGATGGAGAGTCCCGCCTCAAGCTGCGCACAGACCCGCCCCACCTCCCCCCCGCGCCGCTCCACTTCGCGCAGCCGCGCCGAGAGCGTCGCCTGCACATATTTGATAGTTTAACCAAAGATACATTTATCCCAATTGTTTCTACGCTTGCTTCAAGCTCGGCTAAACACGCATCGCTTGATCCAGGTATAAATAAAACAAATGTGACAAGCTGCTTTAATTCTGTCAAGAGCAGTTTCGCAGCCGGATTATGAAAAACCCGCCTTTTTTTAATTAATCAAAACAGAGAATTGAAATGAAAAAAACCAGCCAAGTGCGAGTCGGACTCGCGCACGAAGGGTTCCGTACCATTATCAATACATATAATAAAAGAGTAGAACCCGGTGTGTCTGTACATTGGACAAAAGTAATAAAAATAGAAAGGGGGTGACTTAATAAGAGCAATAGAACACAAATCAGTGAATTTTTAGAATTATTTTCTGTCTGTCTGTCTGTTTGTTTGTTTGTTTGTTTGTTCGCGCACATCTCCGAAACTACTGTACGGATTTTGATGTAGTTTTCACAGTTGGATGAAGCTTAATTCGGAGGCTTTATTTCATTAAAATCGAACGACGGAAAAAAAAGCTATTATCATTTATCGATTCTAGGAATTTACACTTTTACTGTTAGAAGTTACATAGCAAATAATAAATTGTTAGCGTTCAAGACTTATAAACGTCACGAATGAGTGTTAAAAGAAAACAAGAAAGCTTGGTTAGAAGTATGTAACGTATCAAATTTTAGTATCTGTATATAAGGTTTTTCAATTTAAATTGAAAGTAATTTAGGAGGTGATTCAGCATCGTTAATACATCACATTCCACTGCAAAGCACTTTTTTTTGCGCGAACTTTTTTTTCACTTCTCAGTACAAAGTGGTCCGATCAGCTGACTCAGTTTGTACATATGGACAAGTGAAGAAAAAGTTCGCGCAAAAAAAAGTACTTTTCAGTGGAACGTGATGTATTAACGATACTGAATCACATCCTAAATTACTTTCAATTAAAATTGAAAGACCTTATATATAAAATTCAAAGTCCTGACTGACTGAATGACTGACTGACTGATATATCAACGCACAGCCTAAACCGCTGGTCCTACAGACTTGAAATTTTGCATATAGATACCTAATATAGTGTAGGCATCCACTAAGAAAGGATTTTTAAAAATTCACCCCCAAGGGGGTGAAACGGGTGTCCAGAGTTTGTATGGGAAAACAAGATTATTTTATACAAGTTCACAGGAGTACTCCTATCCATAAACTAGTAAATATGTGTTTCAGATTTTTACAGAATTCAACCCCTAAAAGGGGGAAATGGGGTGACAAATTCTGAAAATCAACATGGGTATCGTTTGTATGGTTTATCGGGTCGCTGATTACGAAAACAACAATGATTTCTAAATCCAATGTAGTGGACGTGAAAAAGGCTTTTCCAGAATTCAACCCCTAAAAGGGGGAAATGGGGTGACAAAGTCTGAAAACCAACATGGGTATCGTTTGTATGGTTTATCGGGTCGCTGATTACGAAAACAACAACGATTTCTAAACCCAATGTAGTGGACGTGAAATACCATGCGATGGGGTTGAAATGTTGAATGGGGTTGAATGTGTAAATATCAATATGTGTGTCGTTTTTATGGTTTTTTGGGACGTTAATTACGAAAATGGCATCGATTTTGAAATTTAATATAGTGGACATGAAAATTCTTGCAAGTATGTGTACCAGTGCAAATCGGCTGTAACAGACGGTCAGACAGACAGCCACACAAGTGATCCTTTTAGGGTCCCATTTTTTCCTTTTGAGGTATCTATCTATCTATATATCCACAGTCTATCTGTCTATCTATCTATCTATCTATCTATATCTATATCCCAGCAAAATATCTTTGGAACGTAAGGTGGTACATCCCTAGGGGTTGGACCATGGGGTGCCAAGAAAAGTTTTTTTTTTATGTCAAAACTTTGACGGCATGTATCTCCAGAACGGCTGGAGTTAGACTCATGTTGATGAGTGTCTAGGAAAAGGTCTCAACGAGATCTACCTGCCGAAAGTGTCAAAACTTCACAGGCCCGTATCTCCCATATTCATGGTACTCTAAGAAAAGGGCTCGGCGAGATTTAGACGACGGTAAAAAAAGTCGAAAAAAAAAATGGCAAAATTTTGATCGGCCATATCTCCCGAACGGATAATCGTAGGAAGTTCGGGTTTCAACTATAGTGATCGATCAAGCTGGGGCTACATGACCGACAAAAAAAATGAATTTGACAGTTTTTTGACAGGTCCGAAAAAGTATTCCGATTTGTATGAAACTCCTTGAAAAAAACTTTGTATGCCCCTTGCATTTGGGGTCACCGATTACTGTACCACTTTACTCGCCGATTACTGTACCCATGCCAAATTACAGCTTTCTAGTACTAATAGTCTCTAAGCTAAGCCGCGGACAGACAGACAGACGGACATGGCGAAACTATAATGGTTCCTTGTTGTTGACTACGGAACCCTAAAAATTCACTCTATAGTTATTCAACGAAAGCGTATTACCTATGTATTATGTATGCTGCAATCGCAAAGTTTTCATTAGTTTATGTAAATTAGAATTTCAAAATTGAGGTAATTTTGTATTTATGTGTTCTGTTTCGTTTAATTAGAAAAATGCGGGTTTTCCACAATCCGGCTGCGACACCACTCTTAAGTCAAGTTTCCTTCACACCACAGACTGTTAAACAGTGATTGAAACAACAAAGCGTCACGTTTATTCTTTCGCCTGGGAAATATGTTAACATTTTTAAAAAAATTGGGGAAGTTCGAATCGGACTCGCACACAGAGGGTTCCGTACCTCCACACAATACGGGTACGGAACCCTCAAAAACTTTCCGCTGCATAACAATACTATGTATATATCAATAGCATCATTGAGGCGACAAAAACAAGTCGCTAAAATGGTAGCGCCTGGCTACTAACTCACGGCTCCTACTGAGTACGGAACCCTAATATCTTAACTGCTATATTTTTCCCATAATGTTTACTTAATCACCTATTACCATATTTTTTTTTCATATTTAAGGGTCCTCTCGTTTCGAAGTTGGGGGACGGGCATGATAACGTAAAAAAATTTTACATTTTGTAACAAATGTTACAAATGGGGATTTGGATGTTTCATCAAATTATAGGCCAATTTCTCTTCTACTACTTTTTCCAAAATCATTGAAAAGCTTGCCAAGGCAAGACTATACGTATATATATACTTTTTTAGAAAATAACAAACTTCGTTTCGCCCAATCAATATGGTTTTAGGAAAGGTAAGTCGACGTCGGACGCTGTAGTTCACTTAGTAGAACTAGTTCACTTAGTAGTTCACTTAGTAGAACATATTGTGGATGCATTGGATAAAGGTAAGTCGACGTCGGACGCTGTAGTTCACTTAGTAGAACATATTGTGGATGCATTGGATAAAGGTAAGTCGACGTCGGACACTGTAGTTCACTTAGTAGAACATATTGTGGATGCATTGGATAAAGGTAAGTCGACGTCGGACGCTGTAGTTCACTTAGTAGAACATATTGTGGATGCATTGGATAAAGGTAAGTCGACGTCGGACGCTGTAGTTCACTTAGTAGAACATATTGTGGATGCATTGGATAAAGGTAAGTCGACGTCGGACGCTGTAGTTCACTTAGTAGAACATATTGTGGATGCATTGGATAAAGGTAAGTCGACGTCGGACGCTGTAGTTCACTTAGTAGAACATATTGTGGATGCATTGGATAAAGGTAAGTCGACGTCGGACACTGTAGTTCACTTAGTAGAACATATTGTGGATGCATTGGATAAAGGTAAGTCGACGTCGGACGCTGTAGTTCACTTAGTAGAACATATTGTGGATGCATTGGATAAAGGTAAGTCGACGTCGGACGCTGTAGTTCACTTAGTAGAACATATTGTGGATGCATTGGATAAAGGTAAGTCGACGTCGGACGCTGTAGTTCACTTAGTAGAACATATTGTGGATGCATTGGATAAAGGTAAGTCGACGTCGGACGCTGTAGTTCACTTAGTAGAACATATTGTGGATGCATTGGATAAAGGTAAGTCGACGTCGGACGCTGTAGTTCACTTAGTAGAACATATTGTGGATGCATTGGATAAAGGTAAGTCGACGTCGGACGCTGTAGTTCACTTAGTAGAACATATTGTGGATGCATTGGATAAAGGTAAGTCGACGTCGGACGCTGCAGTTCACTTAGTAGAACATATTGTGGATGCATTGGATAAAGGTAAGTCGACGTCGGACGCTGTAGTTCACTTAGTAGAACATATTGTGGATGCATTGGATAAAGGTAAGTCGACGTCGGACGCTGTAGTTCACTTAGTAGAACATATTGTGGATGCATTGGATAAAGGTAAGTCGACGTCGGACGCTGTAGTTCACTTAGTAGAACATATTGTGGATGCATTGGATAAAGGTAAGTCGACGTCGGACGCTGTAGTTCACTTAGTAGAACATATTGTGGATGCATTGGATAAAGGTAAGTCGACGTCGGACGCTGTAGTTCACTTAGTAGAACATATTGTGGATGCATTGGATAAAGGTAAGTCGACGTCGGACGCTGCAGTTCACTTAGTAGAACATATTGTGGATGCATTGGATAAAGGTAAGTCGACGTCGGACGCTGCAGTTCACTTAGTAGAACATATTGTGGATGCATTGGATAAAGGTAAGTCGACGTCGGACGCTGTAGTTCACTTAGTAGAACATATTGTGGATGCATTGGATAAAGGTAAGTCGACGTCGGACGCTGTAGTTCACTTAGTAGAACATATTGTGGATGCATTGGATAAAGGTAAGTCGACGTCGGACGCTGTAGTTCACTTAGTAGAACATATTGTGGATGCATTGGATAAAGGTAAGTCGACGTCGGACGCTGCAGTTCACTTAGTAGAACATATTGTGGATGCATTGGATAAAGGTAAGTCGACGTCGGACGCTGCAGTTCACTTAGTAGAACATATTGTGGATGCATTGGATAAAGGTAAGTCGACGTCGGACGCTGTAGTTCACTTAGTAGAACATATTGTGAATGCATTGGATAAAGGTAAGTCGACGTCGGACGCTGTAGTTCACTTAGTAGAACATATTGTGGATGCATTGGATAAAGGTAAGTCGACGTCGGACGCTGTAGTTCACTTAGTAGAACATATTGTGGATGCATTGGATAAAGGTAAGTCGACGTCGGACACTGTAGTTCACTTAGTAGAACATATTGTGGATGCATTGGATAAAGGTAAGTCGACGTCGGACGCTGCAGTTCACTTAGTAGAACATATTGTGGATGCATTGGATAAAGGTAAGTCGACGTCGGACGCTGTAGTTCACTTAGTAGAACATATTGTGGATGCATTGGATAAAGGTAAGTCGACGTCGGACGCTGTAGTTCACTTAGTAGAACATATTGTGGATGCATTGGATAAAGGTAAGTCGACGTCGGACACTGTAGTTCACTTAGTAGAACATATTGTGGATGCATTGGATAAAGGTAAGTCGACGTCGGACGCTGTAGTTCACTTAGTAGAACATATTGTGGATGCATTGGATAAAGGTAAGTCGACGTCGGACGCTGTAGTTCACTTAGTAGAACATATTGTGGATGCATTGGATAAAGGTAAGTCGACGTCGGACGCTGTAGTTCACTTAGTAGAACATATTGTGGATGCATTGGATAAAGGTAAGTCGACGTCGGACGCTGTAGTTCACTTAGTAGAACATATTGTGGATGCATTGGATAAAGGTAAGTCGACGTCGGACGCTGTAGTTCACTTAGTAGAACATATTGTGGATGCATTGGATAAAGGTAAGTCGACGTCGGACGCTGCAGTTCACTTAGTAGAACATATTGTGGATGCATTGGATAAAGGTAAGTCGACGTCGGACGCTGCAGTTCACTTAGTAGAACATATTGTGGATGCATTGGATAAAGGTAAGTCGACGTCGGACACTGTAGTTCACTTAGTAGAACATATTGTGGATGCATTGGATAAAGGTAAGTCGACGTCGGACACTGTAGTTCACTTAGTAGAACATATTGTGGATGCATTGGATAAAGGTAAGTCGACGTCGGACACTGTAGTTCACTTAGTAGAACATATTGTGGATGCATTGGATAAAGGTAAGTCGACGTCGGACACTGTAGTTCACTTAGTAGAACATATTGTGGATGCATTGGATAAAGGTAAGTCGACGTCGGACGCTGTAGTTCACTTAGTAGAACATATTGTGGATGCATTGGATAAAGGTAAGTCGACGTCGGACGCTGTAGTTCACTTAGTAGAACATATTGTGGATGCATTGGATAAAGGTAAGTCGACGTCGGACGCTGTAGTTCACTTAGTAGAACATATTGTGGATGCATTGGATAAAGGTAAGTCGACGTCGGACGCTGTAGTTCACTTAGTAGAACATATTGTGGATGCATTGGATAAAGGTAAGTCGACGTCGGACGCTGTAGTTCACTTAGTAGAACATATTGTGGATGCATTGGATAAAGGTAAGTCGACGTCGGACGCTGTAGTTCACTTAGTAGAACATATTGTGGATGCATTGGATAAAGGTAAGTCGACGTCGGACACTGTAGTTCACTTAGTAGAACATATTGTGGATGCATTGGATAAAGGTAAGTCGACGTCGGACGCTGTAGTTCACTTAGTAGAACATATTGTGGATGCATTGGATAAAGGTAAGTCGACGTCGGACGCTGTAGTTCACTTAGTAGAACATATTGTGGATGCATTGGATAAAGGTAAGTCGACGTCGGACGCTGCAGTTCACTTAGTAGAACATATTGTGGATGCATTGGATAAAGGTAAGTCGACGTCGGACACTGTAGTTCACTTAGTAGAACATATTGTGGATGCATTGGATAAAGGTAAGTCGACGTCGGACACTGTAGTTCACTTAGTAGAACATATTGTGGATGCATTGGATAAAGGTAAGTCGACGTCGGACGCTGTAGTTCACTTAGTAGAACATATTGTGGATGCATTGGATAAAGGTAAGTCGACGTCGGACACTGTAGTTCACTTAGTAGAACATATTGTGGATGCATTGGATAAAGGTAAGTCGACGTCGGACGCTGTAGTTCACTTAGTAGAACATATTGTGGATGCATTGGATAAAGGTAAGTCGACGTCGGACGCTGTAGTTCACTTAGTAGAACATATTGTGGATGCATTGGATAAAGGTAAGTCGACGTCGGACGCTGTAGTTCACTTAGTAGAACATATTGTGGATGCATTGGATAAAGGTAAGTCGACGTCGGACACTGTAGTTCACTTAGTAGAACATATTGTGGATGCATTGGATAAAGGTAAGTCGACGTCGGACGCTGTAGTTCACTTAGTAGAACATATTGTGGATGCATTGGATAAAGGTAAGTCGACGTCGGACACTGTAGTTCACTTAGTAGAACATATTGTGGATGCATTGGATAAAGGTAAGTCGACGTCGGACGCTGTAGTTCACTTAGTAGAACATATTGTGGATGCATTGGATAAAGGTAAGTCGACGTCGGACGCTGTAGTTCACTTAGTAGAACATATTGTGGATGCATTGGATAAAGGTAAGTCGACGTCGGACGCTGCAGTTCACTTAGTAGAACATATTGTGGATGCATTGGATAAAGGTAAGTCGACGTCGGACACTGTAGTTCACTTAGTAGAACATATTGTGGATGCATTGGATAAAGGTAAGTCGACGTCGGACACTGTAGTTCACTTAGTAGAACATATTGTGGATGCATTGGATAAAGGTAAGTCGACGTCGGACGCTGTAGTTCACTTAGTAGAACATATTGTGGATGCATTGGATAAAGGTAAGTCGACGTCGGACACTGTAGTTCACTTAGTAGAACATATTGTGGATGCATTGGATAAAGGTAAGTCGACGTCGGACACTGTAGTTCACTTAGTAGAACATATTGTGGATGCATTGGATAAAGGTAAGTCGACGTCGGACGCTGTAGTTCACTTAGTAGAACATATTGTGGATGCATTGGATAAAGGTAAGTCGACGTCGGACACTGTAGTTCACTTAGTAGAACATATTGTGGATGCATTGGATAAAGGTAAGTCGACGTCGGACGCTGTAGTTCACTTAGTAGAACATATTGTGGATGCATTGGATAAAGGTAAGTCGACGTCGGACACTGTAGTTCACTTAGTAGAACATATTGTGGATGCATTGGATAAAGGTAAGTCGACGTCGGACGCTGTAGTTCACTTAGTAGAACATATTGTGGATGCATTGGATAAAGGTAGTCACTGTATTGGTGTATTTTTAGATTTAGCCAAGGTGTTTGACACCGTCTCTGTTCCCTAGCTTCTTCGCATACTGTAAGGTATAGCGATTAGAGGCATAGCTGATTCTTGGTTTAAAAGCAATCTTTGTGACAGAGAGCAACAGGTTAAAATTAATTCAGCTGGTATCAGTGACATAGGTAAAATTGGTTACGGTATCCCGCAGGGAAGTGTACTCAGCCCGATATTGTTTTTAATTTATATTGATGGTCTATGCGGCCTTGAATTAGACCAGAGTTTAATTTTACTTTTACTGTTCTCAGGATCAACATGGAAAAAATCTTTTAAACAGGCAAACTGCGGATTGAGTAACATCAGGGTTTGGGTAGAAAGAAATCTGCCGACTCTTAACGTCAGTAAAACCAAATGTATGTGTTTCAGAATAACTGAGCACACCAAGTGTCCGGGTCAAGGTATGAAAATGTACAAATGCGAACAAAATTAAATATGTGACTGCCCTGAACTAGAAAACCAGAAAGACTACACACCATAAGGTATCTAGATGTGCTTGTTGATGATAAACTCAACTGGGCAAATCATTGTCAACTAGTTGCATGTGGCATTCAAAGACTTCTTTACATATATAAGAGAATTCGATGCATTGACGATATTTACCTCAAGCGTAATATTTACTAGCTGAATCTCTCATTAGTTACTGTATATGTATAGCTGCTTGGGATGGTGCTGCAAAAACACACCTATTTGAGGTCGAGCGTGCGCAACGAGCGGTATTAAAAGTGCTATTTAGAAAGGATTATCAGTATCCAACCACGAAATTGTATAAAGACATTAGTATGCGAAAACTGTTCATTGCAAATATTTGAAGTAACATCAACATCTCAAACAGAACCAATGATTCTTGTAGAACTCGGTTTAGAAACCTACAAAAACAACCTCTTTGTTAAACTACTTTTGCGCAGAGATTTTGTCCCTTCTTAGCACCCTTTTTGATGAAAAAGCTTTTAATGGATAAAAGCTATTTGGAAATAAAGCAGCAACAGCAAGTAATTAGAGGCTGTTTGGAAAGCAAAGATTATGATCAGATTGAAAGTTTTTTGAAACTTGTGTCATAGCAAGTTAGCCATTTCATTCAACTCACAGACGCTATACCTAAAAGATACGTGGTTTAAATAGACTTACATTTACTCACAAACATGACGCATCCTCCCTCATAAGCACACACATCTTCTCTCACACGTACACATACTCACCCTCATTCTTATTGAAGCACTCTTTCATCTAAACATGTTACTGTTGTTGTTGTGATTTAATGCTAGCTTTGTCAAGTAATTACTTTAATATTTGTATCCTGTTAATACGGTATAATACCCTATTCCAATTTGAGTGTTAAATCGTTGAACTCTCACTCTTTTTAGGCCAGTGCAGGTGAGATGGTCTATTATTAAAACAGTTAAAAACCATATAATAATAATATATACGAAAACGAATATTTGTTATTTATTACATATATAAGTCTAATTTATATATAGTTTTTTAATTATCTGTGTGTATGCTAGTTAAGATAGAATAATAGTGAGCAATAACTGTATTATTTTTGGTTTAACCTGTAGAATTATTGGCGATTTTTTTTTCCCGCCAATTTTTCGGCTTGTTACCATCCTCCCGGTGGGTCATCCCCGATACCGGGACGGGGACGGACGTTAGCACAGATCAATTGCCATCGCAGTGTCAGCGTCCCCGGTGACGGTGATGACATAAATAAAGAGCTATCGTACCCGGTAAAACAAAGAGAGAGACAAAGATGAATACTTAGTTATTACTGCAAAAAAATACGATCACAAATGAAAAGATTTGCTTTGTATTTTTAATATTTTTACTAGCGATCCGCCCCGGCTTCTACTACAAATATACTACAGAATGTCTTGAAATACAACGTTCACAGGTTTTGTATGTATGTAAGGGTCGGTTGCGCCAAACATGCTCTCGCGTTTGGATAATTTAGCATATTAAAACAAAATATTTTTAACAAATAAAATTTGTGTAGATAGTTAAGGAGTTGTACTACATTATAAGTTTTTAGATTTGACACAAGTATCGCAAGCGTCGGGAAAAAAATCGGAAAGATCACTAAAATCACGAAAAACGTAATTTGGCGTTGCAAACAGAAAAAAAATGTTTTTTTTTATTCCAAATTGAATTTTTTTTTTTTTCGTAAAGAGTTCAAAGTACCTTATTCATTTAATATATTAATATATTTTTTTTCCTTTCGTTATTTAAAAAGAAATACACAAACTTCTAAATTCTTTTTGCGTAATTTTTCTGTAGAGGAAAAATGTAGAATGTTTGAGTATTTCTTGTAAAATAACAAAAGGAAATAAAAAATAATAAAAATCTGTAAAGGCTACTTTCATTTCTTTGCCCTATAAAAAAGTATTTTATTTTGTAGTTATATCAGTAGACTGATCATACTATAGTTAGGCCGCGTTAGCAAGGCGATACAGGTCATTGACCCGACAGCTACTGTGAACTCTTATTTCTAAACGATACTGTCGCTCCATGATCGCTGCCCATACTGACTGGCGATAAATGTCACAATTCTATCGTATCATAATACTTCATTGTAGTACAAAAAAACATATCTCCAAAATTTACGAATTCGAAAAATAGCGGAATAAATTTATGTGATATAATTACTGACATGTATTAAAAAACCTATCAAGTGCAAGTCAGACTCTCGTACTTAAAGTAGTCACAATGTAATAGGTCCGTTTTGACATATGTCATCGCAACGTATCTATGGATGTGAACCATGCAAATCGGTAACTATGTCAACCGATTCTCACGAGAAATCGATTCAAAATATTATGAGTTTGTTATCGTTTGAAATATTTTCAAGTTTACTGGTTATTGGACGAGACGTTATAAAAGACGAGCTCGCTCTGCAGGGTTTAGTGAGGTATCCAATAGGTTATTTGGAACCTGAATACAGAGCAGCTCATCCCATAATGTTGTTACTTTTGTTAAAAAACGTACTTATTTGTAATCAAAATGTTATCTTATCTTTGTAATTTGTAATAAAAAAATGTAATAATTTCCAGAATAAACATAATTGCCAAAGTCAACGTGACAGAAAATATAAACAGTTCAAAAGTAAAGCCTAAAGTCACAAGAAAAAAATACTATTTAATTTTTTTTCTCTACGAAAAGAATCTGAAATGGAAATTCTTACGTGCCAGTAATATTTTGTAATGTTGTACTTCACTGACCTCAAATTAGATAGAGGTCTGAGCGTTGATAGATATAAAATACTGGCCAGTAAGAAAAATATGTAGGCTTCAAGATGAAAAAATTCCTCCATGCCTTATAAAAAAAAATACTGCCATATTTCTTACCAGCCAATCTGTCTATTGATAGGATGATTTATGGAAAACTGCCTGTAAACCAATTCATTAATTTAAAAAATGGGACTTTAAGCAATAAATGCATGTTTTTTATATATTTTTTTTTTGTTTTTGTAAACTATAAATTTAAAAGCTAAGTGGTATGTAACATTATTTAGCACAATTATTATATTATATTTTTCGGTATACGCGACACCGTTACAAATACATGCAAATGTTCAAATCTAAAAAGTTTATATTTGCAAAAAAAAAAGGAAATTTAAACTTGGCTTTTTGTGTACTGGTCTCACAAAAGCTAATTACAGATCATTACAATTATTTTATCTATATTAAAACAAGTTAATTATTTTCACGAGGAATCGAATTGAGTCCGTGTTTTTAGGCGATTATCTGGTTACAACACTATTATTAAGAAAAAATTTACTGAGAATGTAACTGTTTTTGAGACATTGTGTAGTAATTCAAAATTGCATTTTATTTTGGAATATGCGTGAAAATAGTACTTGAAATATGTTCCGTGATAATTAAAAAACGTTTATTTATTTTCTTTAAACCCAATAAGTTAATAATTATTTGTTAACCGTTTCATTTATTACATGTAAAGTTATATTCTATGGTCGTTCTTATCTGTCAAAACGGGCCTTAGGAACAATGTTGTGGATGAAAAAAAATATTTTGTCATTTTGTTCTCGCGAATGTCTCAACCGCTATATTTTTCTTGTTAAATTTACTTAAGCACATATTACTATTTAATTTTTTTATATTTTTCGGTCCACCAGTTTTGGAGATAAGCGGGGACCATATATTTTTTGTGGTTTTTCAAAGATTTCACGAAATCAGTGCCAGTAAATATAATGAAAGTATACATTTTTACAATCAGCTCTTTAAGAGGCCTTTTTTACGCATGGATTTTCCTTAACATTCATAGAAAAGGTAAAAACTGATTGTAAAGTCAACAGCTTATTTTCTTCATTCTTTTTTTTCAAAAGTATTATCTAACGAAATCAAACTACGTCTCTATACAGCCCAAAAAGCAAAATTTGATGAAACACCATCATATTGGCTGTCAGGATATCGTGAATAACGGTGCTAAAGTTATGAGGCTGTGATATACGGACGGACGAACAACGGAGTCTCACCATAGTAATGGTTTCTTTTGTACCTTTTAGGTACTACGGAACCCAGAAAACGTTGCAACTGCACTCTTATTACTGTTTTAGACATGTTTCATAAGTTTTTTGAAGCTGAATAACAATTTATCTTAAAGTATTTTTAGTTTACTGGATGTTAATAATAAAAGGCTAAAATAAAAATTTTTGCTCAAGATATATTTCGGCCCCCACTGGGCCCAGAATCAGTTGAGAATCTGACAATGACGTAAATTAAATATGACATATAAATTATTTACAAAAAAGAGAAAAGTAGAGAAGGTTTATTTACTTTTGATTTTCATTCAAATTCATTCATTCATTCATTATATGTTATTTAATTTTTTTTACCTTTGACAGACAGTGGTACCAATTTTTATTTTTACCTTTTATTATTAACATTCGGTAGACTAAAACTACATTAAATTTTTTTTTTAAAGAAATTACCTATCATAGAAAGTGAAAATTCTAAACTTAAAACTTACTCTGTTTCGTTTTGCGCGGTACGACGCGACGGCGCGGCGTGCTACAGCGGTACAAAACATTTTTGGTTCCTCGGTAATTTTGTTTTACTCATTCCGTGTGTCGAAATTCGAATTCAGCTTGCGTTCGGTCGTTCTCGCCTGTTATTTTACGTTTGTTCAGTTGTTCGTTATTGTTTATTAAGAGAGTCTCTATACCTGGAATCTCCTTAAGATTCATACAAAAGGTAAAAACTATAATATATGATAACTTTTTTTCGCGTCGAGTTAGAAGCTTGATTTTTTTACAGCACCATGGCACCGTAGACTTTTGTAGGAAGTATCAGTTTCAACTTGATATAAAAAAACGTTTTCGAGGTGATATTTTAAAGAAAGTATTTACGAAAGTACTTAGAAAAGTACTGTTTCTTTAATATCGTGCAATTTTTATATAATTTTGTTAAGTATTAAGTAAGTTTTATAAAACCGCGAAAGAATCTATGGGAAGGATTTATTTAAAACATATATTATATTATTTTCAGACGTAAAATGTTGCAATTACATGGCTTGAAATGAATTTGAAAACTTACATTCGAGATAACCAGCCCTTAATATTTCGCGAACGAATCCCTGAATCGAAAAACTGGTTTTCACACACAAAAAACTCACCCCCACTTTACTTTACGACATCACATTAGAAACCTCTAAAATTATCAGTGTTTCTCTACTGTATTATGCATGTATTATCAGTGTTTCTCTACTGTATTATGCATGTATTATACCTACATATACTACACCTTTCTCTTGAATCACTCTATCTACTAACAAAAACCGCATTAAAATTCGTTGCGTAGTTTTAAACATCTAAGCATACATAGGGACAGACAGACAGCGGAAAGCGACTTTGTCTTATACGAGGGTGAATCCAAAAGTTCTAAGCCCGACCGTGAAAATGAAAGAAAAGTGGGTTCAAAATTATTTTTATTTTTCGACATAGTCTCCATCTAGATCAACACACTTCTTCCACCTGACCTGCAACTTATTTATACCCTCGAAAAAAAATGATTCCGGAAGGTCGTCAAAATAGTCATTAAATGCGACTATCACTTCTTCTCTAGTCGAATATTTAGATACCCCCAAGTGTTTTTTAAATTTGGAAAGAGATGATAGTCAGAGGGGGCTAAATCCGGCGAATAAGGTGGGTGGTGCAGCAACTCGTAACCACATTCATGGATCACAGCCATCGTTTCAACCGAAGTGTGAACTCGTGCATTGTCTTGATGAAACAAAACTCTCTTACGCAACATCCCTGGCCGTTTTTCTTTTATTTCTTCGCGAAGTTTTCGTAATAGGTTACAATAATAGCGTGAATTTATAGTTTCACCTTTAGGTAAATAATCCAATAAAATAACTCCCTTCGAATCCCAAAAAATAGATGCCATGACTTTGTTGGCTGACAAAACGCACTTGGCCTTCTTCAGCGTGGGTGAGCCAGATCTTTTCCACTGTTTGGATTGCTGTTTTGTTTCAGGAGTATGGTGATGAACCCAGCTTTTATCTATGGTAACAAAACGAGACATAAAATCCGTAGCATCTGCCTCAAAAAGTTCCAAACAGTCACGCGAAATTGTGAATCGAACTCGTTTTTGGTCAGCTGAAAGCAATCTTGGGACCCAGCGAGCAGAAACCTTACGGAACCCCAATTCTACAATTATAATGTTTTGCACTCGGCCATTACTGATGCCTGTGATCTCAGCTATCCTACTAATGGTCAATCGTCGGTCTCCTAGGATGAGATCACAAATTTTGTCAGTGTTTTCTTTAGTGGTAGACGTTGAAGGCCTTCCGCTCCTTGGGTCATCTTCAATGGTCTCCCGACCGCGTTTAAATTCAGATACCCACTTTTTTACAGTGGAATACGATGGAGCAGATTCCCCTAATGTTGTTTCCATATCTTCATGAATCTCTTTAGGTTTTTTATTGAGGTACTTAATCACAGCACGGTGTTCAATTTTCTCCATTGTGAAAAATCCCGTCAGACTGCGTTAAACAAAATATCACAAAAAAATAATAGCTTGCAGTATCGAACTTCAACTTCACACAATCAATCACGAAAAAACATTCTAACAAATGACGGTAGATTTACAAAGATTTGATACCTCTTTGTAGGTCGGGCTTAGAACTTTTGGATTCACCCTCGTACTATATAGTGATTACTTAAGGCTCGGTTTCGCCAAACATGCTCTCGCGTTTGGACAATTTAGCATATTAAAACAAAATATTTTTAACAAATAAAATTTGTGTAAGTAGTTAAGAAGTTGAACTACATTATAATTTTTCAGATTTGACACAAGTATCACAATCATCGAGAAAAAAAATCGGAAAGATCACTAAAGTCACGAAAAACGTAATTGACTGAAAATGACTGACTATTATGTCACAAATGGGTTTAAAACCATTGTGTTTTACTAGGATATGTTCAAAATGTCATGTTATGGTAGGCCATTATATATTTTTTTTTAGTTAAGGCGATATGCGAAAAAAATACGGGTGTTTCTTTTCTGTGTATTTCATGAAATACACGGAAAATTATAATCAGTTTCTGGTATATGCATTTTGACTATATAATCTAGGGTTTTGAAATTGGAAAACATGTTTGGATAAATTTCCCTTGATAGAAATAATTGTTGAAATGAGGTCTTCAAACACACTTTTTCTCCTCGTTTGACGAAAAGGAACCATATACAGAACTCGAACATATTTTATTAGGTGTGTTTCAAGTTTCAACCATAACTAGAGATTTGATATTTGAAATTTTGTTTTGTTCTATTTTAGTTTTTTTTAAATAAAATTATAAAACTAACATTTTTCGCTTTCGCCCTGAATCCGCCTCTCTCGCACTGCGCGATTTTTCGCTTGGAGTGACAGTGACAAAAATTAAATTCGCATAGCCTCTTAATTACTTCGGAAATGTATGAAATGGCAGATTTTTCAAACTAAAATAAAACCAAGGACAATGGCCCTACAGCTTTGTTGTCATAATAGTAAATGCTTAGATGGACAAGTTATAATATAATATAGCATCACTTTTCTTTGGCCGGCACTTTCACATTTGGACCAAAAATGTATGGAACCCAGATACATTAGATAAAAATACATTATTGTTTAACTATTAGGTCAGTGTGTCATTGACACATAGGCCTCCTCCAGCTCTTTCCATTGATCTCTTTGTTTGGCTGCTCTCGACCACAAAGGGCCGGTGACCTTCTTTATATCATCTATCCATCGTCTCATTGGTCTGCCTTTGTTCCCTTGGTTTGGCTGCTCTCGACCACAAAGGGCCGGTGACCTTCTTTATATCATCTATCCATCGTCTCATTGGTCTGCCTTTGTTCCCTTTGTTTGGCTGCTCTCGACCACAAAGGGCCGGTGACCTTCTTTATATCATCTATCCATCGTCTCATTGGTCTGCCTTTGTTCCCTTTGTTTGGCTGCTCTCGACCACAAAGGGCCGGTGACCTTCTTTATATCATCTATCCATCGTCTCATTGGTCTGCCTTTGTTCCCTTTGCCATCTCTCGACCACAAAGGGCCGGTGACCTTCTTTATATCATCTATCCATCGTCTCATTGGTCTGCCTTTGTTCTCTTTGTTTGGCTGCTCTCGACCACAAAGGGCCGGTGACCTTCTTTATATCATCTATCCATCGTCTCATTGGTCTGCCTTTGTTCCCTTGGTTTGGCTGCTCTCGACCACAAAGGGCCGGTGACCTTCTTTATATCATCTATCCATCGTCTCCTTGGTCTGCCTTTGTTCCCTTTGTTTGGCTGCTCTCGACCACAAAGGGCCGGTGACCTTCTTTATATCATCTATCCATCGTCTCATTGGTCTGCCTTTGTTCCCTTTGTTTGGCTGCTCTCGACCACAAAGGGCCGGTGACCTTCTTTATATCATCTATCCATCGTCTTATTGGTCTGCCTTTGTTCCCTTTGTTTGGCTGCTCTCGACCACAAAGGGCCGGTGACCTTCTTTATATCATCTATCCATCGTCTCATTGGTGTGCCTTTGTTCCCTTTGTTTGGCTGCTCTCGACCACAAAGGGCCGGTGACCTTCTTTATATCATCTATCCATCGTCTCATTGGTCTGCCTTTGTTCTCTTTGTTTGGCTGCTCTCGACCACAAAGGGCCGGTGACCTTCTTTATATCATCTATCCATCGTCTCATTGGTCTGCCTTTGTTCCCTTGGTTTGGCTGCTCTCGACCACAAAGGGCCGGTGACCTTCTTTATATCATCTATCCATCGTCTCATTGGTCTGCCTTTGTTCCCTTTGTTTGGCTGCTCTCGACCACAAAGGGCCGGTGACCTTCTTTATATCATCTATCCATCGTCTCATTGGTCTGCCTTTGTTCCCTTTGTTTGGCTGCTCTCGACCACAAAGGGCCGGTGACCTTCTTTATATCATCTATCCATCGTCTCATTGGTCTGCCTTTGTTCCCTTTGCCATCTCTCGGTTCCCACTCAGTCAGTCCTTTGGTCCATTTGTAAGACTCTTTGCGAAGCATATCCCTCCCTCCAGATTGGAGTCATTCCACTTGAAATAACTATCGCTCGGTGGAGAAACCTTGTGGCCAGAACTCCAGGTAGAGACAATATCATATCGCCGGGAACACCTACCTTGAACAAAGAATAATCAAAGTTTAAGTGTCATTTTTGTGACGTGTGTTTTCTTTTTTGGATTTCAAGTACTTTAGTACAATTTTCTTCGGTTGTGTCTGTTTTTGCACCCCAGACATGCAAATACTTAATCCTATTGACTGCACACAGTATTTCACTTGCTGCATCATTACAGCTGACCACAGGTTGTCGCAAGTGACTCTGTTGCTTGCACGTCACATGCAACCAGCCCTCTTTGTCTGCTTCGGAATTCATGTTGATATTTGCATCCTACAGAGCTTTCCTTTCACTGGGATTTATTTTAGCGGTATCCTTAACCAGTAGAGGTTCTGGAGTTGGTTGAACTGAAGCATATTTCATTAAATGTTTAGCTGCTGAGTGAGTTTGCATCTTTGTTGATGAAGAGGCGCCAACCTGTTGTTGACTTTTCGCCTTATTCGCGGCTGATGTGGGCTTCTGTTTTGCTCGCACTCACTGCCTCAGACGCTGACGTAAGCATGGCAGTAGGTACACATCAATGCGGAGAGGGTTTATCACAGTTAGGATACTGCACTGTAACTTTACCCTCAAGTGACTTTTTGATTAATAAGCTTAACTCGAAAATTTGCAATTTTAGAGCACATATTTCCTTGTTTTGATAATTCACTTTATTCTCAAGGTTTATAATACACTTCTTGAGATTGGCACTACCACTTTCTTTGGTGTTAGATAACATTTTGGAATAAATTTATTTAATTTGTCTCAGGTGGACGGACGCACTGCATTACCAATATTGCTGTCTTAGAAGTATGTTTCTCAGAAGTATGAGAGGGGGGTGAACATGCTCTGGTGTATGGTTGACGTCACCAGTGGCGGGTTTAAGTTGATGTGCAGGTGATCCTCAATGTGTAAGCATGGCAACACTATATAACACTTCTCAACAAGAATAAATATGCAATGTATACTTAGATTATCAACAATCAATATGCTACGGCACCTATAATGTGCTATCATGACTATCACTTAAGCTATACAATTATTGATTTACGATAATAATTGATTAACAAGCCTCCTACCACTTAACGGGCCCAACCATCTCACTAACTTACTCAGGGAGAAGTGCACAATGCTCACATAGGTGGAGAATGCATTATTATTCTTATATTAAGAATAAATAAAAAGAAGTACAATCCGGGCAAGTTAACTTGAGGCCCTGCTTTCCTTATCCTGCCTGTGATCGCACATTATATATGTTATATTTGCTTCTCGCTCGCCAGGTCTCAAGTTGACTTGACCGTTTTGTACATAAGGAGATACAGACGTGCAGTTGTTGTTCGGCGGCGAGGCGCGACTCTAGCTCGCCGAGCCGCCGACTTGCAGCTCGCTGCTGCTCCGCGCGCACAACAGACTCTGCAACCACGTACAGGTACGTTATATCTTATATACGTTATATCTACATCCCACTCATCTAATCATAGCAATAACACGTAAATGGATAAAACCACCCGTTAGACACGCTCGTAACTACTACCTATCTTACTTACCTTCTACTTTGTTGCAGAGCCCTTCCAGCATCACTGAGATCCTCAGGTACAATGGGTCGCTATCATAGTTCGTCATTATAAATTGTAATCTGTATGGTACGATATTCAGCAGCGGCCAGGAGATTTATGATATTAATGATTATGTACCTATTTAAGTACTTTGTCTTATTATTTTGTTGAAAAACCTCAATCATTAAGAAAAACGGCTAGTAAAATTCAAATCAACAACTAAGGATGTCGAATGTCATCAAATCGATTTAATCGAAGATCGATTATTCGGGGTATTCGATCTTTGAATCGATCCATACAACCGCAGAATCGTGGACACGATTTTTTGCGGTTTCACGGCAAATGTTGTTAACAAATCACATACATGAAAAGAGTACACAATATTTATTACGTTTTCGGCAAGTATTTGATTTCAAAATTTTTGTCTCGGTGATATGTTCGGGTCCAGCTGGCTTCAGAATAACACACACCTCGTCATCCCGGGTACGTGCGCCCCTCGCGCGCGCGACTATTTAATTTATTTATTTTATTCATAAACAAAAATCCACAGCAAGTACATTGAGATTACTTGAACATGATATCTTCTTGTTGTGCCAATAACGGATTTCATTATGCTAAACTAAACATACTTATTGAAAATTGGAACATTACAATAAATTATAATATGGTTAAATTACATAAATGATTCGCAAAGAAGACTCCGTATTTATACTACGAGTACAAAGGTTTGTTATTATGAGTATGTTGAGTGTCGGGTGATTAGGGTGTGTTAGGGTGTGAGGGTGTGTGTGAGGGTGTGTCTCATCGTGTGATGATAAAAGCAGGTAATGAGTATGGATAAAGGTGGTCTTACATGGAGCATACTATTTATTTAATTTAATTGAATTACCTATAGTATGTATAATATTACTTTGTAAATATAATGTCGCAAAAAAGTAAAAGAAAGAAAACAGATATTCAAGTAATTAGACGATTTAATTTAAGTCCATTTGCTGCACAAGGTTGCCAGATGTGATCACTCCAGCCAGTCGGTCAGTCGGGATGCGAACTCGCTCATAAAAACATTGATGCATCGATGTTTTGGCAATTTTTCTCTACATTTTTTGGTTATTAATAAAAGCCAATAAAACACCATTCTTTAAATTTGTGAAATATGGTGATTGTGCATTTTAAGTTATTTTTGCAATAAAATTGACAAATATTTTATTGAATGTTTTATTTATTAGAAAACAACTACCTTTACCAAAAATAAACTCCGGAAAAATTAACGCTAATATATTATTTACCTAGATTACCAACATAAATAAAAAGTTTGTTGATCCAATTTTGAATCGATTTTTTTTTACAGATGTTTTTTGGGTCGATGTTTTCACCACGTTTCGAAATGGGGCTCAAAATCGATCTTATTTAAGGTAGCGTTCCGAAACCAAACCCCTATCATCGAGAAATTCTAGTCGGATGAGTAATACGTTTTGGAACTGGTCATAATGGAACAGTCTTCGGCTCACATAATATCTGAGGTCTTCGGACTAACTTTGGTGAGATTCGGAACGGACATAGAGTAATATGTCAAAAGAAAAGTTTGGCAGGAAGACGAAAATGTTTAAATGATGGATGAGATTTTATCTATATTTTTTATTTTTCGCTTAAAACAAGCTATTGGCGGAACTAATGTTCGGAGACACGTTTAAAGAAGCCAGATAAAACGGTTTTGAGTTGAATTGAGATTTTATCTACAGGTTTTATAATTATAGAGATAGCTTGCTCATGATCAAGTTTCAGATTTGTAGGAAATAACAATGTTAAATTTGTATAATGTTGTGTACACACACTACGTGTTTGTGTAGAACCAGCATAGCAATGAAAGAATGCAAATGTGTGGTTTGAACTTTTGATTGTGCTCTATGGCTCTCTGTCAAAAATAAGAAACATGTCTGCTATTGAGTTAATAATAAATAAATGTGGTTTATAGAAGATTAGATTGTTTCTCCATCAGCAACCCCTAATTCTAACAGGTTATGGGGCCCAGACATGAAGAAATAACTGAAGTATAGCGGAAGCAAAGTTCTTAAAAAAATATGAACGGCGTTCGTGTCACGCGGCGTCGGTTGTTGTCGGTTGTTGGTGCCATTGCAGAGGTTTTACAATGGACACCAAAGCAGGAGCAGCGGTTCTCGTGCTCAATGGAAGGAACTGGGAGGCCTGAAGGTTTCAGTTGACAGTGGTGCTTAGAGCTAAAAAGCTGTTGGAGATCGTTGACGGAAAAGAGAAGAGACCGGTAAAGGAAACCAAGGATGGTAAATACCAGAAGGAGAGGGACGACAAAGATGGTCGAGCCCAAGAAATATTAGTAACAAGAGTAGAAGAAAGTATTTTGATACACCTAGTGTCGTGTAAAAGTAGCGCTGAGATGTGGGAGAAACTGAACTGCTTATATAAGCCGAAGTCAACAGTCAGTATTCATCTTATCCAAGAACAATTTTTCAACATAAAATTCGAAGAACCAATGATGGGTTTTATATCTAAATTAGAAGGGATATCCAATAAACTGAAGTCGCTTGGAGAAGAGCTGTCGGAATCCATGATAATGACTAAACTACTTATGGCACTGCCTGAAAAGTACAAACACTTCGTATCTGCATGGGAGTCAGTACCAGAGGTTGACAGATCATATAAGGAGCTGGTCGCAAGGTTGTTGATTGAGGAAAAACGAGCAGGCATTAGTAGAGAAGAATCAACAGCTTTAATTGCAAAGAAATATGGAAACAGAATTGCACATAAAAGTGAAAAATGCTTTGAATGTGGTAAGAGTGGGCATTTTAAAAAGGACTGTAGGTTACGGAAGTGTCATCTGTGTCATCAGGCTGGACACTTGTTCAAAGACTGTAAAGTAAAAATAAATTATAATGAAAAGTTTTGTAAAAGTTGTAAAAAACAAGGGCATGAAACAGAACAATGTTGGTTAGAAAAGGACAAAAACAGTGCAAAACGGAACGCATTCATAGTGACAGCACTAACGGCAATGAGTGATTCTGAATTAAATAAAGAATGGTATATGGATAGCGGTGCATCTCAACATATGTGTAGTAATAAAGACAGTTTCATGGAATATCAAGAGCTCTCAATGCAAAGAGACATAATGATCGGAGATGGTACAATTATACAAGCAATAGGGTGTGGAAAAATCACGTTAGAGGCATTCGATGGCCAAGATTGGATTCCTACAACTTTGAACAAAGTTTTATACGTACCTGACCTCAAAATAAACCTATTTTCTGTGAGTAGTGCATTGGACAATGGTTATAAAATGATGTCTGACAACAGGTCATGTAAATTCATCCTAAACGATAGCGTGTATGCTATAGCAGAGAGGGAATCTAAAATGTACATAATGAAGTTCAGAGAATAAACTGAAATTGCGGCTATTGGACGATGTCAAGATGGGCTATCAGAGTGGCATAACAAAATGGCTCACCAAAATATAGAGCAAGTGAAAGAGATACTTAAAAGAAGTAATATAAATTACGAGACTGGACCAGAAGTGACATGTATACCATGCCTTGAAGGTAAACAGCATAAAATGCCATACCCGGCCAGTAATAATAAAGGTGAAAAACCTGGACAAATATTGCATTTAGATCTGTGTGGAACCATGGAGACAACTTCTCTGGGTGGTGCAAGATAATTTTTACTCATAAAAGATGATTATTCAAGATACAGGAAAGTATATTTTTTAGAGAGTAAGTCTGAAACAGTTACAAAACTAAAACAATACATACAAGAAGTACAAGTGAGTCCAGGGCATAAGATTGAAGTCATAAGAAGCGACAATGGAAAAGAATTCATAAATAATGAAATGAAAATACTATTATGTGATTATGGTATCATTCACCAGACTTCTGTGGTGTATACGCCAGAACAAAATAGGTGTGCAGAACGCGAAATGAGAACCATAGTTGAGGCAGCCCGAATGCTTTTATTAGAAAACAAAATGGACAAAAACTTATGGGCAGAAGCGGTCAACACAGCGGTGTATGTAATGAACAGAACTGGAAAAAGTAGAGTGAAAGATAGGACTCCTTATGAAATATGGTTTAACAAGGAGTTATTTGACATAACAAATTTGCAGAATTTTGGTTCAAAAGTTGCGATTCATGTACCTAGTCAAAAAAGACTGAAATGGGACTCTAAGTCAGAATTTGGTATATTTGTTGGATATGGTGAAACTACCAAAGGATATTGAATTTATTTACCTGAAAAGGAAGATGTGGTTATCAGAAGGGATGTTGTTTTTATAAAGGAAAATACAAAAGTGAGACATGATGTCAAGAAATCAACAACTTCTGACATACTATATGAAGAAAAACAGAATGAACCAACAGATAGCATGGAGAATGTACAAATTGACAGAGAAGAAAATGAAACAAGTGACATTGAAAGACAAGAAAATGAACCAAGTGACACTGTGGAAAGTGTACAAATTGATGGACAACAGAGTTATCAAATGAACAGAGAGGAAAGTGAACCAATTAATATATCAGGAAATTATAACGAAGAAAGACCCAGAAGAGAAATAAGAAAGCCAACATGGCTACAAGATTATGACACTAGTTTTACAGCAGTAAAGGAAGAACACTTGACATACAAAGAAGTAATGGAGAGTACAGACTCAAAGAAGTGGCAAAAAGCTATAGAGAACGAACTGGATGCATTGAATAGAAACAAAACTTGGATTGAGACGGATTTACCAGATAATAAGAAGACTATTGACGCCAAGTGGGTATTTAAAATCAAAAGAGGAGAAAATGAAGAACCACAATATAAAGCCAGACTAGTAGCGAGAGGGTTTCAACAAGAAGACTACTTTGATCATTCAGAGATTTACGCTCCAGTGGCAAAATTACCAACGCTAAGAATACTACTAGCAATTGCAAATAAATTCAACTTAGCAATGAACCAGATGGATGTAAAAAGTGCGTTTCTCTACGGCGACATAGAAGAAGAGGTATATTTAAAGATACCAGAAGGACTTAAAGATAATGGGAAGGTTTTAAAATTAAAAAAATCCCTCTATGGATTGAAGAAATCACCACAAAACTGGAACGATAAATTTAATAATTTTATGATAAAGGAAGGATTTCTCAGAAGCAAGTCAGATTATTGTCTTTACTACAAAGAAGGAGAGAAAAAGTTTTTTGTTTTATTGTATGTAGACGATTTGATTTTACTATCAGAAGACAAGGAAGAAATTGACAGGCTGAAAACGTCATTAGGAAAAAATTTTGAAATGAAGGATATGGGTAAAGTTACAAAATATTTGGGAATAAATATAAACCAAACAGAAGATACAATAGAGCTGGATCAACAGAATTACCTGGAAGATATTTTAAGAAGATATAAAATGGAAAATTGCAAGCTGGTGGCGACACCTATAGAAGTAGGACTACAGTTGTCAAAAGAGCCATCTCAAGACAAGGAACTAATCAATAGATGTAGAAGATTGATTGGAAGTCTAATGTATGCAATGCTAGGAACACGTCCAGATATTTGTTTCACATTGCGTTTCCTTAGTCGTTACCAAGTATGTGCAAATGAAGACCTTTGGAAGGCTTTGAAGAGAGTCCTGCGTTACATAAGAGGAACTTTAGGAATGAAGCTGATATTCAGGAAGGGAGAAGACAGAACTTTGATGGGTTTTATGGATGCAGACTGGGGAGGTGACAAGCATGATAGGAAATCTACATCAGGCTATATTATGCAAGTTTTTGGTTGCACAATTTCATGGTGCTCAAGTAAGCAACAGTGTGTCTCACTGTCTTCGACAGAGTCTGAATACATTGCCTTAGGAAAGGGAGTAGCAGAAGGATGTTGGATTAGGAATATGTTGAGGGAGATAGGCATAGGGTGTAATCAAATATTGTTGTATGAAGATAATCAGTCAGCTATTCATATTTCTAAAAATCCAGAGCATCATAAGCGTTTAAAACATGTTGATTTAAAATTCCACTTTATAAGAGATAAGGTGCTTGCTAAAATTGTTGTTTTGTTTTATATACCTACTGAGAAGCAATTAGCAGACTTATGTACTAAAGGTTTAAGCAGGGTTGTATTTCAGAGATTGTGTAATGGGATTGGCATAAAGTAAAAGACTTGTTCTTAGTTTAATATTTTATTGTTTAAACGTCTGTTTAGGTGTGTTAAAGAAGTTTATGTATTTGTAACTTGCTTTCATTGAGGAAGGGTGTTAAATTTGTATAATGTTGTGTACACACACTACGTGTTTGTGTAGAACCAGCATAGCAATGAAAGAATGCAAATGTGTGGTTTGAACTTTTGATTGTGCTCTATGGCTCTCTGTCAAAAATAAGAAACATGTCTGCTATTGAGTTAATAATAAATAAATGTGGTTTATAGAAGATTAGATTGTTTCTCCATCAGCAACCCCTAATTCTAACAAACAAAAAACAAATTCAAATAAAAATGTCGTTCTAGGCGAGAAAATAGGAATAGTTCTCATCTGTGGATTGAGGTATTCAAACGTTTAATACTCTTCAGTTGGTTCATGTTTTGTAATTTTTGATACCATGTAAACGTATATAAAAATCATACGTCAAGAATCATGCTTTTGACAGGAGCAATATATTCCCGGCGATTTTCGCAGAGCAAAATATTGGTCGTGTCAGTAGAAAAAATTGCTCGGGTGTGATCGTTCCAAAACGATCTCATTTGTGGTTTTGGAACCAGCATTGAGCTACTTTTATCTGACAGATAGTAATATCTTCTACTTCATCGGACAACCTAAGGTGTTTCGGAACGCTACCTTAGAAGAATCAGCATCTAAAATTACTAAGGAAAATAGTTGTCTTGTCAACAACAACCACTGTCATTATCACTGTGCGGCATGGATATAATATCTCCGTCCTTCCCAGCCGAAAACTTCTTTTTGAACCAGGAGTCCTCCTCACCGGAACAAAGAAATACTTAAACAACCATTTAGTTTTTTTAATAATTCATCTGAAATAAAAAACAAATTTTACAGAAACTATTTAACGCAAAATATACACCAATTTGAGCTCGAAAACAAACCTTTATCAATGAAGAAAAACCATGCGGTGGCAAAACCACCATATTCTTCAGTCGGACAAAAAACAACACGACTGGACAGCGAAAACACCGAGCAAGCAATAAATACCGGAAACGGCAACTCGCACAAGCCAAACGAACGAACTTAACCTTTCATGAACTCAACCTTGCATGAACTCACCCAAAAAGCTAACAACGATGCGAAAACGCTGAGAGAACCGCACCTTATACAATTTGCTATGCTAGAAAAAATGTGTTTCGTAGAAATCAATGTCAAAATAGTTTTTTGTTTGTTTGGAATCGGTGCAAATTTTGTCTTTGATTCTGTAGCTAAAGGATACAACAGTGCCATCTAGGAATCTTATTTAACACTAAATTTAACATTCGGAAAAACGCTCATTCACTTTTTGCCATCCCGTATTTTACGACCTGTTGTGCACGACCTCGTTATTCGAAGCCATCATGGCCTTCAAAAACGGTTCCTACCTCAGAATAAGGAATACAAATTCGTATTCCTTAATTTGTATTCCTTATTCTGAGGTTCCTACAAGGAGTGCTCGGCACGTTATGCACAGCCCATTTTCAGTGTAAAAGGGTCGTACAAAACGAGCCGTACATAACGTGCTGTACAAAACGTGGACGGGCAAAACGGCTCCCTCTACTTGCTGTCACAAATTATAGAGGGATATTGCTGTGCACTATTTTTTTTTACGGACTAGACTACGGACCCACCAAAATACAGAGTTGTTTGTGTAAATTGTGTACTTACCTATATTACAAATGTACATTTCAACACGCATCGCGTCGCCTTTATTTCATGTCTAAATTAGCCCGTGAACTAGTGTTATAGAATAATTGTTTATTGTAAAAGCGAACTACTAACGTGTCGTGAATGTCTGCGCGGTTCCCTGCAGGGTCCGCGTCGGCGGCTCCCGGGGCCCCGGCACCGCTGGCCGCCCCGCGCTACGCAGGCCCCACGCCGCCGCCGGCCGCCGGCGCGCCGCTGCCTCCGCGACCCTACCCTGCGCCCGGCTTCCCGGTAACTGCCTTGTTGGTGCCCCCCACCGTAACTGCCTTGAGCGGGGACTCTGAATACAGTCTCAACAGCTGACAACAAACACAATTTACTGTAAAAATGAATCTGTACAGTTTTTTCAATCTATAAGGAATAATTTGCTTTATTTGTGAAGTATTTGTATTGCAAGATGTGCATGCATGACACGCTCCAGCAGGCAAGTACAATAGTGGAACATGCACATACACAACATACTACAAATAGAGAAAATTATTGCTTTTTTAAATCTCTTATGTACCTATTGTGTTTTAATAGGGGTCGTTAGGTAGAATCCGGCGGCCGGTAAATCCCACCAGTCCACCTTTAGAGTGGTCTCAGACTTATGAAACTATTGCTACCATTCTTTCTTGCATATGTTTCTAATTATGAAGGCATCAGCTAGGTAGTCATTTAGATCACTTGAAAAGTTGTTGTTGACAAACGGTTGGCTGTGTTTGACTGAAGACAAAAAAAGCATTAAGGTTAAATGTCACTCGCTTAGCACAAAGTGCATAACTTAACTTTGTATTTCTTGTTTAGAAGTTAAAAATTTAAAAACATTTTGGAATGTGGCAGTTAACACCAATAGTTCAGTATTAGTGAGGTTTATAGTCGTGATCTGGTCCAAACAGAGTTAAAACAGCATTTTAAGTTGGTTTTGAGAAGATCATGACTAGACATTGGATTATATGCACTAACAAAGTGACAAAAAAAGGCCAAAATATCCACTAAAACCGGTTGATATGCCCAAAATATGCACAATGCAAAATAAAAAAAACATTTTTATTCTCATACATTTTAATTAAAGACGGTACAAAAACAGCGTAATATTCTTAAAATTATGCATAGTTTTTGTGACAATATACAATTACATATTTTTCCAAATTTTGGAGTGCAAATTTGTGACGTTTGTCACCCAGTATCAATTTGTATGCCGAAAACGACCTCTCCACATAAACTGACGTCATTGGACAAAATTTAAAATTTAGAGCCATTTCTGGAGATACCTGTTTAGGCAGGGCACAACCAGTTCCGTTGATGTCTTCAAGACTCGGTGCTCGTGCCCTATACGTCTTAGTCACCTAGGTCCCTATAGATACCTCCCGCTACTAAACAAAATATGCATGATTGAGAAAAAAGGCTAAACTATGCATTAACGCTGTAGTTAGAGAGTTTTATGCATTTGCAATGTCTAATCATGGCTAATTGTGTGTACAATTTCAAAACTCTTGCTTTATAAACCTTACAAATACTGAACTATTGGTGTCAAGTGGCACAGATTACAAAGATAACAAAGTTAAGTTATTCACTTTGTGCTTAGCTACTGACGTTTAACCTTAAGAGAGTTTTTTTTTGTGTTTTTTGAACCTTTATACTAGGTAAATGCAGAGGTAAGGAAACACTTGATTCATCCATGTTTTATATGCATTTAGCATTTCTACTTCGAGATAACCAACATTTTATTGAGCTGAGTAGTGTCTTCTAAATAGACCAGTACAAAATGGTTTCAAAAACTACATTTCTTCGCTGGTTTTGCTTTAGCCAGTACCTGAATCAGTTAAATAATATCATTATCTGATATTAAATACCCATTTATCCATTTTCTTATGGTTCCAATAGGCGTAATTAGCAAAGATGTGTACTGGTCAACGTTCGATAACAGACTGATAACAGAATTTGCGGTTACTTGTGGTTTTAAAGGGAAAACAATGCATGCAACGCGCGGGTACTGAAGAGTTGAAAAGGCGTCAGTCGGTTCGAGGCAGTATATCTTTAGTTCTAAGTACCTTATTTTGTTGAGACTTACGTTTTTCTAAAAGTGAATATTTAAGCTTTAAATCGATACCTCTTTTGTTATACGGAAGTATGATGTAGCTGAACAAATTACTTTGAAGCAACAATGATAGCAGCGATTCTATTTTTTTGCTCGTGAGTGTAGCTTGCACTCGTGCTTTGACATATTTTTATAATGGCCTACTGTGTGCGTGCAAGCGATCGAGAAAGTATCCAATTACTATGCGCGGGAGCTTCTTTTACACTGACATATGACAGTCTCGAGGTCAAAAGTCCCCGCTCAACTGATATTTACCCTGATTGAGTGCCCTCGCTGATCTAGTGATAAGTGAGACTGGCCCTGGTTCCGTATTGTGTGGTGGTACAGAACCCTATGTGTGCGAGTCCGACTCGCACATGCCTTTTCTCACAATTATAACTGAATTTAAAATGTATTAATTGAAAACCAGTAGTTTCCACATAAACAATAATTTGAAGTTTTTCTGATTAACCCTGTGAGTCCCAAATGTCACCGACATACAGTACGATTTTTCAAATACCAAAATAACGAATAAATATGAATATGTAAATGTATGGATGTGTTGCAGCAGCAGCAGCGCGGCGGGTTTCCCCCCGGCGCCGGTGCCCGAGGCGGGCCAGGCGCGGGGTACGCGCCGCCCACGCGCCCGCCCCCCCCCGCCAAGCGACCGCCGGACGCGCGCTCGCCTATGCCGCCGCAGCATAACAAGCATCTCTACTCCACGTGAGTATCTTGAGCTCACGCAGCACTCGGTCACCACTAGAGAAGCCGTACCGACGTTCACTCTCCCACTGGTCGAGCGTGCTTTATCTTAGGTTCCATCGACGCTTTTCACCAGGCGCGGCACTGGCCGAGCGTGCTTCATCTTAGGTTCCATCGACGCTTTTCACCAGGCGCGGCACTGGCCGAGCGTGCTTCATCTTAGGTTCCATCGACGCTTTTCACCAGGCGCGGCACTGGCCGAGCGTGCTTCATCTTAGGTTCCATCGACGCTTTTCCCCAGGTGCGGTACTGGCCGTCCGTAAGCTCAGTGTATTTTTGACCAGAGTGGCTGCCGGATATTTTATGTTGCAGCGAGGGGTACGGTGGCGGTGCCGGCGGTGGTGCGGGTGGCAAGCGCAAGAAGCGTCTGGCGGACAAGGTGCTGCCGCAGAAGGTGCGCGACCTGGTGCCCGAGTCGCAGGCCTACATGGACCTGCTCGCCTTCGAGCGCAAGCTGGACAACACTATCATGCGCAAGCGCCTCGACATACAAGAGGCGCTCAAGCGGCCCATGAAGCAGAAGCGCAAGCTGCGCATCTTCATCTCAAACACGTTCTACCCGGGTGAGTGCCGCAGCTGCAGCCCCGCGCTGATTTCCTCGCCTCCTCGTGTACTGTAACGTAGTGTTGTGTCGCAGGTCAGGGCGACAACGCAGTGGCCTCGTGGGAATTGCGCGTCGAGGGACGACTGCTTGACGATTCCAAAAATGATCCAAATAAGGTAAATATTATTCATGTAAAATTATTCATCTCAGCAGCGTAGAAAAGTATCGTCAAATATCCATACTTTGTACGTGTGGTCAATTTTTCGAGTCCCTAATCCAAAAAAGGTTACACTGGCACATCAAGCCAATGATCCTTACTGACCAACATGGTTTTCTGAGAGATCCACGGCTTCTAATCTCGCGATTTTTGCGGATGACTTGATGAAGTCCTTGGACAAAAACAAAGAGGTACACGCCATTTACAAGCATTTCTCCAAAGCGTGGACCACAATCTCCTAATAGGAAAATTAATGCGTTTGGGAATTCATGGATCCCTACTGAGATGATGTGAAAGCTACCTACGAAATCGTAATTCCACGTCAATGCAGCAGGTTGATTAGTCGAGTTACCTTCTTACCTCCTACGAGTCGTACCAACATACAAACATAGGTTTACACTCCCCCATGACACGTATTAGTCGAGTTACCTTCTCACCTCCTACGAGTCGTACCAACATACAAATATAGGTTTACACTCCCCCATGACACGTATTAGTCGAGTTACCTTCTCACCTCCTACGAGTCGTACCAACATACAAACATAGGTTTACACTCCCCCATGACACGTATTAGTCGAGTTACCTTCTCACCTCCTACGAGTCGTACCAACATACAAACATAGGTTTACACTCCCCCATGACACGTATTAGTCGAGTTACCTTCTCACCTCCTACGAGTCGTACCAACATACAAACATAGGTTTACACTCCCCCATGACACGTATTAGTCGAGTTACCTTCTCACCTCCTACGAGTCGTACCAACATACAAACATAGGTTTACACTCCCCCATGACACGTATTAGTCGAGTTACCTTCTCACCTCCTACGAGTCGTACCAACATACAAACATAGGTTTACACTCCCCCATGACACGTATTAGTCGAGTTACCTTCTCACCTCCTACGAGTCGTACCAACATACAAACATAGGTTTACACTCCCCCATGACACGTATTAGTCGAGTTACCTTCTCACCTCCTACGAGTCGTACCAACATACAAACATAGGTTTACACTCCCCCATGACACGTATTAGTCGAGTTACCTTCTCACCTCCTACGAGTCATACCAACATACAAACATAGGTTTACACTCCCCCATGACACGTATTAGTCGAGTTACCTTCTCACCTCCTACGAGTCGTACCAACATACAAACATAGGTTTACACTCCCCCATGACACGTATTAGTCGAGTTACCTTCTCACCTCCTACGAGTCGTACCAACATACAAACATAGGTTTACACTCCCCCATGACACGTATTAGTCGAGTTACCTTCTCACCTCCTACGAGTCGTACCAACATACAAACATAGGTTTACACTCCCCCATGACACGTATTAGTCGAGTTACCTTCTCACCTCCTACGAGTCGTACCAACATACAAACATAGGTTTACACTCCCCCATGACACGTATTAGTCGAGTTACCTTCTCACCTCCTACGAGTCGTACCAACATACAAACATAGGTTTACACTCCCCCATGACACGTGTTAGTCGAGTTACCTTCTCACCTCCTACGAGTCGTACCAACATACAAACATAGGTTTACACTCCCCCATGACACGTATTAGTCGAGTTACCTTCTCACCTCCTACGAGTCGTACCAACATACAAACATAGGTTTACACTCCCCCATGACACGTATTAGTCGAGTTACCTTCTCACCTCCTACGAGTCGTACCAACATACAAACATAGGTTTACACTCCCCCATGACACGTGTTCAAAGCTTGTGCAACCAGTACAAACACTTAGATATCTTTCATGCCTCCACCGGTGACATTAAAAAGCTAACTAAACTCACTACAGTTTAATGTTTTAATTTTCATTTATTTAATTTAGTTTTTAACTTAACCTACTATTATTTAATTTAATTAAATTTTTAATTAAAAATCTTTAGCTTTAATATTTTTTTATTTTTAGCCGTAGGTATATGCGTATAGTTACATTCGTTAATACATGCTGAATCCACTTTTTATGGAGACTAATGTGTCGTTTTTATCTGCCGTCTGTGGCTCTTAAATAAATAAAAGAAAATAATGTACATTATAATTCTTTTTTTGCCGAATGTTCTCAAGAAATGAGCGTAATTCAGGCTCAAATAAAATTAGGCAGTAAAATGATATAGAAGTCCATTACAAAGTTAATTATTTATCTTTCTCATTTCATTTATTTTGTATGTCATGTCACTTATAGCTGAAGAACAATTTGTGTGCCAGTATAGTACGTGTGTAGATAGCCTACTGTTGAACCTATCACCTGATGCGGGAGGGCACCGCCGCTCCCGGCACAGGAACACAGATCTCCTCGCTGGTGTTGCAGGTGAAGCGCAAGTTCTCGTCGTTCTTCAAGTCACTAGTGATCGAGCTGGACAAGGAGCTGTACGGTCCCGACAACCACCTGGTGGAGTGGCACCGCACGCACACCACGCAGGAGACGGACGGGTTCCAGGTGAAGCGGCCGGGCTACAAGAACGTTCGCTGTACCATCCTGCTGCTGCTCGACTATCAGCCACTGCAGCTCAAACTGGATGCGCGGCTGGCACGGCTACTGGGCGTGCACACGCAGACTCGGCCCGTCATCGTCAACGCGCTCTGGCAGTACGTGAAGACGCACCGTCTGCAGGTGACTACCTTGCCACACTCCCACAGAGCACACACTAACTCAGACACACCGTCTGCAGGTGACTACCTTGCCACACTCCCACAGAGCACACACTAACTAAGACACACCGTCTGCAGGTGACTACCTTGCCACACTCCCACAGAGCACACACTAACTAAGACACACCGTCTGCAGGTGACTACCTTGCCACACTCCCACAGAGCACACACTAACTAAGACACACTGTCTGCAGGTGACTACCTTGCCACACTCCCACAGAGCACACACTAACTAAGACACACCATCTGCAGGTGACTACCTTGCCACACTCCCACAGAGCACACACTAACTAAGACACACCATCTGCAGGTGACTACCTTGCCACACTCCCACAGAGCACACACTAACTAAGACACACTGTCTGCAGGTGACTACCTTGCCACACTCCCACAGAGCACACACTAACTAAGACACACCGTCTGCAGGTGACTACCTTGCCACACTCCCACAGAGCACACACTAACTAAGACACACTGTCTGCAGGTGACTACCTTGCCACACTCCCACAGAGCACACACTAACTAAGACACACCGTCTGCAGGTGACTACCTTGCCACACTCCCACAGACCACACACTAACTAAGACACACTGTCTGCAGGTGACTACCTTGCCACACTCCCACAGAGCACACACTAACTAAGACACACCGTCTGCAGGTGACTACCTTGCCACACTCCCACAGAGCACACACTAACTAAGACACACCGTCTGCAGGTGACTACCTTGCCACACTCCCACAGAGCACACACTAACTAAGACACACCGTCTGCAGGTGACTACCTTGCCACACTACCACAGAGCACACACTAACTAAGACATACCGTCTGCAGGTGACTACCTTGCCACACTCCCACAGAGCACACACTAACTAAGACGCACCGTCTGCAGGTGACTACTATCTAAACAAAAAGTCTCAGCTGGTTTATTATTACAACGTGCGAGTGAGATAACTAACCATGTCTCAGTTAGTCATCTAAACAAAGAGTCTCAGCTGGTTTATTATTACAACACCAACAAACTTATCGGTTCCGGTGACAAAGACTGTCGCGTAATGAATGTAGAAGCCATTTATATTAATATTGATTCTTTCTCAATTTAAAAAGAAAGGTACATTAACAGAGGCACAGAGTAACATTTTAAAAATTTAATTTAATTTTCATTTAAAACATTTACTAATTTTACAGCAAAATACAACTAAAACAATAAATGATAAGTATAGGATAAAATTTCAAGTATAGGTATGGCAATAACAAAGCTAATAACAAATAACACGCCAAAAGAATTATCACGATGTTGTGCGCTGGAGCCGCCTGGAGTTCAACTTATACTGGCTATTTGCCGGCCGTAAATATACCTAATGTTGAATCGAGTGTTGAACCGAATGTTGAATAATGTTGTGCGGTGAACAGCCCATCCGCCAGAAGGGAGCTTGACTGAACAGACAACATCAACTGACAGATGTACCGACCTTGTTCAAACACTTACCTCACACACAATCACCATGTTGTTGCAGTGTCCGCGGGAGCGTGAGTACGTGGTGTGCGACAAGTACCTGGAGCAGATCTTCGGCTGTTCGCGCATGAAGCTGGCCGAGGTGGGTGTCTCTGTGTGTGTGTACTGTGTAATGCGAGTGCGAGTGCAAGCGACACAATGACGAATGTGTGTTGCAGGTGCCGGGTCGGCTGGCGCCGCTGCTGCATGCGCCAGACCCGATAGTGATCAACCACGTGATCGCGGTGGAGGCGCCCGGCGACGCCAAGCAGACCGCGTGCTACGACATCGACGTCGAGGTCGACGACACACTCAAGCAGCAGATGAACGCGTTCCTGCTGAGCACCGCCAACCAACAGGAGATACAGGGACTCGACGCCAAGATACACGAGACCGTAAGTAGCACACCATCACATTACTAGAGAATATAAAGTATTACTACGTAAAGAAGCGACACTCACCTCCCCGCGCGAGATTATCGTCCCCCGCGGTCCCCCGCAAGTTAGTGGCAAATCTGGTGGCACGCAGAGCTCGAGTACCACCAATCGTTCACTGCGCGCGTATTTTGTTTTAGGTTTTATTAAAATACTGATTATTAATTAATATGGTTCGTTTTTGTGGTGTTTATGAATGCATTGAAAACGGAGCAAAAAATAAAGAACGGAGTTTTTTAAATTTTCTGCCGATGAACTAAAGCAAGGCATTTTCTTTTATGTATTGGTTTAGGACGTTAATTGCAACTCTTAAACAGTTGTCAAACAGTTGGTAAGAATTTCAACATTAAGTTGAAAATCGAATGTTTTGGTGTGGCCGTTCGAGCTGAGCAAATTTCAACAATGTGTATTTGTGCCCGAAGTACGGCGATAGGGCTCACCACCCATCACGTTCGGACGTAATATTTGTAGGTGAAACGTGGGTGTACCGAGTGTGGACTGTGACTTGCATTTCAAAGTTCACACTCAGAACACCTCTAACACCCCCTCGAGCATTTGATTCAAGTCGTGACGATGTATATATTTTTAATACAAAAATAATCCATGGGGAACCAGAACTAGAACCTAGGGATTAACCACGCTAAAATGTAGGAAGAGAATCATATAAGTTGCTGAATTATAATGTTGCCCCTCTCGATCGACGACGCTCACACGCTTGCTGCCAGCCCTAAACTAGGTCACGCACACTCACAAGCGTGTGCGGACAAGCCAGTGCGCGCATGAAAGTGTAGGTAAATAACTTGAGCACTCAGTCACACACATTACTCTAATATTTATTATATTTATATTAAACAATTAAAACTTAGTACTTATATACTATCTATGTTTCTGATATGTAATGTAAGTTATTGACATGATATAACTATTGTACGGGTACCGTACCGATGTAATGTAAGTTATTGACATGATATAACTATTGTACGGGTACCGTACCGATGTAATGTAAGTTATTGCCATGATATAACTATTGTACGGGTACCGTACCGATGTAATGTAAGTTATTGCCATGATATAACTATTGTACGGGTACCGTACCGATGTAATGTAAGTTATTGACATGATATAACTATTGTACGGGTACCGTACCGATGTAATGTAAGTTATTGACATGATATAACTATTGTACGGGTACCGTACCGATGTAATGTAAGTTATTGCCATGATATAACTATTGTACGGGTACCGTACCGATTTAATGTAAGTGATTGACATGATATAACTATTTTACGGGTACCGTACCGATGTAATGTAAGTTATTGACATGATATAACTATTGTACGGGTACCGTACCGATGTAATGTAAGTTATTGCCATGATATAACTATTGTACGGGTACCGTACCGATTTAATGTAAGTGATTGACATGATATAACTATTTTACGGGTACCGTACCGATGTAATGTAAGTTATTGACATGATATAACTATTGTACGGGTACCGTACCGATGTAATGTAAGTGATTGATATGATATAACTATTGTACGGGTACCGTACCGATGTAATGTAAGTGATTGACATGATATAACTATTTTACGGGTACCGTACCGATGTAATGTAAGTTATTGACATGATATAACTATTGTACGGGTACCGTACCGATGTAAAATTCAAAATTCAAAAAGTTTATTTTGCAAAGTAGGTATATATAATACACGTTTCACAAGTCAAATTTTAATCTTATAAAAATATATGTAATAAAATAATAAATGTACATGAACTACTTAGATTAAATGTTTTTTTAATTTATGTAGCAATATATATACGATTAAAATTATAGGTAAAATATTATTATACAAGGTGAAATCCAATCAACCGCCCGAACCCATACCGGAGACCCGGCCAGGGACCAGGAACAGGTTCAATGATCACCAACCGAGCCCCCAGCACGAATCCAGGCAGCCGACCAAATCCCATCCTATATACTACATAGTAATAGGTTACATATATAAATACATGCCTACCTCCG
Source organism: Ypsolopha sequella (assembly GCA_934047225.1). NCBI lineage: Eukaryota > Metazoa > Arthropoda > Insecta > Lepidoptera > Ypsolophidae > Ypsolopha > Ypsolopha sequella. Next base: position 29,746,730 of record OW203995.1, read on the forward strand.
CCCATTCGATTAGTCTTGCTAAGAAGAACGGGCAAGAAACTTGGCAAGATCATGTCTTTTTTTTTTAACATAAACGTATACTATACATCAAATTACTTAACCAAGGGATGAGAAAATACAAGACAGCAGGAATTCAGGTTAATGAAAAAAGAAAAACATATATATCTTTGCCTACCTGTCTCATATAGTCTATTTCCTTTTACAGTCTGTAATTAATTAATGTTAACTCTTAATACCCGAGGTTCTCTTGCCAACTCTTGTATGGGGACCCTTCGGCAAGTGACCGAAGCATGAAACTTGGTACAGATGTAGCCTAGATCAAAATGAGCAGATTTAGGCCTGGCCCCATCAGTCCCGGACTTAATGTGGGGGGGGGGGGGGCAGAGGGGGGAAGTAAGCTCCCGCCGCTTTGTAAACAAATAATGCTAACGCGTCGCAATTTCCTATTAGGGCGTATTTGGTATCATTTTCGTATAAATTAAGGATGAGGAATTCAAATATAATTTTTTCGTAATGCCTTTCCATACAAAAAAAACGAAATTTTAGCAAAAAACTGTAAATGCCGGAAAACTATTTTCTCTTCAAGAAGACGTTATGCAAAGAATAGTTACTTTTTAAGATTAAAAAAAATAGCTATAGAGAGCCTCGTTATTGTAGTTTATTAAAATATATATATCATATATACTTACTACACAATAAGAACTAAAAAAAAATAAGGCGATGCCTCGCGTTTCTCACTCTGTTACGAACGGCAGTGAGCGAGCAATCCGCTCCGTAGACAAAAGATACTAACGCGTCGTGATTTCACACAAACGCGTATTTGCTATCATATTCGTATAAATTAAGGATGCAAAATTCAAATTTTGTTATTTTGTATTGCGTTTCTATACAAAAAAAGATTTTGGGGATAAAATGAAAAATAAGGTAAACTATTTTCTCTTCAAGCAGATGTTATGCAAATAATAGTTACTATTTTAAGCTAAAATACTTATAGAAAGCCTAGTTATTGCAGTTTATAAAAATAAAGACATCATAATATATACTAACTTCACAAAAATAACCAGAAAAAAACAATAAAACGCCTCGCGTTTTTCATTTTATTACGACTGGCAGTTTTGTCGACGTTAAAAAGGCCGTGTGCCCACTAACCGAAATTTGTACGCATAGTGTATCGCCTGAAGCTTCACCTTATGCGGAAGAGCGGGAATGGTTGGAATGTACAACGTCTGATAACAACTGTAAACCTTGGGCAGCATTTCACAGCGCGAGTGACAGAAACTTACTAACGTAGCTCTTCTGACGATCTTTGAAGAACAATCTCACAATGCAGCAATAATGGTGCATACAATGAATGTCGTCGATAAAGCCATACAATTTTCGAATCCGGACCAAAACCCAATAATTGTGGCAGATCAACCTCTTTTTGCTCTTTTAAAGCAGTTACAATATTTGTTTCCGGAAAGATACGGAAAAAAGAATATTTCTGTCATGATGGGTGTTTTACATATTGAAATAGCGGTGCTAAAAGTTCTTGGTCAGTTGTTGTCTGGGAGTGGTTGGACGGAGGCATTTGTACAAGCCAGTGTTACTACACAAGGAAGATCAGAAGCTATGTTGTCGGCTTCTCATGTTACGCGCACAAGGCACGCGCATCAAGTAAGTATCTAACTGGGACTGAGTTATAAAATTATAACTACTACAACCATCGATTGAATGACTAGATCTATAATTAAGATTTATGTTTTCTTATCTTATAACATACCTATATGTTCTAGGTTACTGCTGCTGCATTGCATTTATTGCAAAAAACAGCATTTCAAAAGTATGAAACAGTCGAAACTGCATTCGAGGAGTGGCGTGAAAATAAACTGAAAGAAATACCACAATTCAAGTTTTGGGACATGATCCTACAGCTTGAATTACAAATGTTGCAGTTCGTGAAGTCTACCAGAATAGGAAACTTCAGCACATATTTGGACTCGTTGAGAACACTTGTGCCCTGGTTTTTTTCTCTAGACCATGTACATTATGCCAGATGGTTTTCTGTGCATATCAAAGACCTCACAAATTTAAAAGAAATGCATCCAGATATATTACATAAGTTTGAAGGAGGTGCATTTGTTGCAAGAAAAACTGGTAATTCATTTTCTGGGATGTCAGTTGATCAAGCTCACGAGCAATTGAATGCCCTCATGAAAGGAGATGGTGGTCAGTTTCTTTTTTCAAATATTCATGTGGTAACTGTTACCTATCTACTACTAAACATAATTATGATTACGTATTTTACAGGAATGATAAGACTGACTGAAAACCCAGACGCTCTGCGCAAATGGTTCATTGCTGGACCAGAGTTAGCAGCAATGGTAGATCAGTACGAAAGTGAAATCCTCAAAATTAACCAAATAAATGAAATCGAAGATACACACTACGAAGAATACCTACAGCACTCACCATTCCGACACACCCGCTTATCAGCAAAGGTTCAGCCAAGATGTAAGATCATTAGTAAATGCAATTGAAGAAATGGGAAACCCTTACTTTTTGGGAAGAAAGATTGAAGTCGGGCATTAAAAGCATTCACGGTCCAATTAAACTAAATAAATGTAAATGATTTAATACAAATGTAAAACCAGGAAAGGAAACGCAAGCCAAAATGACTGGTCTTAAAAATGACTGTAACCTTTTCAGTTAATTATATATCACCAAATGTGAACACAGAACTGTCGACCTCAACAATTTTTTGGCTCATGAAAATCAAAATTATCCGCCAACACTATCACTTCTTGGTTCTTTGCGATTTACTACCAAATCAGACCTTAGTAAGTGCCTTACAAATCGTTCGGACGAAACTATAGAAGCAAATACTCCTCAGGTAAAAGTTTATTTTTTTAAACGCGAGATCCTCTTAAAATAATGTACTATTACAATACGATACAGTAAAATGTTAATCATGAATGATTCACAGGTTTCGACAAACATTTTGGATGGATCTGCTATTGTTCACATGTTAAATCCTGGTCAATCAAAAACCTTCGCTGAATATGCAGACACTGTTTTTGTTCCCTTTTTACAGAGAGAGCTGTCTAACTCAACACGGCTAGACGTCGTTTGGGATAAATATGACGCCAACAGCCTTAAAAAATATAACACGACAAAAACGTGGCACTGGCGATCGTACACGGGTGACCCCAAGCACCAAAATTCCCAAGAGTTGGGCTAACTTTCTTCGAGATGGAGCTAATAAAGAAGAGCTGTTCCATTTGCTCAGCGTTCGTTGCCACAACATAGAAATACCAGAGACCAAAGAACTGAACATAACAGATGGTGACATTGTGCTTAGCAACAAAGACCGAGCTAAACCTATTTTGCAGCCGTGTAACCACGAAGAAGCTGACACGCTGATTATGGTTCACGTCGCCGATGCTGTAGCACAGAGACACACCTGTATATTAATCAGATCGTTCGACACTGATGTATTGGTTTTGGCGGTATCCTGTGTGTCCAAATATCCTCAGCTGGAGAAGCTTTATGTACACCTTGGAACTGGAAAAAAACATCAGTTTCTCTCTTGTCACGCGATCGCATCCGCATTAGGTTATATTTTATTAACTATTTTTTGTAGGACCAGCCAACAAGCTTTGTAGAACAAGCGCTCCCCTTGTTCCACGCATTTTCCGGATGCGATACTGTTTCTGCGTTCCATGAGAGAGGCAAAAAGACTGCTTTCGACGCTTGGAAAGCTTACCCGGAGGTGACAAGTACTTTTCAAGCGCTGATGTTGACTGGAGAAATAGAGATCATGCTGATTCTATTATACAAAAGTATGTGGTGACTTTGTACGATAGGTAAATATAATTTTGATCTTTCAGAATTTTTAGTAATTAGCACTTGTGTGTGCATAAATATACAATTACAAGCGCTCACATCTTTAATTTTAGATCCAGCTAATCTGAAAAGGTAAACGAATGTAGAAAACATTTGTTTACCAAAAAAGATCGTCAGTTGGAGTACATCCTACCAACCGAAGATGCACTCCACCAGCACTCGAAAAGAGCTGTATACCAAGGAGTGTTTGTGTGGGGGCAAACAGCAGCTCAACAAAATCTACCCAGTCCTGAAGACTGGGGATGGAGGAAACATGGAAATGTCTGGATGCCACACTGGACAACTGTACTTGTTGCTGCGAGAGCTTGTTTAGAGTTAGTACGATGCAAGTGCAAACAGCAATGCGGTAACAGATGTAATTGTAAAAAACAAGGGCTGAACTGCACTGAGTTGTGTCTGTGCAGTGGACAACACTAGCTTGTTTTGTAAATTTTTTTGTATCAAAAGGTATTACGAAAACCTCAAATATGAATTTCACATCATTAATTTAGACGAAAATGGTAACAAATACGCCCTTGTGTGAGATGCGTTAGTATTTTTTGTTTACGGAGCAGATTGCTAGCTCCCTGCCGGTCGTAGTAAAATGAGAAACGCGAGGCGTTTTATTGTTTTTTTCTGGTTATTTTTTTGAAGTAAGTATATCTTATGATATCTTTATTTTCATAAACTACAATAACTAGGCTTTCTATAAGTATTTTAACTTAAAATAGTAACTATTATTTACATAACATCTGCTTGAAGAGAAAATAGTTTACCGTATTTTTCATATTATCACCAAAATCTTTTTTTGTATAGAAACGCAATACAAAATAACAAAATTTGAATTTTGCATCCTTAATTTATACGAATATGATAGCAAATACGCGTTTGTGTGAAATCACGACGCGTTAGTATCTTTTGTCTACGGAGCGGATTGCTCGCTCACTGCCGTTCGTAACAGAGTGAGAAACGCGAGGCATCGCCTTATTATTTTTTAGTTCTTATTGTGTAGTAAGTATATATGATATATATATTTTAATAAACTACAATAACGAGGCTCTCTATAGCTATTTTTTTTAATCTTAAAAAGTAACTATTCTTTGCATAACGTCTGCTTGAAGAGAAAATAGTTTTCCGGCATTTACAGTTTTTTGCTAAAATTTCGTTTTTTTTGTATGGAAAGGCATTACGAAAAAATTATATTTGAATTCCTCATCCTTAATTTATACGAAAATGATACCAAATACGCCCTAATAGGAAATTGCGACGCGTTAGCATTATTTGTTTGCAAAGCGGCGGGAGCTTACTTCCCCCCTCTGCCCCCCCCACATTAAGTCCGGGACTGATGGGGCCAGGCCTAAATCTGCTCATTTTGACCTAGGCTACATCTGTACCAAGTTTCATGCTTCGGTCACTTGCCGAAGGGTCCATGTCAAGAGAACCTCTAGTATAAGAGGAATCAAAAGTTAGGAAATTATATTAATTAATTAAATTATTATCTACTATCATTAAAATTAGTATCACTATAACACCATGCTTCACCATCATCCAAATATTCATTTATTTTATAATATGCCTTTTTCAGTAGGCCCTGCTTAATGTAATGTTTAAACTTATTCTCTGACAAAGTAAGGACCTCCTTTGGAAGTTTATTGTAAAATCTTATACCATGTCCTACGAAAGAGGTACTCACGTTGGCGAGTCTGATTTTTGGAAAAGCCAGTTTATACTTATTTCTGGTTTCCTTACAATGTTGCTCACCAAGCCTTGGGAGAGACTCAACATTTTTTCTGACATATCTAAGGACTTGGTAAATATATTCACAAGGAACAGTTAATATATTAATTTCTTTGAACTTTTCTCTTAATGAATCCCGGTGCTTCATATTATAAATAGCCCGAATTGCTCTCTTCTGCAAAACAAAGACTGCGTCTGTATCCGCGGCTCTACCCCATAACAGCATGCCGTATGACAAAATGCTGTGAAAGTAACTAAAATAGACTAGTCTAGCAGTATCTACATCAGTAATTTGCCTTATGCGTCTAACAGCGTATACGGCCGAACTAAGTCTACCACATAGGGCTTCTATGTGGGGACCCCACTGAAGACGAGAGTCTACCGTTATGCCCAAAAACTTAGTTTCGTTAACTAACTCCAGCTTGGACCCCTGCAAAAGCAAATTACAATCCACTTGAATTACATTTGGTAACGTGAATTTTATACATTTCGTCTTTTTTGCGTTTAAAACTAAATTATTTACAGTAAATCAATCAAGCACCAGTGATAAAGTTGTATTCGCGTCGTCAAGGATATCTTTACGTCTATTAACTTTAAAAATAAGTGACGTGTCGTCTGCGAATAGTACTATCTTAGTTAAGTCTTTAATTAAATAGGGAAGGTCATTTATGTAAATTAAAAACAGCAAGGGTCCCAATATGGAACCCTGCGGGACACCCATTTTGACTAATGCTCCACATGATTTTACCCCATTAATGTCTACCTTTTGAATACGATCACTAAGATACGACTTCATTAACGCCAAAGATTTGCCCCTCACTCCGTAGTGATCTAATTTACATAAGAGTGTTTCATGATTAACGCAATCGAAGGCTTTCGAGAGGTCACAAAATACACCAAATGCATCCTGCTTTTCTTCCCAAGCATCAAAAATGTGCTTAACTAAAGCAACTCCTGCATCTGTGGTTGACCTCCCTCTAGTGAATCCATATTGTTCACAGTGAAGCAACTTATTTAAATTAAAATGAAATAACAATTGATTAAAAACTATTTTTTCAAAAACCTTACTCAAAACCGGTAAAACTGACACAGGTCTATAGTTTGATGGGTCACCGTTGTTGCCTGATTTAAAAAGGGGGATCAATTTACTAAACTTCATTAAGTCAGGAAAGACACCATCATCTACACATTTATTAAAAATTAATGCCAAATAAGGAGCTATTAAATCAATAACAGAACTTATAACTTTCACAGATAGGCCCCATAAGTCCTCGGTTTTTTTCAAGTTAAGCGATTTAAATGCTTTAATTACAGTTAATGAATTAATATGTTTAAAAGCAAATACAGAAAGACACTGCGGTACGTTATCTATTAAAAGATCCTGCGCAAGCCCAGGGCTTGAATTTAAATCTTTAGTTGTTAAGGAAGGAATTTCAGTAAAGAATTGTTCAAAGGCATTCGCAACCTCTTTATCTCCCGTAACGACTTCATTGTTAATACTTAACTTAAGCTCGTTATCACGTTTCTTACTTTTCCCAGTTTCAGTATTTATGATGTTCCATACTGTTTTTACTTCGTTATCGGACCTTTTAAGTTTTTTATTCAAGTAGATACTTTTTGCTTTTAAACACACCAATTTAAAGATGCGTGAGTAATTTTTCATGAATTCAGTAAATTTAACATTATTATTGTAGGACTTTTTGTCGTATAATTCGTATAAATGATTTCTGCTTTTGTAAATACCTGGAGTCGCCCAGTCACTGAAGGTGATTTTACTTTTGTTAGAAAGTTTTTGCATCTTAAACGTATTTTCGAACTCTTTGGAGACTATGTTGAAAAGGTCTGTAAAGAGAGCGTTTGGATCGTCTTGGAGAAGATTAAAATGTGCTAATTTAACTTCTAGGTTTGCTTTGAAACAATCTACTTTGTGAGTTGTAATAGGCCTGCAAAAAGCTTTTTTGGGTAATGTAAGTTATTGCCATGATATAACTATTTTACGGGTACCGTACCGATGTAATGTAAGTTATTGACATGATATAACTATTGTACGGGTACCGTACCGATGTAATGTAAGTTATTGACATGATATAACTATTGTACGGGTACCGTACCGATGTAATGTAAGTTATTGACATGATATAACTATTGTACGGGTACCGTACCGATGTAATGTAAGTTATTGACATGATATAACTATTGTACGGGTACCGTACCGATGTAATGTAAGTTATTGCCATGATATAACTATTGTACGGGTACCGTACCGATGTAATGTAAGTTATTGACATGATATAACTATTGTACGGGTACCGTACCGATGTAATGTAAGTTATTGCCATGATATAACTATTGTACGGGTACCGTACCGATGTAATGTAAGTTATTGCCATGATATAACTATTGTACGGGTACCGTACCGATGTAATGTAAGTTATTGACATGATATAACTATTGTACGGGTACCGTACCGATGTAATGTAAGTTATTGCCATGATATAACTATTGTACGGGTACCGTACCGATGTAATGTAAGTTATTGACATGATATAACTATTGTACGGGTACCGTACCGATGTAATGTAAGTTATTGCCATGATATAACTATTGTACGGGTACCGTACCGATGTAATGTAAGTTATTGCCATGATATAACTATTGTACGGGTACCGTACCGATGTAATGTAAGTTATTGCCATGATATAACTATTGTACGGGTACCGTACCGATGTAATGTAAGTTATTGCCATGATATAACTATTGTACGGGTACCGTACCGATGTAATGTAAGTTATTGACATGATATAACTATTGTACGGGTACCGTACCGATGTAATGTAAGTTATTGACATGATATAACTATTGTACGGGTACCGTACCGATGTAATGTAAGTTATTGACATGATATAACTATTGTACGGGTACCGTACCGATGTAATGTAAGTTATTGCCATGATATAACTATTGTACGGGTACCGTACCGATGTAATGTAAGTTATTGACATGATATAACTATTGTACGGGTACCGTACCGATGTAATGTAAGTTATTGACATGATATAACTATTGTACGGGTACCGTACCGATGTAATGTAAGTTATTGACATGATATAACTATTGTACGGGTACCGTACCGATGTAATGTAAGTTATTGACATGATATAACTATTGTATTGTATTGCGAATGTAATTGCATGTTATGACTTATGTACATGTCGCAGGCAAATAGTGAAATTCGTTATTTTACAACCGGCGTCGTCAGTTTCTAAACGCTCGCTATATTGCTATTTGACGAATCTACGTCTAATAGTAATTCTGTTAGAAGTATTGAAGGTCGCTCCGCTTCGCTCGGCTCCTAATACTAATATGTACTTAGATGTAAACCCAACACTCTCCTCTTCGCTCCGCTCGTCGTCGCACTTATTTGTCACTTGTTCGTGAAATACTTTCGATTTCGGCTTTTTAGAAAATGACGAAGTCAATTAGAAACTGACGACGCCGCCATTTGTAAAATGTCGAATTTTACTATTTGCCTTCCACGAACATAACTCAAGAACTGAAAAGTAGGATGTTATTTTTAAAGTAAGTATAAATGAAAAACTGGCCAAGTGCAAGACGGTGTCGCAAAATAAAAAACTGGCCAAGTGCAAGACGGTGTCGCAAAATGAAAAACTGGCCAAGTGCAAGACGGTGTCGCAAAATGAAATACTGGCGAAGTGAAAGACGGTGTCGCAAAATGAAAAACTGGCCAAGTGCAAGACGGTGTCGCAAAATGAAAAACTGGCCAAGTGCAAGACGGTGTCGCAAAATGAAAAACTGGCCAAGTGCAAGACGGTGTCGCAAAATGAAAAACTGGCCAAGTGCAAGACGGTGTCGCAAAATGAAAAACTGGCCAAGTGCAAGACGGTGTCGCAAAATACGTTCTGCGAGATTTTCTAGCCTAAATTCTGTATCAGGTGAGGCTTCTTGCCCTTATGTATCAGGTGAGGCTTCTTGCCCTTATGTATCAGGTGAGGCTTCTTGCCCTCATGTATCAGGTGAGGCTTCTTGCCCTCATGTATCAGGTGAGGCTTCTTGCCCTCATGTATCAGGTGAGGCTTCTTGCCCTTATGTATCAGGGGAGGCTTCTTGCCCTTATGTATCAGGTGAGGCTTCTTGCCCTTATGTATCAGGTGAGGCTTCTAGCCCTTATGTATCAGGTGAGGCTTCTTGCCCTTATGTATCAGGTGAGGCTTCTTGCCCTTATGTATCAGGTGAGGCTTCTTGCCCTTATGTATCAGGTGAGGCTTCTTGCCCTTATGTATCAGGTGAGGCATTTGCCCTTATGTATCAGGTTAGGCTTCTTGCCCTTATGTATCAGGTGAGGCTTCTTGCCCTTATGTAACAGGTGAGGCTTCTTGCCCTTATTTATCAGGTGAGGCTTCTTGCCCTTATGTATCAGGTGAGGCTTCTTGCCTTTATGTATCAGGTGAGGCTTCTTGCCCTTATGTATCAGGTGAGGCTTCTTGCCCTTATGTATATATATAGCTTCACAGCCGTTCTCGGCCACAGCGACAGCTTCCTAACTCCTGTCAAGTTTGAGAGCTAAGCTGTCCAGCTCTCTTATGTGCTCTCAAGTGACTCGCGTAACCAATTTTTGCATTAAATGTACGCCCACATAGGGCGCACGTCAGCACACCATTCATAAAGTTGTAAGCGATGTTCGCAGGTGGCCGAGACTTAAGGTCGTCCCTTTTTCGGTCTAAATCGGACCTTCGTTCTTGTTCAAAGTCATAAACTTTCCTTTGAACAAGGTTCCGCCACTCTGCGCGTTGAGCTGCCTTATCCTCCCACTGCGATGGCTCAATGTTGCATCTTTTTAATTGTCTTTTCAGAACATCCTTGTACCTTAGGTACTGGCCTCCACTTTTTCGCTTTCCGGACTGGAGTTCTGAAAAGAAGATGCGCTTCGCCACTCGCTCCTCCGCCATCCGCGACACGTGTCCGTACCACCGAAGCTGTCGTCGCATGATGTACGCCTCTATGCCACCCACATTGGCGCGTTGCAGCACTTCGGTATTTCGCACCCGATCAGACCATCTGATCTTAAGTATATTTCGGAGGCATTTAAGGTGGAATCGGTCGAGGGTGCGGATTTGGTGGCGGTATAGGCACCATGTCTCTGCAGCGTATAGGAGGTTTGGCAATACTATCGCCATGTACACGGAGACTTTCGTGCCCAGCTTCAGTTCGTGGGAGCAGAAGACCTTACGACTCAGTTTGCCAAATGCCGCGGCTGCGGCACTGATCCTGCTGTTGATCTCAGAGTCGAGGTCGCACCTGGTTGACACAGTGCTCCCCAGATAGCGAAATTTGTCGACCTGCTTAAGCACGTCCTCACCAAGTCTTACAACCAGTTGTTCATGGCCAAGCGAGTCCAAGGACATCACTTGTGTCTTCTTTACATTGACCTTCAGGCCAAATTTAAGACAAGACTTGGAAAAGATCGACATTAGCTTCTGCAGGCCGTCCGAAGACTCAGAAACGAAGCACAAATCATCCGCATACATGATTTCCGTAACTAGAGCGTACGACACTTTGGTCCGGGCTCGGAATCTGCCAAGATTAAAAAGTCCTCCATCTGTTCGAAAACGGATGTGCACTCCTTCCGAAGATGTTTGTAACACCTCGCGGACCACCACTGCAAAGTACAATGCGAACAGTGTTGGCGCTAAAACGCAGCCTTGCTTCACCCCACAGGTAACGGGAAAGAAGTCAGACTGTTCGGCATCAACAGCGACACAACACGACATGTCATCATGCAGTAGTCGCGCAAGTCTCACAAACTTCGCCGTGCATCCCAGTTTCTCCAGTACTATCCATAGAGCTTCTCGAGGCACACTATCAAACGCCTTCTCAAGGTCAACAAAACACAGGTAAAGTTGGCGGCCTTGTTCCCGGCTTTTTTCCTGTAGTTGACGTATTGAGAAGATCGCTTCACACGTCCCTCTGTCAGGTCGGAAGCCAAATTGGGTTTCGGGGAGAATATTTTCGGACAACAGCTTCAGGCGGTTGAGAATCACCCGGGCAAAGACTTTTCCGGGGGCTGTTAAGAGTGAAATACCACGGTGAGAGCCGCAATCAGAACGGTCTCCCTTGTTCTTGTACAGAGCAATGATACGGGACATTTTGAACTCAGCTGGAACTCGTTCTTCATCCCACATACGAACAAACAATTTCCATACAAGAACGTGCAGCTCCTCACCGCCATACTTCAGTAGCTCACCTGGCACAAAATCAACGCCAACCGCCCTGTTGTTTTGTTGCTGCATGATGGCATTAGCAATCTCACACAATGCCAACGGCTTGTCCAACTCGTTACAAATTGGGAGCTCAGGAATAGACCTGATTTGCTCTAAATCCACTTCGCGATCTACATTGAGCAGGTGGTTAAAATGCTCGGCCCATCTGTCCAACTGATCTTCCTTACTTGTCAAGAGATGCACCCCATCAGCTGACTTCAGGGGCACTTTGACGCGCTGAGTGGGGCCTATCAGTTTGCGGACCTCGCAGTAGAACTCCCCGAGCTGGTTGGTGTCCGAAAGCCATTGCATGTGCTTAGCCTTCTCCTGCCACCAGCTATCCTTTGTTTCCCGACACAGTCTACGCAGTTCTTGACCACTAAGTTTTATCTCCGCAACAGTACCTCCTTGCTGTCTGCCACCTGATTGACGCAAGAGTGCCCGGTGTTTGTCGATTGCTGCCGTCAGGACTGCATCGTTCTCATCAAACCAGTCTTCGTTTTTACGGACTTTTAGACCCAGTGTAGCAGTAGCGGAGTCTAATAGATGAGAGGCGAGAGTCCCCCAGTCAGTATCAACATCACCCGACTCGCAATTCTGTGGCGTCATTATAAGGGTCTCTACATATTTATTCCTCACCTCGAGATCTTTTAACCTGTCCACGTTTAAACACGCAGGTCTTAAACTACAAGATCTACGAGGTGGACGGAGGCGAAGATTTAACTTAGTGATAACTAAACGATGGTCAGACCAGCAATTCGCACCGCGCATTACGCGAGTTACTTGTACTTGGAATACATCACGTTGCCTGACGATTGCATAGTCGATCAGATGCCAATGCTTGGATCTCGGGTGCATCCACGTCGTCTTGTGCTTAGCAGCTAATCTGAACATGGTGTTCGTTACTGCTAAATCAAATTGCGCACAGATAGTGAGTAGCAACTGTCCGTTGCTATTCATATTGCCGACACCGTGTCTGCCCAGGGCTTTAGGCCAGGCCTCAAAGTCACGTCCAACTCTGGCATTAAAGTCCCCCAGTAACAAAATTTGTTCATTGGGACGAATTCTCTCGAGGCAACGCGAGAGCTCTTCATAAAACTTGTCCTTCACCTCGTCAGACTTGTCCATAGTAGGAGCATAAATGCTTAGGACATTAAGATAATTGTCGTTTTTGAGGTGAAGGCGTAATGTAGTTAAGCGGTCGGAGATGTGGATGGGACACTCCGCTAAACGCCTCACTAAGTTGTTTTTGATCGCGAATCCTACGCCTGACCTTCTGGGTTCGGATGATGCAGTACCCTTCCAAAAGAAAGTATAACCGCCACCGTGCTCCACTAGTTCCCCCTCGTCAGCGAGATGAGTTTCGCTGATAGCGGCCACATCTACGCCATAGCGATGGAGTTCTCGGGCCACAACAGCGGTTTTCCTTTCAGGGCGGGCGTTGCCATCGCGATCTAGGAGCGTTCGCACATTCCACGCGCCAAAGATCATTTTTGATGAAACGACGTTTTTATTTTTATTGCACTTTCGACCACGTTTTAAAGATGCGGAGGCAGCCGTGGTAACTGTCATCCCGTTGGTTTGGAGTGAGCGTTTTTTGGGACACCTTTTCTAGCCCCCTCCTCAGCTGAGTGAGGAAAGCAGTGCGTCCCTTAACAGGGCTGCTTTGTCGCCTCGGGTGCTGCCGAGTCCACACTGTCACTGCGTTATGCAGTGCGAAAACGACCACGGTGTTTCTACCACACCCCCGAGACCGCCTGCGTGCAGGAATCAGACAAAGCCCGACGAGCATCACGCCGAACCTCTCTACTTCAACCCATCGCCGCAGGGCTTGCTGTATTCGGAGTCCATTTTAAGGAAGCAGTCATGTGCGCAGGAGATATTTAAGGTGCACAAGTGTTCGCGCCACACTGATGCACGCACTCGTCCTCCCCTGCCTTTGCCCAGTGGAACGGAGAACCGCTACGACTGGAGGCAGGGTCAGATGGTGTGTCTGGCCGACGGTATCTGTCGCCCTCTACCGTCGCCCTAGGCCTTCCACCAAGCCTTGCTGTCTCGCCGAGTCCACCAAGACCCGATGCATATCTGCGGTGAGTTGCCTTCCTCGCCGAAACAGACTTCATGCACATAGCGGGAGGGTTCCGCTAAACTAAACTTACCACCGTAATGACAAGCCCCCTCTTCCAGGTTTAGCCCGCGAGCCGACGCGGTTTGCCGGGGTGTGGCCGCTGCGTACATAACAGCTACTTGGAGCCACTGGAGAGAGTTTATGGGGTTCAACGCATTTTAACTGAACTTAGCCACTAATAAGTCGGCTGGCGTAAGAACGACGTTAACACCCCACTACACCCCAAAATTGCCCTTATGTATCAGGTGAGGCTTCTTGCCCTCATGTATCAGGTGAGGCTTCTTGCCCTTATGTATCAGGTGAGGCTTCTTGCCCTCATGTATCAGGTGACTTACCAACCACTTCTCCCATAGTCTTGTGTCCCGGCACAGGAACTTATTCCATTTTGTCCTTTGTTTTCTGCACCACTTTTCTTATTTTATTCTGCCAAACACGCGTTTCTTTTCTGACGCCATTATTGTCCACCATTTTACCAAGCTAACACAAGTTCTCGCGGAAAAAAGGCTCTAGACTTCTAACCATAGACAATCTAGATTATTATTTTTTCTCTAGTGTTGCCAGCATTTACATTTACAGTTTCGCGAACGTACTCGTCGCGACAGACGGACCCTAAAAACATTAGGACGTCGAGGACAATTAATGTAATTTGTACCTGTCAACCGTGTCACCTGGGCCCCAAGATTCAAGCCTAGCTTACGTTGGGGACCGCTGGATACATACCCTGATTTGTAAATTTGTAATAATTGAAATAAATAAATTTTTCAAATTTTTCATTTTCATTATTGTAAATAATTCCACTTGCAGTTATGGAGAACTTACTTGACACTTACGATATATTGAACTCTATGTATCTAAAAGGTCTAATTAAGTGGCCCCTTCTCGCTCAGCTGACATATAAATGCTTTATTAGGTGTTTGTGACGTCCTGATGACTTTTATCTCATTGAAACTTTGCACACATCTTTAGACATGTTTCTCTTCGCCCCCTCCCCCACACTGCACTCCGACCCATATCTCATCAAGAGGTGCAAGATGGTGAGATATTTAAACGGCTCCGAATTTGTGAAATGGATTCAGGTAAAAACTGTTTTCCATGAAACGGTAACTGTTTATTTATTGAAAAGTATATCCATTTAGTCATCTTAACATGAACGACGCCTCTATTTCTCTCTTTTTTATTTCCAATATAGATAAAACAGATTGTGGGCAAGTTGTATGCAAAGGTTCTTATTATGAGGGTTATGGCTGAAACCGAAGAAAATATTTAGGATGTACAAGCGGGATTTCGAACAGGTATGGGTGGCGTGGATCGGATGTTTTATTTCGAACAGGTATGAGTGGCGTGGATCGGATGTTTTATTTACGAACAGGTATGAGTGGCGTGGATCGGATGTTTTATTTACGAACAGGTATGAGTGGCGTGGATCGGATGTTTTATTTACGAAGCATATCTGAAAAATGTCTGGGAAAACACCAAATGGTGTTTTGTGTGTTTGTGGATTTAGAAAAAGCTTACGATAGAGTGGTGAGGTATGACTTGTGGACAACACTGTCCGTGTATGGAGTGAGTAGCCACCTGGTGCGGACCCTGAAATCTCTCTGCATCAGGATTAACAGGGCATATACTGATTGGTTTAACATCTCTAGAGGAGTGTAGCGTCACCGTGGCTATTAACAGGGCATATACTGATTGGTTTAACATCTCTAGAGGAGTGTAGCGTCACCGTGGCTATTAACAGGGCATATACTGATTGGTTTAACATCTCTAGAGGAGTGTAGCGTCACCGTGGCTATTAACAGGGCATATACTGATTGGTTTAACATCTCTAGAGGAGTGTAGCGTCACCGTGGCTATTAACAGGGCATATACTGATTGGTTTAACATCTCTAGAGGAGTGTAGCGTCACCGTGGCTATTAACAGGGCATATACTGATTGGTTTAACATCTCTAGAGGAGTGTAGCGTCACCGTGGCTATTAACAGGGCATATACTGATTGGTTTAACATCTCTAGAGTAGTGTAGCGTCACCGTGGCTATTAACAGGGCATATACTGATTGGTTTAACATCTCTAGAGGAGTGTAGCGTCACCGTGGCTATTAACAGGGCATATACTGATTGGTTTAACATCTCTAGAGGAGTGTAGCGTCACCGTGGCTATTAACAGGGCATATACTGATTGGTTTAACATCTCTAGAGGAGTGTAGCGTCACCGTGGCTATTAACAGGGCATATACTGATTGGTTTAACATCTCTAGAGTAGTGTAGCGTCACCGTGGCTATTAACAGGGCATATACTGATTGGTTTAACATCTCTAGAGTAGTGTAGCGTCACCGTGGCTATTAACAGGGCATATACTGATTGGTTTAACATCTCTAGAGGAGTGTAGCGTCACCGTGGCTATTAACAGGACATATACTGATTGGTTTAACATCTCTAGAGGAGTGTAGCGTCACCGTGGCTATTAACAGGGCATATACTGATTGGTTTAACATCTCTAGAGTAGTGTAGCGTCACCGTGGCTATTAACAGGGCATATACTGATTGGTTTAACATCTCTAGAGTAGTGTAGCGTCACCGTGGCTATTAACAGGGCATATACTGATTGGTTTAACATCTCTAGAGGAGTGTAGCGTCACCGTGGCTATTAACAGGGCATATACTGATTGGTTTAACATCTCTAGAGGAGTGTAGCGTCACCGTGGCTATTAACAGGGCATATACTGATTGGTTTAACATCTCTAGAGGAGTGTAGCGTCACCGTGGCTATTAACAGGGCATATACTGATTGGTTTAACATCTCTAGAGGAGTGTAGCGTCACCGTGGCTATTCAATCCATTGATGGACAGTTGTTTAAATGATTTAAAAGAGCGTGAATGTGAACTGAAGTTATGGAAGTTAGTTACAAATGCCTCTTACGCCGATGACCAAGTTGTCCTTGCTTCATCAAAAGATGAGCTGCAAGAGATGGTAACAATTATGGATCATGCCTTCGAAAAGAAAGGAATGAAAATAAATGTAGGAAAAATAAAGGTTATGGTGATAGAGAGGGATGAAGCGGTGACTGAATGCAAGTTTAAGATTGGAGACAAGGAAGTAGAGTAGGTTCAGGAGTTTTTCTATTTACGCGCGATGGAAAGTATTACGGTGAAATTGAAAGGAGTGAATGCGGGAAATTAAGTGAACGGAGCCTTGCACTCCTTTATGTGTAGCCAAAATGTGACTGTAAAGGCACGATTGGCGGTTCATAATAGAGTGTTACACTTATGTATGGTAGTGCATAGATGTTGGGTATGGCAAGATAAACATCAAAGTAGAGTGAATGAATGCAGTGGAAACTATAGAGTGAAAAATATCGAGATCGGCCTGAAAGAAGATGTAGTGACTAGAATAGTAAAAGGAATGCTTCAGCGGTTTGGCAATATAAAGAGGATGAAAGAAAGTTGAGTGACGAAAGAAATTTATGGTGCGCAAGTAGCCCCTAGAAGAACGTATGCCGACCAAATTGGCGAGATATTGAAGAAGGGCAATGTCAAAAGTACCCGGAATAGAAGAGCTTCTATCACTATATTGATGGATGTGGAGGAGGCAAAAGAGGTGTGTCAGGATCGTAGCAGATGGAAATCTGTAGTCTCTACCTCCTCCTCTGGGAGACAGGCGTGAATACTATATGTATGTAATATTTTTTTGTTTCCCTAATTCTTCTCTTTTTGTGTATCCTTATAAGCTAAGTTGTAGGGACTTCACTCTACAGTTGTACAGATGATTAAATGACTGAAGAGTGGAGTATTTATGAAGGAACAACCGCTAATGTGGAGTGCGTATATTTATGAAGGAACAACCGCTAATGTGGAGTGCGTATATTTATGAAGGAACAACCGCTAATGTGGAGTGCGTATATTTATGAACGAACAACCGCTAATGTGGAGTGCGTATATTTATGAAGGAACAACCGCTAATGTGGAGTGCGTATATTTATGAACGAACAACCGCTAATGTGGAGTGCTTATATTTATTAAGGAACAACCGCTAATGTGGAGTGCGTATATTTATTAAGGAACAACCGCTAATGTTCAAAATTCAAAAAGTTTATTTTGCAAAGTAGGTATATATAATACACGTTTCACAAGTCAAATTTTAATCTTATAAAAATATATGTAATAAAATAATAAATGTACATGAACTAATTAGATTAAATGTTTTTTTAATTTATGTAGCAATATATATACGATTAAAATTATAGGTAAAATATTATTATACAAGGTGAAATCCAATCAACCGCCCGAACCCATACCGGAGACCCGGCCAGGGACCAGGAACAGGTTCAATGATCACCAATCGAGCCCCCAGCACGAATCCAGGCAGCCGACCAAATCCCATCCTATATACTACATAGTAATAGGTTACATATATAAATACATGCCTACCTCCGCCCATTCGATTAGTCTTGCTAAGAAGAACGGGCAAGAAACTTGGCAAGATCATGTCTTTTTTTTTAACATAAACGTATACTATACATCAAATTACTTAACCAAGGGATAAGAAAATACAAGACAGCAGGAATTCAGGTTAATGAAAAAAGAAAAACATATATATATTTGCCTACCTGTCTCATATAGTCTATTTCCTTTTACAGTCTGTAATGAATTAATGTTAACTCTTAAGAGGAATCAATAGTTAGGAAATTATATTAATTAATTAAATTATTATCTACTATCATTAAAATCAGTATCACTATAACACCATGCTTCACCATCATCCAAATATTCATTTATTTTATAATATGGCTTTTTCAGTAGGCCCTGCTTAATGTACTGTTTAAACTTATTCTCTGACAAAGTAAGGACCTCCTTTGGAAGTTTATTGTAAAATCTTATACCATGTCCTACGAAAGAGGTACTCACTTTGGCGAGTCTGATTTTTGGAAAAGCCAGTTTATACTTATTTCTGGTTTCCTTACAATGTTGCTCACCAAGCCTTGGGAGAGACTCAACATTTTTTCTGACATATCTAAGGACTTGGTAAATATATTCACAAGGAACAGTTAATATATTAATTTCTTTGAACTTTTCTCTTAATGAATCCCGGTGCTTCATATGATAAATAGCCCGAATTGCTCTCTTCTGTAAAACAAAGACTGCGTCTGTATCCGCGGCTCTACCCCATAACAGCATGCCGTATGACAAAATGCTGTGAAAGTAACTAAAATAGACTAGTCTAGCAGTATCTACATCAGTAATTTGCCTTATGCGTCTAACAGCGTATGCGGCCGAACTAAGTCTACCACATAGGGCTTCTATGTGGGGACCCCACTGAAGACGAGAGTCTACCGTAATGCCCAAAAACTTAGTTTCGTTAACTAACTCCAGCTTGGACCCCTGCAAAAGCAAATTACAATCCACTTGAATTTGGTAACGTGAATTTTATACATTTCGTCTTTTTTGCGTTTAAAACTAAATTATTTACAGTAAACCAATCAAGCACCAGTGATAAAGTTGTATTCGCGTCGTCAAGGATATCTTTACGTCTATTAACTTTAAAAATAAGTGACGTGTCGTCTGCGAATAGTACTATCTTAGTTAAGTCTTTAATTAAATAGGGAAGGTCATTTATGTAAATTAAAAACAGCAAGGGCCCCAATATGGAACCCTGCGGGACACCCATTTTAACTAATGCTCCACATGATTTTACCCCATTAATGTCTACCTTTTGAATACGATCACTAAGATACGACTTCATTAACGCCAAAGATTTGCCCCTCACTCCGTAGTGATCTAATTTACATAAGAGTGTTTCATGATTAACGCAATCGAAGGCTTTCGAGAGGTCACAAAATACACCAAATGCATCCTGCTTTTCTTCCCAAGCATCAAAAATGTGCTTAACTAAAGCAACTCCTGCATCTGTGGTTGACCTCCCTCTAGTGAATCCATATTGTTCACAGTGAAGCAACTTATTTAAATTAAAATGAAATAACAATTGATTAAAAACCATTTTTTCAAAAACCTTACTCAAAACCGGTAAAACTGACACAGGGCTATAGTTTGATGGGTCACCGTTGTCGCCTGATTTAAAAAGGGGGATCAATTTACTAAACTTCATTAAGTCAGGAAAGACACCATCATCTACACATTTATTAAAAATTAATGCCAAATAAGGAGCTATTAAATCAATAACAGAACTTATAACTTTCACAGATAGGCCCCATAAGTCCTCGGTTTTTTTCAAGTTAAGCGATTTAAATGCTTTAATTACAGTTAATGAATTAATATGTTTAAAAGCAAATACAGAAAGACACTGAGGTACGTGATCTATTAAAAGATCCTGCGCAAGCCCAGGGCTTGAATTTAAATCTTTAGTTGTTAAGGAAGGAATTTCAGTAAAGAATTGTTCAAAGGCATTCGCAACCTCTTTATCTCCCGTAACGACTTCATTGTTAATACTTAACTTAAGCTCGTTATCACGTTTCTTACTTTTCCCAGTTTCAGTATTTATGATGTTCCATACTGTTTTTACTTTGTTATCGGACCTTTTAAGTTTTTTATTCAAGTAGATACTTTTTGCTTTTAAACACACCAATTTAAAGATGCGTGAGTAATTTTTCATGAATTCAGTAAATTTAACATTATTATTGTAGGACTTTTTGTCGTATAATTCGTATAAATGATTTCTGCTTTTGTAAATACCTGGAGTCGCCCAGTCACTGAAGGTGATTTTACTTTTGTTAGAAAGTTTTTGCATCTTAAACGTATTTTCGAACTCTTTGGAGACTATGTTGAAAAGGTCTGTAAAGAGAGCGTTTGGATCGTCTTGGAGAAGATTAAAATGTGCTAATTTAACTTCTAGGTTTGCTTGTATGTGTATGTGGAGTGCGTATATTTATTAAGGAACAACCGCTAATGTGGAGTGCGTATATTTATTAAGGAACAACCGCTAATGTGGAGTGCGTATATTTATGAAGGAACAACCGCTAATGTGGAGTGCGTATATTTATGAAGGAACAACCGCTAATGTGGAGTGCGTATATTTATTAAGGAACAACCGCTAATGTGGAGTGCGTATATTTATTAAGGAACAACCGCTAATGTGGAGTGCGTATATTTATTAAGGAACAACCGCTAATGTGGAGTGCGTATATTTATTAAGGAACAACCGCTAATGTGGAGTGCGTATATTTATGAAGGAACAACCGCTAATTTGGAGTGCGTATATTTCACTGATTGTGCGATGATTGTTTGCAAAATAAGTAAAGTATATAATGCGTACGCTAAAGTATTACAAAATAATAATCTTTGGACAGTTGACTGTACATGCTGCCGAGAACAAAGAAGAATATATATCTAGAAACTTAAATTATTTAATTTCTAAATATTGAATAATTAATTAAATAGTCTTGGGTATATCAAACGTCACAAATTGCACTTCTGGTGAGGTACTCTTGTCTGCCGTAGTCCTGTGCAGTGTCAGTGCCGGTACAATAAATTAATTAAATAGTCTTGGGTATATCAAAGGTCACAAATTGCACTTCTGGTGAGGTACTCTTGTCTACCGTAGTCCTGTGCAGTGTCAGTGCCGGTACAACAAACAGTGCCGGTACAACAAACAACCGTCTAACTTTGATACTATGGTTTTGTTCACAATATATTATGAGATTTACAACTCTAGTTTTAGAAAGCCAATGTTAATTGGCATTTATTGATGCCAATTAACATTGGCTTCTAGAATTTATTGATATGATATGATTTAGATTTGCAAAATCTTTAGATAAAATTGAAAATAGAAAGAAATTCAAAACTTTTAAAATTTCTCTTCGTATATATGTGAACTATTTTGCGTGTAAATAGTAAAGTAAGCCAGGGGGCCCGCGCAGGCGCAGGCACCCTGACTCTATGGGCAGTCCGACCCTGGATAGGGAACAAAATAACAGAATATCTAGTACTTTTAATAAGGGTTTGTTTAGCTATCCTCTACTTACTACTTAAGGCGCGACGTAATGTTCTAATTTGACGATTACACTTTGGCCATAAATCTGTTGAAATCATTTCTATATAGCACTTGGGTAGTTAAGTTATGTATGGGGTAAGTGAGTTGTTATTGGGACGAATTGACGGGGTTGAGTTTGAGCAGTGGGTGTGGTGGTTTGATAGGGATCAAGGGTTGAGAGTTGGATTAGCACAACCGCTTCGGTTACATAAGAAGCATAGACTGCCAGATTTGACATTGTTGACATTTTTCCGCGAAAGCCATGTTGATGAAGTGTTAATATCGGTTTCAAATGATTGGCAAGGTAAGGACATACAAGTGACTCAAAAACCTTGCTACAATTATCTAGTTGTGAAATTGGTCGATAATCTTGTATATTTGAAGTGTCACAACTTTTTGGTTTTGGGACAACACTTGCCGTTTTCCAAACTTGCGGAAAGACACCAGTAATGGTTAAAAATTATACTTAGTGGCTTAGATAGATATTTTCCGCAGTTGGCTAAAAATACTGCTGGAATCCCATCCGGGCCCGCACCCTTTACATCCGGGCCCGCACCCTTTACAGCATCAATGTTTAATAAGGATTTCTCGACAGAGTCTTCAGTTATAGGAATAGAATTTAATGTTTCGTGAAAGCAATTACTGCCGCAGCTAGGGTCCGATAGTGACGATGAAAAGTTAATGTGGCTTGAAACAGAGTATACAGAGCGGAATTGTACTGCGAATGCATTGCAAATGCTTACAGGATCTGAAAACGTCGCGCTGCCAAGAAACATTTCGCTAGGAATTTTGCCGTCCTATTTACGTTGACGGTATAAATGACCAAAAGACTTTCATGTTATTTTCTGAGATCGCCTTCTCTATCATATTGTGGTAGTTTGAATATGATATTTTAATTTGGTGGTGGCACCTACTTCTAGCGAGCGTAAATTCATACTCATCCACAGGGTTATTGAATTTTTTGAACTTCTGGCGATACTTCTCCTTTTCCCATAAGTGCTATGGGCTATTGCGTCTAAAATGGAATGAGACTGCTTGCCGAGTGCATCCAATGAGATAGGTGGCGGAATGTTAAGAGTACATAGATCATTAGATGACGGTGAAGCATGGTGTTACATTGATAATGATATTTGTCATGACAGTAGTTTATAATTTAGTTAAGTACCTAGTATAATTTTCTAATTTATGATTCCTCTAAGGAGTTAACATTAATTAATTACAGACTGTAAACGGAAATAGACTATATGAGACAAGTAGACAAAGACAATAAAGATATATATTTCTTTTTTTCATTAACTTGAATTCCTGCTGTCTTGTATTTTCTTATCCCTTGGTTAAAGTAGATATAAGTCATTTGTATTGTATAAGTTTTATGTAAAAAAAGACATGATCTTGCTAAGTTTCTTGCCCGTTCTTCTCAGCAAGACTAATCGAATGGGCGGAGGTAGGCATGTATTTATTTATGTAACCTATTAATATGTAGTATATTAATCGTATATATCAGGGGTCGGCACTCGAAGTGTTACCAATTCAAAATGCTGTAATTTTGACAATTTTGTTTCTTTTTATTTATATTTATTATTTATCGTATGGCAGATGTTAAAATTTATTTTTATTACACATAATAAACATTTATTTAAATCAATGAATTGTCGAGTCTTTGCAGGTATTCGACCACTGCTGGAGTCAGAGTTTTGAAGTCCTCCATAGGGCCATTATAAGAATACAGTGGACAGTCGGATATTATGTGTCTCACTGTTTGTTCAGGACACCCACAAGGGCAGGCAGCAGTCTCACTCCAGCCCCACTTATGCCTCATGTAGCCACACTTGCCGTGGCCGGTGCGGATGCGGTTGAGTCGGCTCCACACACAACGCTGTTGGTCGAAGCCAGGCGGTGGATCACGTGGATTGAGGGTGAACAAAGCAGGGTCATAGTTGGTCGTTGACCATTCCTCTTCCCATTGTGTGTCCACATTCCATGATCGGTTGTTGTTGTGGAACATTAAGGCTGGGGGATTACGCGACTTCAGCCGTGTTGATGTAAAGTCCGTCAGGTATTCACGGATAGGAAGTGCTGGGCAGTCTGTGATCTGTGTAATCACAAATTACGTGCCCAAGGTAACAAAGCGTCGTTTAAAATCTTTTCACGGTAGATTTGCTGGTTTATCTTTGCACCCTGCTCAATGAAAACGAGAGGTGAACGTCCCGTAGCAGTTACCGCGGCCCAAACCATCACTGATGCTGGTGCTTGCTTTTGCAGAGCAACTCGTTGGTCGAAATTGTCGTTTGATTTACACTTTAACCATACGCGATCATTTTGTTTGTTCACATATTGCTGAACCGTAAAATTTTTTTCATCGGAAAATACCAAATTTTCAAGCTTGCTATCAACGTGCAAGTGCTTTAACTCCTTAGCTCTTTCTAGGCGAACTGTCTTTTGTGCAAGTGTCAAGTCTTACACTTTTTGTATTTTGTAAGGCTTCAGAATTAAATACGTTCATGGGCTTCAGTTGTAGTTTATTTTTAATATGCGTCCTATGCTCCGGGCAGATACATTAAGACTTTTCGCCAATTTAACTGCGCTTTGTCGTGGATTTCGTTCAATTCTAGCCTTTACCTTTCGAACCATTTCTGATGATGTTGCTGTTGTTGGATGTCCACCTCCATGGCGTTTGTTGATGCTACCCGTATCATTGTCATGCGTGATGGTCCGATACACAAACATTTTATTCAGATGTAAATGTCGTAGCGCATTATAACAATAGCTGCTGGTTGTGATTTTCCAGCCAAATACAAAGCAATGACACTTGAATTCCATCTGGATAACTTTTTTTAGCAATGACGAAAAACAATGAGCTTTTGTATGTTTAGGAACAATACAATAGACTTACGACTGTGAAAAAATGGGCGCCATATTGTAAACAGTTTGGCTGCTATAGCAACTAAAAGTTGGTAACACTTCGAGTGCCTACCCCTGTATATTGCTACATAAATTAAATACACCTTTAATCTAGTCCATGTACATTTATTATTTTATTACATATCTTTTTATTAGATAAAATTTGACGTGTAAAAAGTGTGTTATATATACCTACTTTGCAAAATAAACTATTTGAATTTGAATTAGATTTCCTCTTTTTTCCGAATTTTATTGAAATCCACAGATCTTCGTTGCTATTGAATGGAAGAGCAATTTGAGTTGATTCCAATTTATTATGAACAGCTATAAGAACACCTCCTCTCTCACGATCGGTCTCTGCCATCGAAATGACGTTTAATATTTCAGCGTCAAAAACACTGTCACTAAGCTACGTCTCCGTATAGACGATGACATGATTGCAGCATAGACTAGACAAATAGAGATCATTTAGTTTACCACGTATGCTACGGACATTCTGGTAATATATGCATAAGGGAGACATCTTAAATTTTTGCTTTATACCTAACAAGCACTTAAGAGTATCTGACTTAATTCGGGTCAGGCTTTCCGCCAGCGAAATTTTTTTATTACGTCGCTGTTTTGAACCCAAATTGACACAGCTCCATCGTCTTTTCTAAAGAGAACACGTCCATTGCGTACCCACGGGTACTTGTAGTTATGGTCCTTTTTAAAAGCACGAGCCTGAGCCTGCAGGGCACGGTTTCCTGGAGATAAGTGTTCTGGTACATAAATTGGGTGCTTATCGCCGTCAATACCCAGCAAGGAGCTATTCAGTTTGTCGTTTGCATTCTCCTTGTTATATTTGTAACAGGACGCCACTAGACTATCGCGTGCACGGACGCAGGTAAATTTGTCGATAATAGCTCTGGGTCTCGGTGATTTCGCTTGTTGTTTAGCTACTCTGGTGATAGACAACAGATCCCGATCCTCAACTGGACACGCCACGACTCTGGCAAGTTGTTGAAAAGTTGTAAGCAGGTTTTCGTTGGGGTATTCAGGGACGCATTGCAGTTTCACGTTATTTTTTCGGGATTGCTGTTCTATCTGTGACACACATGTATTAAGATCTGCTAATGTTGTAATGTTTTAATGCAACTGCACGTTTTCAGCCTGCAGCCGTTTGTTGGCTGAGGAGAGATCTTTTACTTCCGCGTTGATTTTTTCATATTGCTCTGACATAAACTGAACAGCGACGATCAACTATGGTAACTTTTGAAGGTCGTTCTGGAAACTCTCTAATTGAATTTGGACATTTTGTAAAACCTTATTCATAATTTCGTTGATCTTCTCAATAAGCTTAGTTTCTTGTTCGTTAATGCGTAGTTAATGAGTATATGTTAGAAGACTCATTGGAAGGTGAACTGCCAGCTGCTTTGGAAGGTGAACTGCCAGCTGCTTTGGAAGGTGAACTGCCAGCTGCTTTGGAAGGTGAACTGCCAGCTGCTTTGGAAGGTGAACTGCCAGCTGCTTTGGAAGGTGAACTGCCAGCTGCTTTGGAAGGTGAACTGCCAGCTGCTTTGGAAGGTGAACTGCCAGCTGCTTTGGAAGGTG
This sequence comes from Ypsolopha sequella, assembly GCA_934047225.1. Taxonomy (NCBI): domain Eukaryota; kingdom Metazoa; phylum Arthropoda; class Insecta; order Lepidoptera; family Ypsolophidae; genus Ypsolopha; species Ypsolopha sequella. The sequence goes on from OW203995.1 coordinate 29,773,214, forward strand.
AACTGCCAGCTGCTTTGGAAGGTGAACTGCCAGCTGCTTTGGAAGGTGAACTGCCAGCTGCTTTGGAAGGTGAACTGCCAGCTGCTTTGCGGGGAAACTTGCATTCTGGACACTTTCCATGTATATTTGGATCTCTGAGAGAGCTTAGTAAAGTTTTATTTTATTATGTTGGCATATTCTTAATGGTACTAATCTTTGCACGCTGAACAAGTCATTTTGTCTGTAGGACTCGTTACACGGTTACTTGGTACACAAACTGAACAAGTCATTTTGTCTGTAGGACTCGTTACACGGTTACTTGGTACACAAACTGAACAAGTCATTTTGTCTGTAGGACTCGTTACACGGTTACTTGGTACACAAACTGAACAAGTCATTTTGTCTGTAGGACTCGTTACACGGTTACTTGGTACACAAACTGAACAAGTCATTTTGTCTGTAGGACTCGTTACACGGTTACTTGGTACACAAATTCATTTTGTATATTTCGGTATTATGAAATCGGTATGAGAACGATACTTATCGCTGCGCTGTCGCAGACATCGTGGTACCGAGGTAACGCCTAGCAATGCGTTAATTCGCCACACGTTGTACACTCCACTGTAGCTCAGCGGTCCGGCGGTTGACTTGCGTTACATCGTGGTACCGAGGTAACGCCTAGCAATGCGTTAATTCGCCACACGTTGTACACTCCACTGTAGCTCAGCGGTCCGGCGGTTGACTTGCGTTACATCGTGGTACCGAGGTAACGCCTAGCAATGCGTTAATTCGCCACACGTTGTACACTCCACTGTAGCTCAGCGGTCCGGCGGTTGACTTGCGTTACATCGTGGTACCGAGGTAACGCCTAGCAATGCGTTAATTCGCCACACGTTGTACACTCCACTGTAGCTCAGCGGTCCGGCGGTTGACTTGCGTTACATCGTGGTACCGAGGTAACGCCTAGCAATGCGTTAATTCGCCACACGTTGTACACTCCACTGTAGCTCAGCGGTCCGGCGGTCGACTTGCGTTACATCGTGGTACCGAGGTAACCCCTAGCAATGCGTTAATTCGCCACACGTTGTACACTCCACTGTAGCTCAGCGGTCCGGCGGTCGACTTGCGTTACATCGTGGTACCGAGGTAACGCCTAGCAATGCGTTAATTCGCCACACGTTGTACACTCCACTGTAGCTCAGCGGTCCGGCGGTTGACTTGCGTTACATCGTGGTACCGAGGTAACGCCTAGCAATGCGTTAATTCGCCACACGTTGTACACTCCACTGTAGCTCAGCGGTCCGGCGGTTGACTTGCGTTACATCGTGGTACCGAGGTAACGCCTAGCAATGCGTTAATTCGCCACACGTTGTACACTCCACTGTAGCTCAGCGGTCCGGCGGTTGACTTGCGTTACATCGTGGTACCGAGGTAACCCCTAGCAATGCGTTAATTCGCCACACGTTGTACACTCCACTGTAGCTCAGCGGTCCGGCGGTCGACTTGCGTTACATCGTGGTACCGAGGTAACGCCTAGCAATGCGTTAATTCGCCACACGTTGTACACTCCACTGTAGCTCAGCGGTCCGGCGGTTGACTTGCGTTACATCGTGGTACCGAGGTAACCCCTAGCAATGCGTTAATTCGCCACACGTTGTACACTCCACTGTAGCTCAGCGGTCCGGCGGTCGACTTGCGTTACATCGTGGTACCGAGGTAACGCCTAGCAATGCGTTAATTCGCCACACGTTGTACACTCCACTGTAGCTCAGCGGTCCGGCGGTTGACTTGCGTTACATCGTGGTACCGAGGTAACGCCTAGCAATGCGTTAATTCGCCACACGTTGTACACTCCACTGTAGCTCAGCGGTCCGGCGGTTGACTTGCGTTACATCGTGGTACCGAGGTAACGCCTAGCAATGCGTTAATTCGCCACACGTTGTACACTCCACTGTAGCTCAGCGGTCCGGCGGTTGACTTGCGTTACATCGTGGTACCGAGGTAACGCCTAGCAATGCGTTAATTCGCCACACGTTGTACACTCCACTGTAGCTCAGCGGTCCGGCGGTTGACTTGCGTTACATCGTGGTACCGAGGTAACCCCTAGCAATGCGTTAATTCGCCACACGTTGTACACTCCACTGTAGCTCAGCGGTCCGGCGGTCGACTTGCGTTACATCGTGGTACCGAGGTAACGCCTAGCAATGCGTTAATTCGCCACACGTTGTACACTCCACTGTAGCTCAGCGGTCCGGCGGTTGACTTGCGTTACATCGTGGTACCGAGGTAACCCCTAGCAATGCGTTAATTCGCCACACGTTGTACACTCCACTGTAGCTCAGCGGTCCGGCGGTTGACTTGCGTTACATCGTGGTACCGAGGTAACCCCTAGCAATGCGTTAATTCGCCACACGTTGTACACTCCACTGTAGCTCAGCGGTCCGGCGGTTGACTTGCGTTACATCGTGGTACCGAGGTAACGCTTAGCAATGCGTTAATTCGCCACACGTTGTACACTCCACTGTAGCTCAGCGGTCCGGCGGTCGACTTGCGTTACATCGTGGTACCGAGGTAACGCCTAGCAATGCGTTAATTCGCCACACGTTGTACACTCCACTGTAGCTCAGCGGTCCGGCGGTTGACTTGCGTTACATCGTGGTACCGAGGTAACGCCTAGCAATGCGTTAATTCGCCACACGTTGTACACTCCACTGTAGCTCAGCGGTCCGGCGGTTGACTTGCGTTACATCGTGGTACCGAGGTAACCCCTAGCAATGCGTTAATTCGCCACACGTTGTACACTCCACTGTAGCTCAGCGGTCCGGCGGTTGACTTGCGTTACATCGTGGTACCGAGGTAACCCCTAGCAATGCGTTAATTCGCCACACGTTGTACACTCCACTGTAGCTCAGCGGTCCGGCGGTTGACTTGCGTTACATCGTGGTACCGAGGTAACCCCTAGCAATGCGTTAATTCGCCACACGTTGTACACTCCACTGTAGCTCAGCGGTCCGGCGGTCGACTTGCTTTACATCGTGGTACCGAGGTAACGCCTAGCAATGCGTTAATTCGCCACACGTTGTACACTCCACTGTAGCTCAGCGGTCCGGCGGTTGACTTGCGTTACATCGTGGTACCGAGGTAACCCCTAGCAATGCGTTAATTCGCCACACGTTGTACACTCCACTGTAGCTCAGCGGTCCGGCGGTCGACTTGCGTTACATCGTGGTACCGAGGTAACGCCTAGCAATGCGTTAATTCGCCACACGTTGTACACTCCACTGTAGCTCAGCGGTCCGGCGGTCGACTTGCGTTACATCGTGGTACCGAGGTAACCCCTAGCAATGCGTTAATTCGCCACACGTTGTACACTCCACTGTAGCTCAGCGGTCCGGCGGTCGACTTGCGTTACATCGTGGTACCGAGGTAACCCCTAGCAATGCGTTAATTCGCCACACGTTGTACACTCCACTGTAGCTCAGCGGTCCGGCGGTTGACTTGCGTTACATCGTGGTACCGAGGTAACCCCTAGCAATGCGTTAATTCGCCACACGTTGTACACTCCACTGTAGCTCAGCGGTCCGGCGGTTGACTTGCGTTCCGATGGATACCGGTTCGATCCCGGTAAACAGGTTACCTATTTCTATTGTTAATTCACTCATGACGCACTTCCAAAACCACAACACTTCAACGGCAAACAGGGATGAGCGAGATGGCGCTCTACAGAAACCAATATGGCGACCAACATAGGGCAGCTACCCAGGACAAAACGAGAGGGTCCGATAATCAAGGAATTTGATGTAACTGATTAAATTTGGAAAAATAAATACAAATTAAAATGAGCGTTTTTTTTTTCTTTAGTATGTTTTCTCTGTCTGCGATCAGTCCGAAGTCTATAAGCAGATCATTTTGAGTGACGTAGGGCGTTTAAATAAATAAATATATTTTTTCAGCAAACACGTCAGTCGCAAGCGACATCCGAGCGAGGATATGATGGGCAACTGGCTGGCAAAGTAGTAGTGCTGGGCGGCTATTCTCGCAAAATTTTTTACACGCTTTATGTTTTCATACGACTTTGTTACACGCGTAATAAATGCTGAGTGATGATAATTCTACTAAGTAAAACTCCATAAAAGACATGTAAAACATGTTATTAACCCGCGCAAAAGGTTTTCGTTTTAAAGTCTTGATACGTTTCTGTACAAAGGGCTTCTTAAAATCACTCGCCTTCGGCCCTCGTAAATTGTGGCATATATCAGAATTGCCGTCCTGATCATAGAAAAGTCTTGACTTCGAAACATCACACACCTTTTCTCCTTTATGCAGTGTTAATAAATATTATTGTGGTATACATCAAGATGGCAAGAAGATCGCCAAAAGTGGCCTATGTTACGCAGTGGATGAAAACAGACTGATGGATGGTTATAGCATATCACGAGAAAGTTAGTTCTGGGTAGGCATGCCTCTAGAACCGTGCCAGCGCGTAACATTATGCATACTGCCCTGTTGCAGGTGGAGACCATAAATCAGCTGAAGACGAACCGTGAGTTCTTCCTGAGCTTCAGCAAGGATCCGCAGCAGTTCGTGAACAAGTGGCTTGTGAGCCAGAGTCGTGACCTCAAGGTGAGTCACTCAGCTACAGTTCGCGAACAAATGGCTCGAGAGCCAGTGTCGTGACCTCAAGGTGAGTCGCTCAGCTACAGTTCGTGAACAAGTGGCTTGTGAGCCAGAGTCGTGACCTCAAGGTGAGTCACTCAGCTACAGTTCGCGAACAAATGGCTCGAGAGTCAGTGTCGTGACCTCAAGGTGAGTCACTCAGCTACAGTTCGCGAACAAATGGCTCGAGAGCCAGTGTCGTGACCTCAAGGTGAGTCGCTCAGCTACAGTTCGCGAACAAATGGCTCGAGAGCCAGTGTCGTGACCTCAAGGTGAGTCACTCAGCTACAGTTCGCGAAAAAATGGCTCGAGAGCCAGTGTCGTGACCTCAAGGTGAGTCACTCAGCTACAGTTCGTGAACAAGTGACTCGAGAGCCAGAGTCGTGACCTCAAGGTGAGTCACTCAGCTACAGTTCGTGAACAAGAGGCTCGAGATTTTATAGTTATTGTTGTTGTTGCAGACACTGACGGGCGGTGTGGTCGCTGCGGGTGCGGCGGGTGGCACGGAGACGGAGCGCGGTGCGGGGCTGTGGGGCGGAGCGTGGAGCGACGAGGGTACGGCGCGCTACCTGCACCACAAGTTGAGTGCGCGCCGCCGTGACCTCGAGCTGGCCGTGCCGCCCGTCGCGCCGCCTGCGCCTGCGCACACACCCGCGCACCCCGCGCCGCCGCGGCTCTAATTGTGCACCCGCGATACATCTACAGTTGTATGCCTACTACATTGTGTATTAGCATTCGCAGTTATAAGAATAATTATAAGATTTAAGAATAAATACGTATAAATATAATAATGAGAGTTTCAAGTGACTTCTGTCGTGTCTCCCCCTGCCATCGAGCCTCGCCGCTGAGACTCTGTCGTGTCTCCCCCTGCCATCGAGCCTCGCCGCTGAGACTCTGTCGTGTCTCCCCCTGCCATCGAGCCTCGCCGCTGAGACTCTGTCGTGTCTCCCCCTGCCATCGAGCCTCGCCGCTGAGACTCTGTCGTGTCTCCCCCTGCCATCGAGCCTCGCCGCTGAGACTCTGTCGTGTCTCCCCCTGCCATCGAGCCTCGCCGCTGAGACTCTGTCGTGTCTCCCCCTGCCATCTGTCGTGTCTCCCCCTGCCATCTGTCGTGTCTCCCCCTGCCATCTGTCGTGTCTCCCCCTGCCATCGAGCCTCGCCGCTGAGACTCGTTGCAATTTCTTGCTAAATGATAACTATAAATTAACCAAACAACAGGGATCGCTCGCGCGGCAAAGAGGTAGATGTGGGCGGGCATCGACCCACACGTAGTTAATTGTTCCGAGATAAATCCCGAGATAATATTCGCTGAATGCAATTTTTTCATGTTGGTATTAAATTTAACATATGTGTACGGGCAAGCCGCACATTCTGCTGCGTTGGCTGTTTACTTAGCCGTCGTCGATCATCGCCCTAATTTCATCAGTTCACAACCGGTCACCGTTCATACCGCGTGTACTCATCAATCACTCATCAATATCAATTATACTTACGTGTGTTTGTCCAATAAATTCATAAAACTATCAAAACTTATCATTTATCAACCCCGCGATCGGTGATCGTACATGGTCCTTCGAACCGATTTTGAATCAGGACCTCGCGTCGCGAATTTAAAAATCAGTCCTGTCAAAAATCAAAATACTTATCAAGTATCTATATCATACTATCAAGTGAACTCTTATCATATCAAGTGAATTATCATACTATCAAGTGAACTCTTATCATATCAAGTGAACTATCATACTATCAAGTGAACTCTTATCATATCAAGTGAACTATCATACTATCCAGTGAACTATTATTATATCAGTGAACTATTATTATATCAAGTGAATTATCAATCAAATATTATCAAGTTAACTATCATTATATCAAGTAATTATCAATCAAGTGGATCATACTATCAACTAGCAGCATATCAAGCGTATCAAATCATCCGTCGAGGGATTGAATGACCTCAATCAATCAGCGCATCAGCATCAAGACTATCAGCATCAGGATCACTCAGAATCCGCATCAATCAATATCAGCGTCAGCAGAGCAGCACCGAGTGCAGTAAAAAGCTCAAAACAACAAATCAAGTAAGATCTTTCCATTTATTCATTGACTAACTTATAATTATCAACATGGAGGGACAAGGTCTTTTAGATAATCAAAAACTTATCAAGCAAGAGTTGGAAAAACTCCTATCAAACTTTAAGAAGGATCCGAAGGAGCGGAAATCTTCTGAAGACTACTTTAAAAGGAAGCTCAGTACCCTCGAAAGATACTGGGACGACTTTCAAGCCAATCACAGTAAGTTATATCAGTTTGAAGTGCGAGATGAACCTTACTTCACGAATAAGGAGTACAGCAAGGTTCAACAAACTTATCAGGCCACAAAGAATATCATCAATTGTGAATATGAAGAGTATATGCAAAATCAAGATAGGTTCCGTGGCGATACCTCCGAAGGAGCTAAGGAGCAGAAGCAGACTCCACGTCCGCTGCTGGTAAATCGAGGACAAGATAGCAAGACCGAAGAGTTGCTGCGCAAGCAATCCAGCAATTTTAAAGCTTTTATTAGGACTATTTCAAACATCGAGGTGTCCTCAATCAAGAAAAAGTGGGAGTTCGAGGACGCATTGAAATCTCTGGAAATGCGTTGGGGAGCAGTAGATTCACTCCATTGGGAGATTGACAGCATTTTGGACGATCATAATCAAGAATATGAAGAAACATTCTCCCAAAATGAACAAAAATACCAAAATATCAAAAAAGCAATTAATCAAAAGTTATAGGCCGTCGCTAACATGGAAAAGGCGACGCCGAGAATGACCATCCCGGATTTCCATGGGAATTATCATAAGTGGGTTTCCTTTAAGGACCTATTCGTGGAAGCAATCCACAACAATGCATCAATGTCCAACGCTCAGAAAATGCAGTTCCTTAAATCAAAATTGAGAGGAGAAGCGGAGGCTATCATACAGCACTTGAAAATAAGCTCTGACAATTATGAAGCTTGTTGGAAAATATTAAATGATAGATTTGACAACACGAAGCTTATAGTAAATTCGCATCTAGACCTTCTTTTTAATTTACCCATCATGAAGCAACAATCAGCTGAGCAAATAAAGAGACTTCACGACACCACTAATGAATGTCTTTTTGCGATAAAAAACCTGGGTGCAAACATCTCCACCTGGGATCCGTTGATAGTTTATATTTTACAACAAAAACTGGATTCAGTCACCAACGATGACTACGTCAGATCACTGCGGAACCCAAAAGCTTTGCCTAGCATATTAGATTTCATGAACTTTCTAAAAACGAAGTTTACATCGTTAGAATCATCTCGTTATAAGCAGGACAAGAATCGGCAAAGCCCATCAGCGTCGTCACCAAGTAGTAGCAAGTATGAATATCAATCAAAATCAAATTTCCGTCAGAATGATGAAAATCACTCAAGAAAATTCTATAATAATTCTACACAAAAATCATACAACACGGGAAAAGGGTCCGGCGATCGAAAAAGATGCGCATATTGCAATAACACCGATCACGCCATATTCTTTTGCAACAAGTTTATGGAACTATCAGCGGAAACGAAAAGGAGGTCAATAAACAATTTAAATTTATGCAAAAACTGTCTCTATAATCATAATGGAAAAAATTGTTTCTCCGAAAAAAGGTGTAGAAAATGCAACGGTAATCATAATACGCTATTGCATGAGGCTTTCGAGTGCATGTCGAAACCGGAAAAAGTGACCCGAAACAGTCACGTTTCACAGGAAAACATTTCGGAAATTTTATTGGCGACTGCAAACGTCAAAGTCCAGGCAAAGGACGGAATTTATCATAATTTGCGCTGTTTAATTGATGGTGGATCTCAAATTTCGGCCATTAGCGAAAATGCAGCGCAACTGTTGCAATTACCGCGCCAAAAATGCAAAGGCGTTATTTATGGCGTTGGATCCAAGGAAAATAGTTGCAAAGGCCTTATCAATATCAATTGTTCGTCAGTAGCAACAGATTACACGTTTAACACCGATGTTTATATCATGCGTAAATTGATAAACAACTTACCGAATCAATCTTTTCCGGAACCTTCATGGTCCTATTTGAAAAATATCAAGTTAGCTGATCCAAAGTTTTACAAAAGTCGCCCTATTGACATGCTATTAGGGGCCGATGTTTATTCATCAATTATCATGGGAGGTATTATCAAGAAAAATGATATACTGCCGATTGCGCAACAAACGCAGTTAGGATGGATATTATCTGGAAATGTAAAATCACTACAATGCAACGTCATTACCAACAATCTAGAGGACCTTAAAAGGTTTTGGACAGTCGAAGACATCGGAGAAAAATCAGAATTATCAACCGAAGATCAAGAATGCGTGGAGTTTTATCAAGAAACAACGAGAAGGCTAGACGACGGACACTATCAAGTCCGATTACCTTTAAAATCAGACGGCCTAGAAAAATTAGGTGAATCAAGACAAAAAGCTGTAGCGCAGTTTAAACAAATCGAAAATAGGTTTAAACGGCGGAACCAATTGGCGGAACAGTACAAATTATTTATCAAAGAATATCAAGATCTCGGTCATATGAAAGCAGCGACACGTAATAGCCAAAGCGGTTGCTACTTGCCACACCACGCTGTAGAACGAGCAGAGTCATCAACAACTAAATTTCGTGTCGTGTTCAATGCCTCGGCGTTAACTTCAAGCAATATTAGTCTTAATTTTATAATGAACCAAGGTCCAAATTTGCAAAAAGACTTATTTGAACTAATTTTAAATTGGAGACAGTACGAAATAGCATTTACGGCGGACATCGAAAAAATGTTTAGGCAGATATATTTACATGAAGATGATCAAAATTTACACAAAATCATATGGAGGGAATCAGCCTATCAAGCAATACAAGAATATCAGCTAACGACCGTTACCTACGGAACAAAAGCAGCGCCTTTTCTCGCGATGATGACGCTTAAACAGTTAGCTCGCGACGAGGGTCACAAATATCAGTCAGCAGCAAAAGAAGTACTAGAAAATAACTTTTATATGGACGATTTAGTCAGCGGAAGTTACGATATCAAGTCAGCAAAGCAGCTAATATCAGATTTAAACAAGCTTTTGAAGTCAGGAGGCTTTAATTTGCGGAAATGGGCATCAAACAAACCTGAAATTTTCGGAAATAGCCAAGACGAGCAACGGACATTTGAATTTAAACAAGCAGAATCCAACAAAACTTTAGGGTTGCGCTGGAACCCTAAATCAGACGAATTTATATTTCAAATCAACATCAACGACCTATCAGAAAAGACTACAAAGCGAGCACTCTTATCAAACATATCAAGGCTTTTTGATCCTCTGGGCTGGCTGGCGCCAGTTACGACAAAGCTCAAGATTTTGTTCAAAAAGGTGTGGCTAACTGGTATTCAATGGGATGAAGAAGTACCAGTAGACATCAAATCAGAATGGATAAATATCCGAAACGATCTTCAAAATATTAATCACATAAAAATCCCAAGATGGCTGGAAATCAGAAAAAACGGCATCATTGAGCTTCATGGTTTCAGTGATTCATCAACAAAGGCCTTTGCGTGTATAATATTCTGCAAGGTCATCGAAGAATCATCACCAAAAGTTACTATTGTGCAATTAGCAGCTAAGACAAGAATATTGTCAGATAGTAAGAACCTTTCTGTGCCCAGGGGTGAGCTCTGTGGGGCTCATTTATTATCAAAACTTATGACGAAAGTTTTGGGCTGCTTATCAGATCATAAAATCAAGGTTTATGGCTGGAGCGATTCAACGGCAGTTCTTGGGTGGATTCAAGGTGAACCAAGTCGGTGGAAGCCCTTCGTATCAAACAGAGTCCAGCAAGTAACAAACGTCATGCCACCTGAGTGCTGGAGATATGTGAACTCCACTGACAACCCGGCTGACTGTGCCAGTCGCGGTTTATCAGCAGATCAATTGAAAAATCATACGCTTTGGTGGCAGGGACCGACGTGGTTGTCTTCCTTTAACGATCAAAACGAAAAAGAACGGACTTTATACACCACCGAAGAAGAGCAAAAAGTACCAAAACAAACATGCAATGCTATCAACTTACACGAACGTGAACCTCATATCATCAATGAGATATTAAACAGACATAGCAGCTTCACTCGGGCGACTAGAGTGGTCGCCTGGATACTACGCTTCATATCACGTGATCACCAAAAACAACCTTTCCTAACAATTCAGGAAATCAGACAAGCAAGGATCCAGATTATTAAGGTCATACAACAATCAGAGTTCTCAGATGTAATAGAATCTCTATCAGAGCATAACCAAGTAGATAAAAAGAGCCAAATATCAAATTTAAATCCATTTTTAGATGAAAATCAGCTTTTGCGAGTCGGTGGTCGTATCAAGCATGCAAATCTCAGCGAAAATATGAAACATCCTATCATTATCCCACATAATGGTCACTTAACAGAGTTATTAATTGATCATGCACACAAGATGACGTTTCACGGCGGAGCACGACTCACGCTATCATGGCTTCGTCAGCAGTATTGGCTGATCGGTGGAAACGGAGCTGTAAAGAAAAGATTAAGAGGGTGTGTTATTTGCAGAAAACACGACCCAATAAAGCAATATCAAATAATGGGAAACTTACCTGAAGCCAGGATAAATCCTACTAGACCGTTCTATCATACAGGAGTTGACTACACTGGGTATGTCGACATTAAATCAAATAAGGGCCGAGGAATTAAGACAACAAAAGGATATATAGCCGTGTTTGTATGTATGGTAACAAAGGCTGTTCACTTGGAGTTAGTCTCGGACCTCACATCATCAGCATTTCTAGCAGCACTGAAAAGAATGGCTGCTAGGAGAGGAGCGCCCCAAAATATGTACTCTGATAACAGGACAAATTTTGTAGGAGCTAACAGAGCATTACAACGTGAATTTATCAATCTCAAGCAAACCTTGGACGAAGAGTTCTTCTCATCAATATCAGAAATGGAGATACAGTGGCACTTCAATTGTTCAGCTCACGCAAGTGCCGGCGGCTTGTGGGAGGGAGCAGTGAAAAGCCTTAAGTATCACCTTGTCAGAGTCATTGGAACTCAAAAGCTCACCTTCGAAGAATACTCTACCCTATTAGCACAGCTGGAAGCGGGCTTAAATTCCAGACCATTGTGTGCAATCAGTGAAGACCCCGAAGATATCAACTTTCTGACTCCATCTCATTTTCTATCAAGCGGACCACTTCTCACTATCATAGAGACAGAACAAGATAACAGAACAAGATGGAGATTTACCCAGAAAATATTTGAAGATATATGGAAACGGTGGAAAGCTGAATATTTATGTAAATTATCAATCAGAAGCAAGTGGCAGCATCCAAGGGAAAATATCAAATTAAATGACGTAGTGTTAATTCACGACGATAACATCTTAACGGGTAAATGGCCTCTAGGTCGAGTTGTTGAATTGCACCCCGGAAAAGACGGCTATGTGAGAGTCGTCACATTAAAAACAAAAAACGGACTTATGAAACGTCCAATCATCAAATTATCAGTTTTACCAACAAGTCGGGAAAATTATCATTATCCAAAATTATCAAGGGAGCAAGAAAAACAGCAAAGTGAAACAAACATAAACCATCAGGTAGAAAGAAAAATCAATAAGAGAATCAGAAAACCGAGTCCTTTCTCACTTATATCATTTATAATGTGCATTATTATGATAACCGGCGCACAATGTACATATAACACAACAAAGCTACGCGACCAACAGCGAATTTTTTTCGATAAAATATCAAATATGGAGTTATTAAGTGACGAATGGAAATTGGTAGTTTATTACGATTTAAATCCATATTGGCAAGGTACAACAGCATTTGAAAGATATACAAAACATTTACAACAGACTTGCCAAAACATAAAGGAGCAATCACATTGTGACGTCATATTACTACAACTCCAACAAGGCTTCTCGGAACTGGAATACTACAATCACCTGTTACTGAGTCAGCATTCCAGTACGCAGACGGGGCATCGAAGCCGGCGCGGGCTTATCAACGGCGTCGGTTACATAGCTAACAAGCTGTTCGGTGTCTTAGATGAGTCATTCGCCGAGCAATATCAAAAGGACATCGAACTCATCAGAGATAATCAAAATCATTTAGCTTCACTATGGAAAAATCAGACGTCGGTCATTGAATCCGAATATAATCTCCTGAAAAGAATGGAAGATAGCATGAATAAGCAACAAAAAATCATAAATCAACATTTTTTTAAAGTAGACAAAGTTATCAACAAATTGAGCAACGAATTGCAAATTTTATCAAATATCAATGACTTCACCCTAGGGGCACTAACAGCAAGCTCAATGCTCCAGTGTTTGAAGACTATTCAGAGCATGTTACTAGATACGGTAACAGATATTTATCAAGGACGATTTAACTTTCATATCTTAACCCCAGAACAACTTCGACATGAGCTAAGCACGATCTCAAGTCACATATCAAAAGAATCATCCCTTCCAATCAAGAACATTCAAACAGACCTCAAAAATATTTACAAAATTCTTAAAGTCAAAGCAAGAATGACAAACGAGTATCTTCTCCTGGAAATAAAGCTTCCCTTGGTTAGCAGAGATGCATACGAAATTTTTAAAGCAACTGCAATACCCGAGAAAAAAGGTAGAGATATGATTAGTGTGATCCCTGCCGCAGAGTACTTAGCAATCAATTTGAAAAAGGATGCCTACGTAGAAATGTCCCGAGACGAGATCAAAGAATGCTATCAAGCCGACGAATCATTTTTCTGTCATACGCAGAAACCAATCTATCATATGAAACAGGACGAGAGCTTTTGTGTGAAAGATAGAGGATCAGATAATTGTAAGACTGTGACATCTCTTTGTAGCAACATATGGCAAGAGATGCATGCACAGAACCAATATTTGTATTTCTGCTGCGATAAGTGTCAACTAAGGATAATCTGTGAAGATCAACTTTCTGCAGCACAGTTGGCTGAAGCCGGTATAATCTCCATTAGCCATGGTTGCATAATCAAAACCGATGAGTTCACAATTTACTCTCGGAAGCTAGATCAAAGCATAAGTAAAACAAGGTTCGATGTTATATTGCCAGATATTTCGCCAATTAATCAGATTTTCAACATTACGATACTTCCGCCCACAAATGAATCAGATATTAGTAAAGAGATCGGTGCCCAAAAGCAGACTTTGCAAGAAATACATCAGCAAATAGAGCAAATTAAACAAAAAGGGACTTTAGCAAAAGAAATATCATATCACGATGTGCATCACTATACGGCTATATATGGTATGGCATTTGCGATCATTGGAGCAGCAGTATCAATCTGGGTTTGGCGGAGACTACGGAGGCGTCGTCGTCAGCAGGCGGCGGACCCGAGGTCCGCGCCTGCGCTCGCAGCATCGGCGGCGGCCGGGGCTGTCACCACGGAGCAGCCCGCCGCCGCCCACTCAAGCAGCAGTGATAGTGACAAAAAGTGCGCGAATGTTCAATACATCAGACGCAAATGGGCGAGTGCAAGTGTGCGTAAATTTGATGCGAGCACGTCACCTGTTTTTAAAGCAAGGTTCCCTAGTGCAGAAAATTGTGTTTAGTGTATATTGTCATTTTATAATAAATCCGAACAATGGACACTGTTTTAGAGACACTAGCATTACATATAAAAAGAAAATGTTTTATCACTTTGTAAAGCACCTCACCTCTCATTTTATCATATCATTATCATCATATCAATAATATAATTTTATTTTGTTTTCTTTTCCCCCGGGAGCATGTACGGGCAAGCCGCACATTCTGCTGCGTTGGCTGTTTACTTAGCCGTCGTCGATCATCGCCCTAATTTCATCAGTTCACAACCGGTCACCGTTCATACCGCGTGTACTCATCAATCACTCATCAATATCAATTATACTTACGTGTGTTTGTCCAATAAATTCATAAAACTATCAAAACTTATCATTTATCAACCCCGCGATCGGTGATCGTACAATATGCATGAACATAAAGAACATGAACATATGCATGAACATAAAGAACATGAACATATGCATGAACATAAAGAACATGAACATATGCATGAACATAAAGAACATGAACATATGCATGAACATAAAGAACATGAACATATGCATGTCGAATCCATCTAAATTAGTCGACATCTCAATTTCAATAGAGACAGTGGTTGGGCCCTGTCCTCGATGTTTCCACAGTAACTAGATCAAGCACAGAATATACTAAAAGTGACGTAGATACCGTGAGTTCTGCGTGTCTATCGCTGTTCAGTGACAGTCCAAATAACGCAAGCCCGTTAGTAATAAATTGTACGGACACCCAACCTGACCGATCAACCACGCAAACTGTATCGATGACGTCCCGCGCAGCGCGAGCGCTAGCCCGCAATGCGAGATGCAACGTCGTCGCGGAAGTGTCTTCACTCACCCAGAAGAAGGCAGTCTGAATCTGCTGAAACTAGTCGGCTATCCCGATCAAAAATCAAAAATCAATATTGAGGTGAGCCGTTTTGCTATAATAACGAATTTTTCTATAAACAATCAATAATTTACAAAATTTTATTGAAGTACAGTTTTTTATTCTTCTATTTTTATAAATCATACTCGTATATACGAGTATGCTTCATCCTCCAACGTTGTACACAATTTGCTTGTTAATTCTCTTGCCAATCTTATAGCGTCGATTTTCAGCGTTCATCTTGGGAAGATTATTCTCGTGTGCGTTTTCTTCCGAGCGTCCGTAACAAATTGACCAACTGAGCACAGGATCCGCGAGTGCATTGAGAGATGTGGTTTGAGCTCCCTGCCGCGCCCCCCTGCGCTTCACCCCCGAAACACCTGAACACACTTCTCCGCTCCCACCTACCTCTTGCCGCGCGGGCGATCCTTCATCTGTGTGGTACCACTATAATAGCTCATTGAATATGAAATGAAATATAATTATTTATGTAATGAAAGTATATCAGATACACTTATTGCAGGTCGGGTTTAATGTTATATAATTAAATAATCTATGTATATAGGAGAATGTCATTGTATATAGGTAATATAGGTAAAAAATGATAATATCGGAAAATACACGAAGAAATAATAAAGGTTAGGTTTACTTAAATTTTATAAAAAATACATTTGAATAATATGAAAAATGTCGGATCAATTTGTCGTAATCTCTTGCTAAATGATGAGTATTATCAGATTGGTGTGACACTCCTGCCGGTGTCCCACAAGGTGGCGTCTTGTCTCCACTTTTTGCAATTTTCATAAATCATATTTCCGATCTCATTTCTTCTTCCTACCACCTTTATGCAGATGATCACCAAATTTACATTCAGGCTGAACTTAAAGGTCTCTCTACTGCTATGCACTCAACAAATGATGATCTATCTCGCATCTTAGATTAAGTAAATCCTATAAAGACGCAAGTTATAATTATTGGAAGCCCGTATTTTGTGTCAAGAGTGAACTGGCAAACTTTACCACAGATGTTGTTTGTGTCAAGAGTGAACTGGCAAACTTTACCACAGATATTGTTTGTGTCAAGAGTGAACTGGCAAACTTTACCACAGATATTGTTTGTGTCAAGAGTGAACTGGCAAACTTTACCACAGATATTGTTTGTGTCAAGAGTGAACTGGCAAACTTTACCACAGATATTGTTTGTGTCAAGAGTGGACTGGCAAACTTTACCACAGATATTGTTTGTGTCAAGAGTGGACTGGCAAACTTTACCACAGATATTGTTTGTGTCAAGAGTGAACTGGCAAACTTTACCACAGATATTGTTTGTGTCAAGAGTGGACTGGCAAACTTTACCACAGATATTGTTTGTGTCAAGAGTGGACTGGCAAACTTTACCACAGATATTGTTTGTGTCAAGAGTGAACTGGCAAACTTTACCACAGATATTGTTTGTGTCAAGAGTGGACTGGCAAACTTTACCACAGATATTGTTTGTGTCAAGAGTGGACTGGCAAACTTTACCACAGATATTGTTTGTGTCAAGAGTGAACTGGCAAACTTTACCACAGATATTGTTTGTGTCAAGAGTGAACTGGCAAACTTTACCACAGATATTGTTTGTGTCAAGAGTGAACTGGCAAACTTTACCACAGATATTGTTTGTGTCAAGAGTGAACTGGCAAACTTTACCACAGATATTGTTTGTGTCAAGAGTGAACTGGCAAACTTTACCACAGATATTGTTTGTGTCAAGAGTGAACTGGCAAACTTTACCACAGATATTGTTTGTGTCAAGAGTGGACTGGCAAACTTTACCACAGATATTGTTTGTCTCAAGAGTGGACTGGCAAACTTTACCACAGATATTGTTTGTGTCAAGAGTGGACTGGCAAACTTTACCACACATATTGTTTGTGTCAAGAGTGAACTGGCAAACTTTACCACAGATATTGTTTGTGTCAAGAGTG
Organism: Ypsolopha sequella; assembly: GCA_934047225.1. Lineage (NCBI taxonomy): Eukaryota > Metazoa > Arthropoda > Insecta > Lepidoptera > Ypsolophidae > Ypsolopha > Ypsolopha sequella. The sequence goes on from OW203995.1 coordinate 29,790,339, forward strand.
GACTGGCAAACTTTACCACAGATATTGTTTGTGTCAAGAGTGAACTGGCAAACTTTACCACAGATATTGTTTGTGTCAAGAGTGGACTGGCAAACTTTACCACAGATATTGTTTCTGTCATGAGTGAACTGGCAAACTTTACTACAGATATTGTTTGTGTCAAGAGTGAACTGGCAAACTTTACCACAGATATTGTTTGTGTCAAGAGTGAACTGGCAAACTTTACCACAGATATTGTTTGTGTCAAGAGTGGACTGGCAAACTTTACCACAGATATTGTTTGTGTCAAGAGTGAACTGGCAAACTTTACCACAGATATTGTTTGTGTCAAGAGTGAACTGGCAAACTTTACCACAGATATTGTTTGTGTCAAGAGTGAACTGGCAAACTTTACCACAGACATTGTTTGATGGAACATAATATAATCCTTTTAGTACAAAGGTAAAGAATCTTGGCATTTTCATCGACAATCATTTATCCTGAGTGCCCCAAGCAGAAGAAGTCAGTCGAAAACTATTTGCTTCTGCAGGTTCGATGAGAAGGCTCCGTAACCTTCTTCCAATGGCCACGAAGACTGCTCTTGTCCAATCCCTTCTTTTACCCCTCCTTGATTATGCTGATTCTTGCTACCTTGACCTTATTCAATAACAATCCGATCGACTTGAGCGAATTCAAAATTTAGATTTATTTTTGGACTCCGTAAATATGATCACGTTTCGTTACCAGCTTGGCTGGCTTCCTATTCGCTCACGTTGGAATGTCCATATCCTTTCCCTCCTATACTCTGTTCTTTTCAATCCTTCTTCTTCTTCCTATCTCAAGGAATGTTTTAAGTTTCATCACCAATTTCATGAACAAATGTTGCGGTCATCTGAAAACGTTCAGTTAAAGACACCACCGCACTCCTCGTCTTTTCATGTTAAATCTTTTACAGTTGGAGCTGTACGTTTGTGGAGTGCTTTACCCTTTTTTGGAAAATCTGCTCCTTTGGCTATTTTCAGAAAACGAGTTAAAGAATATTGTTCCTACCATTAAAGGTACATGTTATGTATGTATATAATATACACTAAGTATATAAGGTCTTTCAATTTAAATGGAAAGTAATTTAGGAGGTGATTCAGTATCGTTAATACATCACATTCCACTGCAAAGTACTTTTTTTTGCGCGAACTTTTTCTTCACTTGTCCATACAAATCGAGTCAGCTGATCGGATAACTTTGTCTTTTTATTGAGAAGTGAAAAAAGTTTGCGCAAAAAAAAGTGCTTTGCAGTGGAATATGATGTATTAACGATACTGAATCACCTCCTAAATTACTTTCCATTTAAATTGAAAGACCTTATATATATATATACAGTGGTGGACATATAATTAGAAACACTTGCGACGTATTTCACATTATACAAGGCACATAGCCGTAAAACTTTTGTTTTTGGAAATAAAACAACAAAATGCATACGTTCAACAACTTATAATTAATTAAAAAACAAATAAATATCCGAGTTTACAACTACCATTTAGATATTTAGTTACGTACAAACAACTAAACGACATTTGTAGTAACATCAGTCATGGACAAGTAATTAGAAACAATAAAGAAATGAGGTAAAAATCAAAGTTATTAACGTGTTAACGTTATCAGTTTCAAATTATTTATGTAAAATTATGTTTGGTTTACTAAATTTCTTAAAAATTAATATTTAGTTGCATAGCCTTTGTTATTAATGATGGCTCTGCAACGACGTGGCATTGATTCAAGTAATTTCATACATTTATCGAGTTCCATGCTACAACAAAGGCTTCGTAAAGTTCATTTTGACCGGAATTACGTTTAACGGAGACATTTTTTAACGACGTACCACAAATTTTCAATAGGATTTACTTAAATCGGGACTATTTGCAGGCCAGTCTAACATGGTAACACGTTGCTCACTAAGAAAGGATTTAACACTGCGGGCCGTGTGTTTTGGGTCGTTATCGTGCTGAAAGATCCAGGTCACAGGCAAATGGTCGTCGGTGTAGGGAATCATTGTCTCTTCTAAGATGTTTTTGTATTGAAATTGATCCATTATACCTTCAATCTTACGGACGGGTCCAATTCCGCAACCAGAAAAACATCCCCATACTTTAATGTTACCACCGCTATGTTTGACTATGCTCCTTGTGTATTTATATTCAAAGGCATGGTTTATTGGACGTCTAACGTAGCGTTTGCCGTCTGAGTTCACCGTATTTATTTTTGTTTCATTCGAGAATAACACTTTTTTCCATTCTCGTATACAGTCCAGTTAAGATATTTCTTTGCAAATAATAATCGCTTCTCTCGGTGTTGCTTGGTAAGAAGCGGTACCTTTCGAGAACCCTCCCGAACAATTTAGCTTCCACTAATGTACGGCGTACCAGTTTCGAGGAAATGTTCCTTGGGTCATCAGGTGAAAAACTTCTTTTCTAATCTCGTTGGAGCCTTTAAACGGGTCTTGTTTAGCTACACGTATTATTTGCAAATCTTTCCGGGGAGACGATTTCCTTGGACGAGCCTTTCTAAAAACACTTTTAGTAGTTCCGTTTCTTTTATAATGAGCAATAGTGTTGAAAACTTTCTTCACAGAACATTATAGATGATTATCAATTCTTCTGTAAGTCCACTTTCGATCTAAATGTAATTTAACAATTAATTGCCTAGTTAACTCGTCACAACTCTTATTTTTACCCATTTTTAACAAAACTTAATCACGTAATTCCGAATTGACGTTTAATTGCCGCCGAAACTACAGAAAAAGCGTAGAAAGAGGTTTCCTTTTTAAATTTCAAAAATGGAACGAACCATGGATCCTGTTTCTAATTAGTTGTCCAAGCGGCCCGTAATAGAAATTCAACTATCATGATATTTAAACTCTTTTAATAATTAAAGATAAGTAGAACAGATTTCTTTTTTTTTTTATTTACGAGTTTTTTAACTCATTGGCTATATTCTGGCATAGTTAATAGTGATTTAATCTATATATTTTTTACTCATAACGATAGTTCATTCTGTGCTTACCTAAGTTTTATGTAGGTACTGTTTCTAATTATATATCCACCACTGTATATATATATATATATATACAAGGTGACTTTTTGATCATCGTCCAAATTCATACTGGAGGCTTGATAAGTGATCAGTATCTTGGATCAATAACAATTTTTGTGAAATTTGTAAAATGAAATTTCGCCTTCCCATAGAAATTCACTTCCAGTTCCGAGTGAATCACAGTATGAATTTGGACGATGATCAAAAAGTCACCTTGTATATATTATTATTATATATTATACAACGTGTAACAGAAAGGTGTAACCATATTTGAAGAGCTTATTCAGTCAATGGTATAGAACAACTTTTACTATGGAGCCAAACCTGAAATCTCAAAAAAAAAATCTGCCCTTCCATACATTTCGGTCGAGCGGCATTGCACTTTTATATGAAACAGTTTTTTTTTTGAGGTACAGGTTTTGTTTCATAGTAAAAGTTGTTCTATACCATTGACTGACTAAGCTCATCAAATATAGTTATAGCTCATCGTTGCAATCTGTTGCTAAATGATGACTAATAGCTCATCGTTGCAATCTGTTGCTAAATGATGACTAATAGCTCATCGTTGCAATCTGTTGCTAAATGATGACTAATAGCTCATCGTTGCAATCTGTTGCTAAATGATGACTAATAGCTCATCGTTGCAATCTCTTGCTAAATGATGACTAATAGCTCATCGTTGCAATCTGTTGCTAAATGATGACTAATAGCTCATCGTTGCAATCTGTTGCTAAATGATGACTAATAGCTCATCGTTGCAATCTGTTGCTAAATGATGACTAATAGCTCATCGTTGCAATCTGTTGCTAAATGATGACTAATAGCTCATCGTTGCAATCTGTTGCTAAATGATGACTAATAGCTCATCGTTGCAATCTGTTGCTAAATGATGACTAATAGCTCATCGTTGCAATCTGTTGCTAAATGATGACTAATAGCTCATCGTTGCAATCTGTTGCTAAATGATGACTAATAGCTCATCGTTGCAATATCTTGCTAAATGATGACTAATAGCTCATCGTTGCAATCTGTTGCTAAATGATGACTAATAGCTCATCGTTGCAATATCTTGCTAAATGATGACTAATAGCTCATCGTTGCAATATCTTGCTAAATGATGACTAATAGCTCATCGTTGCAATATCTTGCTAAATGATGACTAATAGCTCATCGTTGCAATATCTTGCTAAATGATGACTAATAGCTCATCGTTGCAATATCTTGCTAAATGATGACTAATAGCTCATCGTTGCAATATCTTGCTAAATGATGACTAATAGCTCATCGTTGCAATATCTTGCTAAATGATGACTAATAGCTCATCGTTGCAATATCTTGCTAAATGATGACTAATAGCTCATCGTTGCAATATCTTGCTAAATGATGACTAATAGCTCATCGTTGCAATCTGTTGCTAAATGATGACTAATAGCTCATCGTTGCAATATCTTGCTAAATGATGACTAATAGCTCATCGTTGCAATCTCTTGCTAAATGATGACTATTAGCTCATCGTTGCAATCTCTTGCTAAATGGTGACTAATAGCTCATCGTTGCAATCTCTTCCTAAATGATGACTAATAGCTCATCGTTGCAATCTCTTGCTAAATGATGACTAATAGCTCATCGTTGCAAACTCTTGCTAAATGATGACTAATAGCTCATCGTTGCAATCTCTTGCTAAATGATGACTAATAGCTCATCGTTGCAATCTCTTGCTAAATGATGACTAATAGCTCATCGTTGCAATCTCTTGCTAAATGATGACTAATAGCTCATCGTTGCAATCTCTTGCTAAATGATGACTAATAGCTCATCGTTGCAATCTCTTGCTAAATGATGACTAATAGCTCATCGTTGCAAACTCTTGCTAAATGATGACTAATAGCTCATCGTTGCAATCTCTTGCTAAATGATGACTAATACCTCATCGTTGCAATCTCTTGCTAAATGGTGACTAATAGCTCATCGTTGCAATCTCTTGGTAAATGATGACTACTTCATAGCTCATCGTTGCAATCTGTTGCTAAATGATGACTAATAGCTCATCGTTGCAATCTCTTGCTAAATGATGACTAATAGCTCATCGTTGCAATCTCTTGCTAAATGATGACTAATAGCTCATCGTTGCAATCTCTTGCTAAATGATGACTAATAGCTCATCGTTGCAATCTCTTGCTAAATGGTGACTAATAGCTCATCGTTGCAATCTCTTGCTAAATGATGACTAATAGCTTATCGTTGCAATCTCTTGCTAAATGATGACTAATAGCTCATCGTTGCAATCTCTTGCTAAATGATGACTAATAGCTCATCGTTGCAATCTCTTGCTAAATGGTGACTAATAGCTCATCGTTGCAATCTCTTGCTAAATGATGACTAATAGCTCATCGTTGCAATCTCTTGCTAAATGATGACTAATAGCTCATCGTTGCAATCTCTTGCTAAATGATGACTAATAGCTTATCGTTGCAATCTCTTGCTAAATGATGACTAATAACTCATCGTTGCAATCTCTTGCTAAATGATGACTAATAGCTCATCGTTGCAATCTCTTGCTACTCGTAAATGATGACTAATAGCTCATCGTTGCAATCTCTTGCTAAATGATAACTAATAGCTCATCGTTGCAATCTCTTGGTAAATGATGACTACTTAATGGCTCATCGTTGCAATCTGTTGCTAAATGATGACTAATAGCTCATCGTTGCAATCTCTTGCTAAATGATGACTAATAGCTCATCGTTGCAATCTCTTGCTAAATGATGACTAATATCTCATCGTTGCAATCTCTTGCTAAATGATGACTAATAGCTCATCGTTGCAATCTCTTGCAAAATGGTGACTAATAGCTCATCGTTGCAATCTCTTGCTAAATGATGACTAATAGCTCATCGTTGCAATCTCTTGCTAAATGGTGACTAATAGCTCATCGTTGCAATCTCTTGCTAAATGATGACTAATAGCTCATCGATGCAATCTCTTGCTAAATGATGACTAATAGCTCATCGTAGCAATCTCTTGCTAAATGATGACTAATAGCTCATCGATGCAATCTCTTGCTAAATGATGACTAATAGCTCATCTTTGCAATCTCTTGCTAAATGGTGACTAATAGCTCATCGTTGCAATCTCTTGCTAAATGGTGACTAATAGCTCATCGTTGCAATCTCTTGCTAAATGATGACTAATAGCGCATCGTTGCAATCTCTTGCTAAATGATGACTAATAGCTCATCGTTGCAATCTCTTGCTAAATGATGACTAATAGCTCATCGTTGCAATCTCTTGCTAAATGGTGACTAATAGCTCATCGTTGCAATCTCTTGGTAAATGATGACTACTTAATAGCTCATCGTTGCAATCTGTTGCTAAATGATGACTAATAGCTCATCGTTGCAATCTCTTGGTAAATGATGACTACTTAATAGCTCATCGTTGCAATCTGTTGCTAAATGATGACTAATAGCTCATCGTTGCAATCTCTTGCTAAATGATGACTAATAGCTCATCGTTGCAATCTCTTGCTAAATGGTGACTAATAGCTCATCGTTGCAATCTCTTGCTAAATGATGACTAATAGCTCATCGTTGCAATCTCTTGCTAAATGGTGACTAATAGCTCATCGTTGCAATCTCTTGCTAAATGATGACTAATAGCTCATCGTTGCAATCTCTTGCTAAATGGTGACTAATAGCTCATCGTTGCAATCTCTTGCTAAATGATAACTAATAGCTCATCGTTGCAATCTCTTGGTAAATGATGACTACTTAATAGCTCATCGTTGCAATCTGTTGCTAAATGATGACTAATAGCTCATTGTTGCAATCTCTTGGTAAATGATGACTAATAGCTCATCGTTGCAATCTCTTGCTAAATGATGACTAATATATCATCGTTGCAATCTCTTGCTAAATGATGACTAATAGCTCATCGTTGCAAACTCTTGCTGAATGATGACTAATAGCTCATCGTTGCAATCTCTTGCTAAATGATGACTAATAGCTCATCGTTGCAATCTCTTGCTAAATGATGACTAATAGCTCATCGTTGCAAACTCTTGCTAAATGATGACTAATAGCTCATCGTTGCAATCTCTTGCTAAATGATGACTAATAGCTCATCGTTGCAATCTCTTGCTAAATGATGACTAATAGCTCATCGTTGCAATCTCTTGCTAAATGATGACTAATAGCTCATCGTTGCAATCTCTTGGTAAATGATGACTAATAGCTCATCGTTGCAATCTCTTGCTAAATGATGACTAATAGCTCATCGTTGCAATCTCTTGCTAAATGGTGACTAATAGCTCATCGTTGCAATCTCTTGGTAAATGATGACTAATAGCTCATCGTTGCAATGAATGAATTATGAATGAATAATTATTTATTAAAGCATCACAGGCTCACAGGCAATCTCTTGCATATAAACCGCATCGGCCGTCGCCGTTGTAACGCGTTAACGTGTGTGCTCCCGTATTTTTTATATTTAAAATATAAAAATGTCAGCAAACGAACTAAAACTTCTCAGTGACAAACTATCTCAAGTCGTAGCAGCCTTGGAGATGAAAATATCAACTTTGGACAATACGATCAAGCTACAATCAGCAAAAATTGACCAGTTATTGGAGACAAAGAAAGCAGTACAGGTACGCCATTGTATTAATTGTGCTAAATCACCACTTCGTGAGGGAGATAACAATCTATTTGTGTCAAAGGCGCCATCTACTGTCCCACAACCAAACTCGGTGACAAAACCAACTGCCAAACTTCCGCTCACTAAGGCACCGACATTAGCGCCACCTAATGACAAACGACAGCAACGTGTCAGCACCGGCGCAGCAAACACCCAAGCACCAAAAACTCGCCGCGCGAAGGCGGCCGCTGAGGCATTGGCCAATAAGAACAACAACGCAGGAGTGTGCTTGCCTGCTAAGGCAGACGCCACGGCGGCGCTGGCTCAACAGACGGCATCACCTACTCTAACAACTCATGAAAAAAATGACTCGGTTATAGATAACGGCGACTGGAAGACAATCCCTCCTAAACGGAAACGCGAGCTTAAAAAAATTATTGTTGGCACTGGCTCTGAAGATAAACAACTACAGATAATCGAGCGTATGCAATACATGCAGGCGTGGTCATTCAAACCAGACACCTCTAAAAATATGATCTTGGATTTTATTAACAAAATAGAACAATCTGAGGAGTACTATGTTGAAAAACGTGATATACGAACAAATAGACACGCTTGCTTCGTTATAGGAGCACCAGAAACGTTGTTTAAAAAGCTTAACTCGCCCTCCGTTTGGCCACTTGGTGTAAAAATCACAGACTGGTTTCTTGCCCGCCCCCGCAGCGACCAACTGCGGGGCGACCTCCAACCCGCAACGTCAGACTAACACTAAGGACGATGTCCACAACTCGATTGCGCGCGCGGCGACTACAGCAGGTGCGTGCAGGTGCGTCGATACGTCAGACAGTAGTCTCCGCAACACTCGCGCCGTTCCCCCGTATGTGTCTGATTCTCTTAGCAGGCTGATAATTATTCACCAAAACATTCGATCGATAAACAAGAAAACAAAGAACTTGGAGGTCCTACTTACAGGCGAATTAAAGTGTGATGTTTTAGGTATTACTGAGCACTGGTTAATATCAGATAAACTAAAAAGTACTAGTATTTTAAACTACAAACTATTGTCATTTTATTGCCGTCCTTCTATTGAACATGGAGGTAGCTGTATTTATGTTCGACATGGTTTACGAGCCGTATCTTTAGATGACCTCTGCTCAATGTCTGTTGAGCAGGTATGTGAAATATCTGCTGTAAAAATTATCGACTTTGATAAAATAATAATTTGTATTTACCGATCAAATATGACTCATTGTAACGAATTCTTTCCAGTGTTTGAAAGATTGTTAGATAAAATTGTTGAAAACAAGTGCAATAATAATGTTGTAATCGTTGGCGACTTCAACATCGATGTGTTGGAGATGTCAACGTATCATAAGCGGCTGCTAGACATTTTAGACTCTCATAACATGATCAATATTGTAGACTTTCCGACTAGAGTGGAAGACGGCTCTGTTACATCTCTAGATCATCTGTACACGAACGTTGACTCTGAATTGGTTGCAGCATCTCCAGTACGCAACTATCTGAGTGATCACTACGCAGTGCGGGGTGAGCTGAAGTTCGATGTCTATCCACCATTAATTACGAGCATACGTCGACGTGATTTTTCTCAGGCGAACAAAATGAACTTCATCGCGTCAATTAACAGCTTCGATTGGTCGAGTTTGTGTGCTAAGCCAATATCAGATGTTAATGATTTTGCAACCCAAATTGTAACAATAATTGTGAACAAATTTAATTCGTGTTTTCCTTACAAATTAAAGACGAATAAAACAAAATCTAACTGTTGGGTAACTAATGAAGCTCTAAATCTAAAACGACTCCTTTTTGACATTTTAGATCTAGAAAATAAATATTTGGAAAACCCTAGATTACAAAGTGTTAAAAATGACGTAAGTGAGAAATACAACTCTCTTTTGAGGGAGGAACGTACACGTTATTTTTCTAATAAGATTAAATTTAGTACAAATGTAAGCAAAGAGATGTGGAGCGTGGTAAATGACGAGCTTGGTCGTACAACCCACTCAGAACCTGATCACACCGACCTAATTCGGAAACCTGATGGCACCAAATATGCCACTAAAATCGAGCTGCTCAATGCGATGAATGCGAGGTTCGTGGGTGCGGCCTCAGCGTGCGGAGCCCCCCGCGCTGATCTGCCACGTATCACTGCAGCCCTGCGTACTGCGGGAGAACCCTCGGACCGGTCATTACTCCTAACACCATTCACACCAGACGAAGTTTTTGAAATTATAACCAAAAAGATTTCTCATAAACAAAGTAGGGATATCTATGGGATGTCTTGTGATCTGTTAAACTCGATGGCGCTTTCTATTTCAACTGTCCTCTCCATTCTTTATAACAGATGCTTGAGGGATGGTGTTTATCCTATACCTTTGAAAAAGGTCAAGGTATCGCCCATCCATAAAGGCAAGGGGAAGAAAGAGGACTGTGACGCGTACAGACCAGTAGCGGTGATTCCGGCACCAGCCAAAGTGCTAGAAAATGGACTCAGCTCGCGTATCACGTGTTTTTTGGACTCCATTGGGGCATTAAGTAAGCATCAGTATTCGTACAGGGCAGGGCGCTCCACAACCTCGCTTACTCGTGAGGTGGTATGGAGCGTATACCAAGCGCGCGAGTCAGGGAACCAAGTAGCGATGCTGTCGTGTGACCTGTCTAAAGCGTTCGACTGAAGTCATAGCAGCCAAGCTTGATCACTATGGCATCAGAGGGCCAGCGTTGTCCTTGCTAGTGGACTTCATGACCAACAGGTCGCAGTGTGTTGTCGGCGAAAGGGGTGCAATAAAATCCGAAGAATTACAAACATACATTGGTGTGGCACAGGGATCTTCAATCTCGAACATAATGTTCTCCCTGCTGCTAAATGACTTACCGAACTGCATCTTGGGCGCTGAGATTACCATGTTTGCCGACGATGTCGCTGCTGTTGTAACGGCCAAAACAGTCGGTGAGTTGGAAGCAAAACTTAATGACGTAGCTAGACAGTTATCCGAATGGTTTCATATGAACGGCCTTGCTCTGAATGCAAAAAAAACGAACGTCATGCACTTTAATTTGGCTGGGCGACCATACAATCTCCTCGAAGTCAAAATTAAAGACCATATGCTTCCCCAAGTAAATACCAGCTGTTTCCTGGGCTACAGACTTGACTGTGGTCTTATGTGGGACGATCACATCGAGTGGCTCTGTAAGCGGCTTGGTAGCGCGTGTTTTGCGCTATCCCGTTTGGCAGCTACACTCCCACAAGATGTCGTCCGAACAACGTACTTCGCGACCGTCCAGTCGTTAATCAGTTACGGCGTTGAGCTATGGGGCAAAGCAGCTGATTGGCACCGAGTGTTCGTTATGCAGAAAAGGGCAATACGAACTGTTGCACGTGTCAAATATGACGATACCGCTCGCCCACACTTTATTCATTTGCGTGTACTCACGCTACCCTCCCTATACATTTACCAGATTTCGCTATTTGTACGGGAGAATCTTCATTTGTTTGAGAAAAGAGGTGAACGAACTCGAAGTAGGGACAAACTCCGGAGCGTGACGCATAAACTGACCAAGAGTGAGCGTTCAGTGTATGTGTATGGTCCTAAAATTTATAACAATATTCCAGACAACATTAAGCAGGCTGGATCATCACAAATCTTTAAAAATAAGCTAAAGTGTTGGCTTATTCAGCGGGCTTTTTACAACATTGACGAATTCCTGGGCTATTCTAAACTTATTCCTAGTTAGTTTTATCTTTATTTTTTATATTTTACATGACATTATAATTATTGTACATTTTTGAATTTATTGATTATTTAATTAATTTTAAATTAATTCAATTCCTTGATGTATTGTTATATTGTATAAGTTGTATTTGTTTAATCATATCAACATTGTATTTCAATAAGAGAAATGACTTGTAACATATCGTTATCAATAAAGTGAATCTGAATCTGAATCTCTTGCTAAATGATGACTAATAGCTCATCGTTGCAATCTCTTGCTAAATGGTGACTAATAGCTCATCGTTGCAATCTCTTGCTAAATGATGACTAATAGCTCATCGTTGCAATCTCTTGCTTAATGATGACTAATAGCTCATCGTTGCAAACTCTTGCTAAATGATGACTAATAGCTCATCGTTGCAATCTCTTGCTAAATGATGACTAATAGCTCATCGTTGCAATCTCTTGCTAAATGATGACTAATAGCTCATCGTTGCAATGTCTTGCTAAATGGTGACTAATAGCTCATCGTTGCAATCTCTTGCTAAATGATGACTAATAGCTCATCGTTGCAATCTCTTGCTAAATGGTGACTAATAGCTCATCATTGCAATCTCTTGCTAAATGATGACTAATAGCTCATCGTTGTGATCTCTTGCTAAATGATGGCTAATAGCTCATCGTTGCAATATCTTGCTAAATGATGACTAATAGCTCATCGTTGCAATCTCTTGCTAAATGATGACTAATAGCTCATCGTTGCAATCTCTTGCTAAATGATAATAATAATAATAATAATAAAATTCTTTATTGCACAAGATAAAAATTTCGTATATAGGCGAGCTTAATACTATTTAGTATTCTCTACCAGCTAACCTTTGGTAATTGGGAAGTTGTTGGGGGTAGTGCCATGATGGCAAAATATTATAGGGTACCGATTTAAATATATATATTACTCAAACACTTAGTAAATTATATTATACTACGAGCTAATAAACATATACAGTACTTAATAGGACATAACAACATTAAATGATAAACTACATATAGCACTACATAAATAAATAAGTATAATGGATATATACTGAAGAGAATATGTTTAAAAACTTAATACAAATAAAATATTTAATTATTGTGGATCATTCTGTAAATCAAGAAAGTGTTGTTTTATCTTATTCTTGGAGACTGATACAGACGGAGCCTCACGAATGTGTAGTGGCAAACTGTTCCACAAGCGTATTGCACTCACAGTAAAAGAATTTGTATACATGCATGAACTATGCTCAGGTGTACGAAGTAGCCAAGTTTTGCTGGGTCGTTCAATGCGATCGAGGGACGAAAGAGGCACAAAACGTTCCTTAAGATATGACGGGGAACTTGGGTTATGGAGAATACCATAAAGAAAGGTCAAAATATGGGAATCTCTGCGGAATCTGATATTAAGCCAATTGAGTTCAGTGCGGAATTTAGAAATGTGATCATACTTACGCAGTCCGAATATATAACGGATGCATAACATACATAGCATACATCCGCGTAATCTAAGATGGGGAGCAATAACGAATTAACAAGAGTAACTTTGGCAGAGTATGGTAGAAACTTTTGCATGCGTTTAAGGGCATGCATAGACGCAAATATTTTCTTGCTGCTTTCAGACACATATAAATCCCAGGACATGTTATTTCTGATGTGCAAACCCAGACTTTTTACCTCAGTACAGTATGGTAGTGGTATATTATTGAAACAAGCTTGGGGTAAGGTATGTAAGTCAGTTTTGTCCACCAGAGCCTTACTTCCTAAAATTATTACTTGCGTCTTAGCAGGATTGACTAAAAGTCCATACTGCTCGGTCCAAAGACTGATGGAATCAAGATCACAATTTAACTTCTGAACAGCATGAGACAATGAGTCCTGCTTGCAAGATAAATACAGCTGCAAGTCGTCGGCATACAGGTGATAAGAGCTGAACAACAGAGACAAGAGTATTAATGAAAACAGAGAATAGCAAAGGGGATAGAACCCCCCCTTGTGGAACTCCAGCTGTCACATCACACCAATTGGAGAATCTATCGTTGACACGAATGCGCTGATGGCGCCCATTTAGATAGGAATCAAACCATGACGCAGCAGAGTCAGAAATGTTAAGAGAACGGAGAATAGCCAAGAGGATGTCGTAGTCAACGCAGTTAAAGGCACTGCTGAAATCAAGTAAGGTAAGGAGCATAAGTTGCCTATCGTCCATGGCTTGGCGGATATCATCGGTAACTTTAATAAGAGCAGAGCAGGTACTATGGGATGGACGAAATCCCGATTGAAAGGGGTTAAGTAGGGTATTCTTGTGGAGAAAGTTTAAAAGTTGGCGATTGACCACTCGTTCAAGCACTTTGGAAAGAAAGGGTAACATAGATATAGGTCGATAATCCTTGAATGTGGTGGGATTCATAGTCTTTGGAATTGGGACCATATATGCCATTTTCCATAGGGAAGGAAAACTGCTTGAAGAAAGCGAAAAGTTAATTATGTGTGTCAGAGAAGGAAGAATGGTTTTGAGGATAGGCAAAAGAAGGTCACGGCCCAAGCCATCATGACCTACTGCTTTACTAGGAATCGACTAGATAATTTTTTCGATACTGAAATCCGAAACTGACTCGAAGGAGAAACTGTTGTCATTTAAAGGGGGCGAAGCAAGAAGACGCCTTATCGTTGAGTGTTTCAAGAGTGAGTCAATACTGTGAGGGGGGGATGAGAAGTGTCGATTTAGACCATCAATTTCAAGAGAAGAAATGGGCTCCTCCTTATTTTTACCGAATCCTAAGGTCCGCAAAAATCGCCAGAGATTTTGAGGGGAACATTTTTCTACATTGGTGTGAATGTGGCGCCATTTAGCGTTCCTTATCACCTGGTTGCAACGATTTCTTGCGGCTTTAAACTTGATCCAGTTCTACTCAGTTGGATCTTTTTTGTGTTTGTATTTAAGTCTATCTCTAGAGGATATCAGTTTGTGAATATTGTCGGTGAGCCAAGGGGTTGGAGCGTGTTTCATTCGTATTGGACGAACTGGAGCATGAATATCGTAGAGGTCTGTGATCAATTTATTAAATGTGTTGACCTTGTCATCAATGTTGTTCAAACTGTCTAACTGAGACCAATCTACATTGTTTGCATCAGCCAAAAGTTTGTTCCTGTCCATATCTGCAAAATTACGCAATTAATTATTAATTATTAATTTAATTATGATGACTAATAGCTCATCGTTGCAATCTCTTGCTAAATGATGACTAATAGCTCATCGTTGCAATCTGTTGCTAAATGATGACTAATAGCTCATCGTTGCAATCTCTTGCTAAATGTTGGGTCTGCCGCGGTGGTGTAACGGATCTGGCATGTGCGCGGCGATGCGCACGCGCACGCTCGACTACTTCGGCATTATAAGGTCGCGCGCCGCGTCACTGTTGTTTCGCTTGCGCGCTTCTACCAACACCATTCTGAGCACGGTCGTGAATAGGATTGACAGCCCATTCATCAAACATTAGCTGCAGTTGTCAATTCTACACAACTGCAAATAAATATTGTAAAATGTGTGTAACTGTAGTACTTACAATAGCAATTAAGAAATTATGTTACTAACAAAATGGATGAAATATCTGAAATAAACGTTTATTACATATTATTATAACACATCATTTCATGAAATTATTTTATATGTCTGACCCATAGATAAATTAACTGTTTTTTTCTATGGTGGACTTGGGCGTTATTTTATTAACACCTCTTATAGCCTATGTGTTGACCAGGGTCACTACAATGATAACAAAGAAAATTCGTCGAGTTGTCGTGTTAAAACGAAACATTCATACCACAATCAGAGTCGGAGATAAGGGAGGGGCGGTGGGGGGCATGCATATTTTTGGGGTTTTTTAAAGATTTCTCGAAACCAGTGCCAGTAAATATAATAAAAGTACCTATATTTTTACAATCAGCTTTTTAATAGTTACAATTTGTTATCCATATTGTATTTTTAGAATAATATTTTTTATTTTTCTCACTTTTGTTTTAGAAATATTTTAAACAATTTCAAATTTTTTCACATTTTTTAAACCGTAGATAATATGTGGGCAAATTACCTAATGCTATTTTTGTGCCAAATTGCATGTCTTTATTTTTAACGGTGCTAAAGTTATGAGGTTGTGACATACGGACGGACGGACAACGGAGTCTCACCATAAAGGTTCCTCTTGTACCTTTTAGGTACGGAACCCTAAAAAATCACGTCCAAATCCGTTGACTGGTTCTCGAGTTAAAGCGGAACAAACATACAGAGAGACAGACAAACAAAATTTCTAAAAATTGTAGTTTTGGCCTCAATACAATACCTACTAATAAGTTGTGCCCACTATGACTATGACCATTGCTGTCGGTGGTATATAAAATATATAATATTATTATTCTGGTGTATAAAATAATTCGGGTACCTATATAAAAACTTATGTGATGTAATAAGTTCTTAATCCAGTGTTGTAGAAAATCGCGTTTGGATTATTTTTTAAATAAAATTTATAGTCTTCTTAATATAAGTCGAATTATATTATTTACCAAAGAAAGTGTTCCTATTCCTAGATTATGTTACAAAATGTTCCTATTCCTAGATTATGTTACAAAATGTTCCTATTCCTAGATTATGTTACAAAATGTTCCTATTCCTAGATTATGTTACAAAATGTTCCTATTCCTAGATTATGTTACAAAATGTTCCTATTCCTAGATTATGTTACAAAATGTTCCTATTCCTAGATTATGTAACAAAATGTAAGGCTGATTCTAACTTAAACAAACATTATGTAACAAAATGTAAGGCTGATTCTAACTTAAATAAAAATTAATAAGTAACAATAAAGATTCATTTTTTTTCATAAATTAAATTTCATTTCAATCACCCTATTTCAAGCACAGAAATATGTTAAGTAATAGGCCGACTAGTCGGCGCTTTTGCCGACTAATCACCGACTACCTAGTCGCCGACTACAAAAATGGCCGGATAGTCGGCTTTCCCGACTAGTCGGCGACTAGTCTGTACATCTCTTAACCCATTTCATTGTAAATTTCGCAAACCAATTAAATAATTTTGGACATTTTCTTAGATAAATTTCTGCTTTTTCAATTTTATTTATGTCGTAAATTATTTAGGACCCCTTTGAATTCCATGATTTGAATTTCTAATATTATAATAATGTATGTAATGTATGTTAAGAATAGTATTACCACAAGATTATAAATAAAAGATATTACAATAAAACAACGCCATTTAAACTTATTCTCGTACATATATTTCTTTATACTTAATGAATGTGGTATGATGACCCTACCAAATTACTTTAATCAAGAAAATCCCCGTGGCAATGTAATTTACATAACTTTGTTAATTATTAACATAATGTTTTGATAATGTACAGAGATATCATCTCAGCAAAACAAATGATGGAACTAAATGGCTAAACCCACAAAATGTAGATGACCCTTAGAATAATTACGTAGCTACATTTTACATACTTATCTTGGTACACTAATTGTTATAAAGCAGATATATACTCATCTTTAAACAAAGCGTCGGTATTGAAATTGGATTAGTAACACATATCAAGGAGTCATTAATGATTCAATCAGATTTCCAGCAACAATAATTTCAAATGAAGTAATATTTCGTAATTATAATAAATGATTATTGAAACATAGAAATAATCCTCTCTAAATGACGAAAAGAACAACAATAACAAAGTACAAAAGTATAAATTTGGAAAGCTTCGCTTATCCTGAAGATTATAAAAGATTATTTTCTTTATTTTATAAGTTCTCCTTTTTCCGTCCAATGCGTCAAAAGTCATCCACGAGACAGACATCACGTTAACAGCTTACGCTGCGAACAGGCTTCCGACAAGAGTCGACCATCCTTTTTGAGAGAGAACGTCATGTTTACAGGTCACGCTGTGACCAGGCTCCCGACAGTCGTCCATCCTGACACTTATTTGCGTCCCTGCAAATAAAAGGTTTTAGTTGGTTGTAACAATAAATTTAACTTGATATTTATCATTCGTTACCATTAGGTAACGGCCCAGTGAGTGTCAATCGTTACTATTGAGTAACGGCCCAGTGAGTGTCAATCGTTACTATTGAGTAACGGTCCAGTGAGTGTCAATCGTTACTATTGAGTAACGGCCCAGTGAGTGTCAATCGTTACTATTGAGTAACGGCCCAGTGAGTGTCAATCGTTACTATTGAGTAACGGCCCAGTGAGTGTCAATCGTTACTATTGAGTAACGGCCCAGTGAGTGTCAATCGTTACTATTGAGTAACGGCCCAGTGAGTGTCAATCGTTACTATTGAGTAACGGCCCAGTGAGTAGCAATCGTTACTATTGAGTAACGGCCCAGTGTTAATGAACGTAAGTATTTTTTACTATAGCGCACTGTGCGTAAAATGACCGCTTTACGCACACTGCGCGTGCGTTAAGTCGGTATTTCCCGCACTTGTGCTATAAAAAAAATTATACGAAACTCGTGCGAGAAACCTTTTCTCGACTCGTGTGATTGCAGCACTCGCCTTCGGCTCGTGCCGCAAACTCACACTCGTCAGAAAACGTTTCATCGTTCTCGTATCGTAATGAGTAACGGCCCAGTGAGTGTCAATCGTTACTATTGAGTAACGGCCCAGTGAGTAGCAATCGTTACTATTGAGTAACGGCCCAGTGTTAATGAACGTAAGTATATTTTATTATAGCGCACTGTGCGTAAGATGACCGCTTTACGCACGCTGCGCCAGTCACAGTAAGATTGATGTTACGGCCATTTGTTATTAGTTGTCCAAGAATAATTTGAAGATTACGCATATCCACATTGACTATAACTAACGTGTTATAAAATTTAATACAATTGGTCACCAGGCTCACCTTATGATGACTTGAACAGTTGAGACGATGTTCACTGAAGTTTCCGAAGCAGCCGCTATAATTCCACTAAAATAGGGTCACGGCTTGACCAGCATCTCTCGAAATTATGCTCTACTTTACATACTACTCTCAAAATGATACATTTTGGATCACTTGGAAGGTGTTTTAACTCGGTACTGAAACTTAACAAAAATGCAGGCTGATAATTTGCACTGATTACAACATTGATACCTTGATTGAATATCTTGAGTCATTGGCGTTTTCATCTCTACTAGAAGTGTCTAATTTGTCTCGATAATTATTTTATTACAGAAATAGGTATATCCGGTCACAACCTCCAGTTCACTCCATTTGATGTTTGAATAAAAGAAAGTATGACGAAAATTCCTTTTTAAAGTAAGTTACAGACATCAATGTTGAAAATCTTCAAAAACGAAATGTTTTTTTTTTTTTAACCGAGACTGAAAGCGTTTCTTTGAATCCACTGACAGTGATATAGCTTTCAACTGATTTCACGATGTTCTGATACATGCTTTTAAAGTTTTTGTCCGGAAATTAAAGTAAGATATAACAGTGGATAGAAAGATAATGAATGGATTACCATAACATCCAAAATTTTTAAATTTATCGAAGACTTGATTGCTGACCCTTTATTTTATTTAATTAACCATTTCTGGATTTTCCCCAGTTTCCCCAGAGAGCACATATAAAACCCATTCTCAAAAAATATACTAAATTGGATGTTAATATTTTTAATTACCGACCGATATCCTTACTGTCTATTCTTCCAAAGGTCTTTGAGAAATTGTGTAAATCTCTTACTTCCCACAAAATATTAGCTAAATAAAAATTTGGATTCCAAAAGGGTAGCTCTGCTATAGGTGCCATTTTTGACATGGCTAACTTCGTATCGAAAGCTTTGGGTTGTAAAATAACATAGTAACAGTTCTATTAGATCTGTCCAAGGCATTTGATCACGTAGATCACAACATAATGGTTTTGATGTTGAACCGATATGGTACACAGGGTAGAGTCAATTTGGTTAAATTCATACCTCTGGGACCAACAGTAAGGTGTTTTACGAGTACTTTCTATTATAATTAAAAACAGAGTTTTGATTAAATAAGAATCTGATAGCTCTGTAGTACAGGGAAGTATTAAACTGACCCCAATTCTGTTCCTTTTATATGTAAACTACTTGCCATGCCATGTAACAAGGTAATGATGTTTTGTTTTTTTTTTTTTTTTTGGGGTTCAGAGAGGTAACTTCAAAAATTTGGCTAATACTATCCAGCTGGCGATTCTCACTGTTATTGGTTGGTGTAGACGTTAACGATTCAATACCAATGCCAATAAAACTAATATGATTAACTTGAGGAACTACAACGCTCCCATTGTAATGCAAATGTCACTATTGAAGGTTAAACAATTGATTTTATAACGGAAGCTAAATTCTTAGGTGTATAGATAGATGAACGTATGAGCTGGAAAAGATACATCAAAATCTGGAAAGCAAATTAAGCAGTTTTTGTTATGCCTTGAGAACATTTACTTATATAGTAACTAAACGAGCTGTACTCCAGGCTTTCTTCTAAATCAAAGGTGCTTTATGCTATGGCTGTATGGGGTCGAAGTACAGATACAATAGACGAACAATCATCCATGCAGAATGCAGATACTAAGAACATTTTTATAACATAGAAGCGCCGTATAAGGATTATAGAAGCTTTTAATTCTGACATGGAATCTTGTCGAAATTCATTAGTCAAATTCATGGAGTGGCTTGTTGCTTCATGGTCAAATTAAAGGTTCGCACTGTAACAGTACTTTAAATTATTGAACTTTGTAAGCTTTTCCGGTGATATCCAAATAAATTTTTCAGTCTACCACCAAGCTAAGTATAGTGATCGTTTAAATAAGCGTTACGAAAATAATCTTAAAGCACATAGTAATAGAACAGTATCTTAAAGTAAAGCTACAAAAAGGGCTGCAATAAAAATATATAATTCACTGCCTTTTAAAATAAATAAAATAGTAAAATTTCTAAATAGTAATTAATCCTACTAAAAACCGAAAGGTGCTTGTTAAATATCTCTCCTTATGAACTCAAGGAATTTTATAAGTTTCAACAATGTTTATTTTATATGTAATACGTCTACTCAAGTATTGTTGAATTGACAATTCGTAATATTGGTAAATGTTAAATTGAATTATTGTTTTTTTTTTTTTTTTGGATGTGTAGATTTTTAAATTTTGCATGTAATAGTATAATTAATATTGATGTTTACTGTGGGTAGAATTGAATTGGAAGTTATGATTATTATTCCTACCATCTATTATATAATGTAGTGACATGTAGTTAATTGCAGCTAAACATTGAATGGACCACAAACTCTGCACGTTGGCCGGTCTGCATTTTCATAGCGCCTAACTGCGTGGCTCTGTTCACCACATAAAAAACACGTGATATTTCTCTCGAAATTAATGTTCTGGTTCCCGTTGTGTGGATCAGCATCAGTTCTGCACTGCTCGAACCGATTCCTAAATATTGGGTAAATGTATTTCAGTTTGTCTTGTCAGATGGGGATGCTTTCAGTAATTCTAGTTTCCCCTCACTCCAAGTCAGATCATAATCGGGCTGAGACGAGTACTAGGTACGCGCCATACCTTGTAATCGAGACTGTATAAACAAGCTCACAATTATGTCAGCCTCCGCCGTGAAGTTGCCGTGATACTTTGGATCGGGCTTACCGGTATCCGGTACTGAGGGTTGTGTGCTGTTCGGTGTTACCAGGGTGCATTTAGGTTCCATAGCCTTTGCTTCAGGTTCATGAATTGGATCCCCGACGGTTGTGTTAGGACATGGTGCTGAGCTACTCCATCGCCACGGCTTGGGATCAAGAACGTCAGGGTATAAACCAAAAGTCCGTATATCGCTTAAGCTTGGGCATTATGGATCCCACTTCTGAAAATTGTTAAGAATAGTATTACCACAAGATTATAAATAAAAGATATTACAATAAAACAACGCCATTTAAACTTATTCTCGTACATATATTTCTTTATACTTAATGAATGTGGTATGATGACCCTACCAAATTACTTTAATCAAGAAAATCCCCGTGGCAATGTAATTTACATAACTTTGTTAATTATTAACATAATGTTTTGATAATGTACAGAGATATCATCTCAGCAAAACAAATGGCTAAACCCACAAAATGTAGATGACCCTTAGAATAATTACGTAGCTACATTTTACATACTTATCTTGGTACACTAATTGTTATAAAGCAGATATATACTCATCTTTAAACAAAGCGTCGGTATTGAAATTGGATTAGTAACACATATCAAGGAGTCATTAATGATTCAATCAGATTTCCAGCAACAATAATTTCAAATGAAGTAATATTTCGTAATTATAATAAATGATTATTGAAACATAGAAATAATCCTCTCTAAATGACGAAAAGAACAACAATAACAAAGTACAAAAGTATAAATTTGGAAAGCTTCGCTTATCCTGAAGATTATAAAAGATTATTTTCTTTATTTTATAAGTTCTCCTTTTTCCGTCCAATGCGTCAAAAGTCATCCACGAGACAGACATCACGTTCACAGCTTACGCTGCGAACAGGCTTCCGACAAGAGTCGACCATCCTTTTTGAGAGAGAACGTCATGTTTACAGGTCACGCTGTGACCAGGCTCCCGACATGTATGAGAGATATGTGTTATAATGACAATATAGCACTCGCTGCGCTTTTTAAAAATATTAATATTTTCATGAACAATCACAATAACCAAGTTGTCTTGAACAAGCGTTATCCGTATACCTTTTTACATAAGTGTTTATAAATATATTATATTTAACTTTTACGAGGTTTTGATTAGTACTATTATTAAAACAATTAAAAAAATTATAACTCGATATATTTCGGCCCTCGGTATGGGGCCGTCATCAGTCGAATGTAAAAAAAATTGTGACATATAATTTAGGTATCATAATAAAGAAATAAAAAAATAAAAATAAAAAGTAAAAGTGGGACTTGTAAACAATAAACTTTAACATAAGTAGGTACCAAACTGTTATTTTATGGCAAAAACAATGACGTGTCAGTTAATAAATATTAGGTCAGTTTTATAATATTATCTTTTAGTTGCTTTAATTTATTATTTAAGTGGTATTTATTTAGAAAAGTTTATACAAGTAATTTTGATGAGTACAATCCTTTGAGTATTAAACCAAAAGGAGTACTCACGAGTACTAAATTCTATGCAAAAAAGTCTGTTCCTTTCGGTGGGGGGCGAGGCAGCACACACAAACACATATTAATTACTAATGCATTTTTCGATTACATCGCTATGCACGCACACGACAAAATTATCAAACACTAGCTTAAACCATACGCACACAATCACATTCACACACAGTGTCATTTATCTGTACACCATAAGATGGCGTCCGTAAGTTAGTGCTAGAAACTGTCGATATTGAATTATCGATGAGTTCTGCTAAAAGCTTACGACAATAGCTAGATATTAAAAAACATTTTTATTCAAAGTGGCGGCGGTACCTCAGACCGTAGAACGCTAGCCTCTCAATCCTACGCGTACGTAATAATCGTCGGTGAAAATGTACTTGAATATCTTTATTGAAGAGAACTTATGATTAATAAACATAGTTTAAGGGGAACGAAAATACAAACAGAAATAAAATGTCAGCTTTCGGATGATTTTGTTGCAATAATTAGGTTACGTATAGCCATAAAAAAAATACATGTTTTTGGTTGAACTTTAAGGTATTCATTTTCCACAAACCACGTTAATCGATTCATATTTGTACTGTCAATGAATTTTTTTGTAACCCTCTATTGCACACTTCTTATCGATTTTGTTTCACGTATCGCTTTCGCGATTTTGTTGGTTTTTTTTTAATAAAATTAGTGTGAATGATATCTATTCATTTTCCAAATACCACGTTATTCGGGTCAAAAAAAGCACCCCCTTTTTCCAAAAATACGTAAATCCACTGATGCAGTCAGCGGCAGCAAGATATTGTCAGTCTACGCCTAGCGTTGGCGCCCGTAAGACGTGGAACCTGTGCCCTTTTTTGCAAGCTATAAATATCTCCCAAAACTACTTCAAAACACATTGAAATTAATTTTATAAAGTAATATTTCGAGGAGCATCATATTCCTGCCGTTAAAAACTCAACAAAATATGCGTATGAGTGATTTAGCTACATCGTGCCATAGTCATAACAACAAAACTGAATGAATTTGGATTGAATTCATACTTTTATGCGGGAAAATAGTATATGTTACTCTAAAAGAATAATTTTGTGATCGTTATTGAAACCCAAATTAATTTACTTATACTTACTGAGATCTGTAACAAAGGTCAATGACCTTTTCGTGAAATTACCCTCTAGTATTGGCTCACCATTTCAGGTCCAATAAGTGAAGTTTTTTGCAAATTATATAGGTACACTTACTTGGGATAAATCGCCAAGCATTTAAAATATAGAAATTTATTTTGAAATATTTACAGTGCATGGCAAAATTATTAGATCGCAGATAATCCTGTCGGTACATGTTCAGGTTCTGTTACGCAAAATGAAAACAATGAAACTCTTTTAGGATTAATTTGTTATCCCTATGTTTGTCTGTCTGTCCGTTTGTCTAGACAATTTTTTCTGGGTAAAATTAATAAGTACCAATATTAACGGCCCTCTATAGAGCTGTAAAAACATACTTTTGACGTTTTATTTATATTACGTTTTAGGTTTTTACTTTTTTTTTTTAACATTTTTCATACAAATTTTCTCACTATGAAAATGTAGGGATGAACACTTGAGATAATATTTTGCATTTAAAAGTCAACACAGAAAGGAATTGTTGAACAAATAATGTAAAAAATATGAAAACCATGTTGTTCTATTCTAAAGGGATTAATTATCTACTGTTCAATGTGGCGATAGCTTTGTTTATTTTTTTCCTTGAATTATTTTTTACTAAGATAACAAATAGTTTAATACAAGGTTTTCCTTAAGAGGTCCCTTTACCCCTGTATTTTTCTTAAAATTCATACAATAGGTATAAACCAAATGTGAAGTCTACAGCTTATTTTCTTCATATCTTTTTTCATGAGTATATTCTAGTGACATCTAACTACGTCTCTATACAGCCCAAAAAGCAAAATTTGATAAAACACCATCATAATAGCTGTCAGGATATCGTCAATATTGCCTCGTTTTTACGCAAAGTTTAACAAGTTTGTATACTTTTATCTACACTGGAAATAAAAAAGAGAGAAATACAGGCGTCGTTCATGTTAAGATGACTAAGTTAACACACTTTGCTAAGTATAAACAATTACCGTTTCATGGAAAACTGTTTTGACCTGAAACCATTTCACAAATTCAATTAACTTATTTTGAATATCTTGTCATCTTGCACTGCTTGATGAGAAATACAATTTCAATAAGTAAAAATACAACTTTTAGTTAAGAAAACTTATGGTTAAAAGTCTGCTGTATGCATTAACATATTTTTAATTATATTACAATAGTAATAAAATAATTGGCTTATCCGTCGTCGTGATACCAGCCGTAAATTTCTTAAATAATCTGATATCACGCTTATGGAAAACCCAATTATTTTGAAGATACCATAATATCATTAAAATATGTTTATGCATATAGCAAACTTTTAACAATAAATTGTCTTAGCTAAAAGTTGTACTTTACCGTTATAATTATTTCTTAATATTTTGTTACAAATTCGGAGAAATAGCCCTTAAGGAAAACCTTGTATGAAAATATTTGTTATCTTTGTAACAAAGAAAAAAATAATAATAAACAAAGCTATCGCCACATTGAACAAACAGTAAATTATTAATCCCTTTAGAATATAAAGATATGGTTTTATATTTTTTACATTATTTGTTCTACAGTTCCTTTCTGTGCTTTCTTTCAAATGCAAAATATTATGTGAAGTGTTGATCTCTATATTTTCATAAGGAGAAAATTTGTATGAAAAAGTTAAACAAAAGGCCATAAAAACGTTATAATATGTATATTTTACAGGGCTGTAAATATTAGCATTTATTGATTTTACCCAGAAAAATTGCCTAGACAAACGGACAAACATAGGGACAACAAATTAATCCTAAAAGAGTTTTGTTTTTTCATTTTGCGTAGAGGGACCTGAACATTTCAAACTATGATACAAATAAATTTCTATATTTTAAACACTTGGCGATTTATCCCAAGGGTAAACAGGTGTCCCAAAAGTCAACGCTTTCCCTTGGAAGGCTGGTAGGCCAGCTCATGACTGACCAGAGTATCAAATTATGACCTCAGCAAAAAGTAGATAGTCTTCGAGTTGATGGTACTTTTATAAATTCGAATAGATTTCTGAGAGTCAAAGCTAACCAGTTCTAAATTCTAAGAATAAAATTTTTGTTGCGCAACTCTGAATAGTCATGCTATTGATAAAGTCAAAAATAAACCTTGAAATGCTGTTACATCAGGAAGAAAAATAAAAACCCAATTTATGAGCAATTTTTTGTAATTAGGTTAGTACGATACCACACCCTGAAAAAAAATGTCCTATGTTAGTTTTGCAAATTGTCTTAAATAACGGCTCATCAAATATTGTTTTTCAAATGATCTGGCAATTTCTGTGTATTACTTTTGAAAAAAAAGTTATTGCTATTTTACTACCAAAGGGGCTGCGTGTTTTTTTAAATAATTAGAATTTAGAATGAAAGAGTGGCGGGCAGTAAAAATATTTGACGTTCATTAGAAATGCCATTTAACACGCGTTAGAGTGAGATAAATAGTGACGCTATTTAAAATGAGTTGGAATGAGATAGTAACGCAGTTAAACGTGGTTGAATGAGAGAGGCATAATTGATATAGGCTACAGTGAGATGGATAGTGATGTGGTGCATTCCTTCTGAGAATA
This sequence comes from Ypsolopha sequella, assembly GCA_934047225.1. NCBI lineage: Eukaryota > Metazoa > Arthropoda > Insecta > Lepidoptera > Ypsolophidae > Ypsolopha > Ypsolopha sequella. The sequence goes on from OW203995.1 coordinate 29,816,690, forward strand.
TTTGTTAGTTTCCACTTTTTGTATTAACAACTTTAGTAAAAAAAATTTGTAAAGAAATTTTTGGTCCAATTTATTTTCCCGCAAGTGTAAAACCAGCTCAACGGGCGAAAAATATTTAAAGAATGGGTAATGGTGATAATTAACCGTCACGATATTATTATGTATCTCTAAAGGAGTGTCTGAAATGTTCCGAGGGTCAACTGATAAATCAAACACTCAAAAAACCACTTTTAGCCGACCATAATAAATTTACGTCCCGACGTGATAGCAAGTAGGATCAATGCCGTGTGACGATGATCGAAATACACTAATAAATTAGATAAAATAAAATACGTATTACTTTTGACCCTGCCTCGTCCACTCTATTCGTATTTTTGCTATGGTGACGCGAGCTTAGAGACCGGGACGAATTTCCCCCCGCGCGCTATCGTAAAATAGAATAAGCCACGCCCGGAACTGGTTTTTGTTTTGGCTATGTCATACTCTTAATAAGAAGAATTCCTATTCATTTCTTTTAATGGCAACAGCCGTTGTATTGTCTGCCATAAATAGGTCATTTAAGTATGTAATTTCAATTAGGTACATTATTAATGTACGCTGCTGTTTTGGGAGACAGCTCATCCTTTTTCATGACTTTCACAGATTTATCTCTTTCGGTACCATTATAAATATTTTTCCAAGTGTAGATTTCGTTGTTGACTGACACTTTGGAACAACACAATATTTATAACACTGACTGCTTAGGTAGAGACATTTTTACGTACTGCTCTCTCCGGGCGCTGTAGTAGTTTGTGAAGTGTGACGTCACTCTCAGAGAGGCCGCCTGGGAGCTATCGTTTATTCCCGCGCATTAAAGATATGAACTTTAAACTTCTCTAACTTCGTCAATTATTATCATATAACAATGAAATTTTTGCCAAAGTTGAAGTTATTAAAAGTACATTCAACAAAAAAAATATGTTGTAGAATAGTCTATTGTACTAACAGAGTGTTGGCTCGCCGGTGTGCTATAGTCCAACAAATCCCTGGCTACAAATCGTACGCAACCGTTAACAAAACACTAATCAAAACGGTGGAGTTGTCAATTTGAAAGAGTGTTGGAAAAGAAGTGCAAATGTTACAGAGCCTCCTCACTTTAAATGTGCTAAATGTCTTACAGTTGAACTACCAAATTCGTTTTTTTTTATATGCATATATCGCACGCCTTCCGGTGGTACAGAAAATAAAACTAAATTTATGGAATCTTTAAATAAATCGCTTGACCAGCACAAAGCAAAGTCAACACTTTTCGTAGTAGGTGATATAAACATTGACATTTTAGACCTTGAAGACAGTCACAGTTGTGAGTACCAGTGCCTCATGTCCGAATCTGGTCTTCTGCCAGCAATCACAAAACCGACAAGATTTAAAACCTGCCTGGACCACATATTTGTAAAATCAAGATCTAAATCCGTGATGGGTATTGTATGGGTATATAACTGCTATTACGGATAACAGCATGGTCATGCTTGGTACTGAAATATTAGCTACTGCTTCAAAACAACGAAATCGTACTGTTACTCATACTGAATTCGCTTAAGCTTAAATTTGGTGGCAGCAGAGTTGGAAAAGGCGGATTGGTCTACAGTAACACTCTCAACAAATACAGATGAAGCAGTTGAAGAATTTAATAAAATACTGAGCCAGTCAATAGCAAAACATACTTCAGAAAAACGTATAAGTCGAACCAAATTTACACTCAAACCCTGGATCACCGGATTGACTTCACTTAGATTTAAGAAAACATCCCGAAGACCCAGTGCGTAAACTGGTATACTTTCGCTATAGAAACTATTTTACGGAAATTGTGCGTAAACTTAACATTGCATATGAGAGTAAACTTCTGGTAGAAAATAATAAAAATCCAAAAGGTCTTTTAGAGGCTATTAAGAACATTTGTGTGTGTCCTCATTGTAAATCTCCTTCTTCTGAACTATTAACTACCAAACTGGAACCTATGGACTCCGTAAACGTTTGCAACAGCCACTTTTCTGGCCTGGGCGGGAATCTTGCAAGTAATAATAATAATAAAATTCTTTATTGCACTAAAAATTGTACAGAAGGCGAACTTAATGCTATCTAGCATTGTCTTCCAGTTAACCTTTGGTGCTGTGGATCGTTATTGGGTAGTGCCGGGAAAGGTAGACTTCTAGCCAAACAAAATAAAACAGAGAAATCCCTAACTGATGATGTTGACTTACAGCCGGCTCCACAATCGTTTTTCATGCACCCAACAGATGAACTTAAAGTAAAGTCAATGTGTCAAGTGATAGTGCACCAGGCCTGGAGATGGATATAAACCGCGGCTTATAAAGGAGATCTGCTACGCGATTTTGAAGCCTCTAACACATATACTTAACACTAGTCTTTCTTCTGGAGTTTTCCCCGAGTCATGGAATACGGCTGTTGTCGTTCCGATACACAAAAGTGGATCAAAAACCAACCCAGAGCTCTACAGGCCCATATCCTTATTAAGCATACTATCCAAAATCTTGGAAAAAATTGTCAATAAACGTCTGGTAAATAACTTAGAGAAATTTGGACTACTTTCAAGCAAACAGTTTGGGTTTAGGCAGGGAAAATCGATAGAGGAAGCAGTTGCTCCGCTTACTAAGTTGGTTTGTGGTTACCTTGACAATTGTATCAGCTGCGTTAGAGTCTTCTTGGACCTGGCCAAGGCCTTTGATACCATTTTTGTACCGATTCTCTTGAAAAAACTTGAACTAGTTGGTATCAGAGGCCTCCCCTTCCAATGGTTTAAGAGCTATTTGACAGGAAGACAACAATGTGTCCGTATTGCAGAACATATTAGCCATAATCTACCCGTAGATTTTAGTGTTCCACAGGGTAGTGTTCTTGGTCCCAAGTCCCACCCACTTAAACGACATTCACAATCTTAAAATCCCTAACGCGGATCTACTCTGCTATGCCGATGATACTGTTGCACTTTTCCATGGTAATTCATGGAAGACAGTGCTTGAGGGTGCGGAGCATGGTATGTCCATTATCGGTAAATGGCTTGACTCTAGATAAAAGGCGATATAAGACAATAACGAAATCTGAATAGAAGGTGCACCGCACACACCGTTCCGTTTGTGTCTAAATTCAGTAAATTAATGGCGTTCCCGCTCACCTTCTCAAAGGCCATGATGATCGAGACCGCGCGGTGTAGCGCGTGTGCACGTGGTTCCGTTTTCTTGTCTTACCTCCGGAAACAGGAAGTCAAGTTTTCTCGTTTGATCGACTGCCACGGCGCTCCTCGATGGCGCCAGCGTTCCGGATATTCGAATCAAATATTGACTTTTCTCCGACATATATTTATTATTTTATTACATATATTTTTATTAGATTAAATTTGACTGGTAACCTACTTTGCAAAATAAACTATTTGAATTTGAATTTGTAATAATGTAATATTAGTATTAACATTATATCATTGCAGTATAGAAACGCAGAAAGAAAAGTAAATCTGGATGTGAGGAGCTCTGAACCGGGAATCGAACCCGGGACCTCTCGCTTGCTTTTTTTCTGCGTTTCTATACTGCAATGATGCAATGTTAATTTATATCTCCTTGCGATGGATAAATCGCCAAGTGTTCAAATATAGAAATTTATTTCTGTCATAGTTTAATAATAGTATGATTCGGTGGTATATTCAACTTCAAAAATTACCCATATTTTGTCTTGTACAATGTAGTGACAACAGTTTTTGGAACAGTATATTTTTTTGCTGATTTAGGGTATTTTTGAATGATATTTGGACCAATGAATACTTACGGGTAGAAAGTAATGTTATCCTTTTGTTAATTAGATGAATCTGATCTCTTTTTGCACCAAAATATACTGCAGTTCAGTGTTTTTGTAATGACGCGGAGCGGAACGCGTGGCAACTGGTTTTATATAAACGGTCTCAGACCTCCGCCGGTCTCAGACCTCCGCCGGTCTCAGACCTTTGGCAGAGGAATATGCCTGCTCGTGCTGTCTCCGGTTGGTTATATGCTCTAAGGTACAATCAGATCCGAGAGGTATGCGGCGAGCAAGGGTTATCATCGGTATGTGTGTGTGTGTGTGCGCGTATAGATATGTGGCTCCTCACTTGTGTGGGGTCACATATGCATGACTTTAAGATAAACTGTTCTCAGAAACACGATTATAACACTTACAAAGGTTATCTATAAACTATTGTACAAATAGAATACATTACATTATGACAGCAATAAGTACGAGTACTGGCAATGTCCAATATATGAATATCTACAATAAGTACGAGTACTGCCAATGTCCAATATATGAATATCTACAATAAGTACGAGTACTGCCAATGTCCAATATATGAATATCTACAATAAGTACGAGTACTGGCAATGTCCAATATATGAATATCTACAATAAGTACGAGTACTGGCAATGTCCAATATATGAATATCTACAATTAAGGGTCTACACATATACCTCACCTTGCTTCGCTTGATCTAGCCTTATCTAGCGGGTTGTTCAAAAAGAAAAGGCCCGCCGCGCCAGCCGTGGGGGCTAAGGGGTCATCTCGGCCACATAAAACTCGGCCGCGTGGTCGAGTTGACACCTTTCGAATAAATCAATTTTATTGGGGCCCAACTCGGCCGACAGTGAAAATTTGAGGTAGTTATGTACAGTCAACACAAGAAGTCCTTAGAAAATGTAATATGATTTAAATTCTTAAGACAAATAACGAGGTGGCTTCAAAATAAAACAAAACATCAATATTTAAATAGTATATACAAGATGGTCCAAATTCATACTAGAGGCTTAATAAGTGATCAGTATCTTGGATCAGTAACAATTTTTGTGAAATTCGTAAACTGAAATTTCGGCTTCCCATAGAAATTCAGTTCCACTCCCGAGCGAATCACTATGGGGAGTCGAAATTTCATTTTACGAATTTCACCAAAATTGTTATTGATCCATGATACTGATCACTTACCAAGCCACCAGTATGAACTTGGACGATGATCAAAAATTCACCTTGTATATATAGCATATAAAATACGAGTAGCCATAAAATCGAGAATTGTGTTTTTATTTGACTATTGGATCAAAGTGAATGTAAATGTAAATGTGAAAAGTGAATGTGAATGAAAAGCTTTTTGAGCTATTTTAAGAAGAAATAGACAAAAGCCTACTAATATAATAAAGATGAAGAAATAAACAAAATCAGACTTGCCTATTTGTGCCCACTATCTATTCTATTTTAATATATATGTCGTGCCCAGATCATAGAATTGAACATTTCATGAAATGGACCATTTCATGAAATGGTCGCATTTCATGAAGTATTACATTGTTTGTTGACCATTTCATGATATGGATTGACCAAATCAATGATTAGAGATCGTTTGACGGTATAATCAAATTAAACACAAGACCATTTCATAATCTGGTCAAACATCGTATGACCATATCATAAAATAGTTACATTTATTCACCACTAGCGGTGCTGATGGCGCATTGTTATTGTATGTGCGATGCATTATGGCGGCGCTACACAATTCTCTTGTTTTAAATGTTGTTAGTAATGTAATAAAGTGCAGTGAAGTGTAATTAAATTCCTAAAACAACTAATTAATTTTATTTTAACCCAGATGGTTGTGATTATTATTACGTATTATTTAGTAAAATAACTTCCTTAAAAATATCTAATTTGCTAAATCCTTATTAGTTTTTCTAAAAAATTAACCTATTGATTTTGTAACATTCAGTAAAATAAGTAACTTGAAATACGTCCTAATTCTTAATAAGTTGTTGATTTTGTACTTTATAGAACAATAAACAAGTTCCTAATAACAAGATTTCGAATTTCTACTATCAACATTTGTATGGACACCCTACATTAATGATATGGTCAAACGTCGCTGACCAAACCGTTAAACGTTCAACATTTAATGATCTGGTAAGTGACATTTGACTATTTCATGAAATGCGATAATTTCATGAAATGATCGACTATTTCATGAAATGTTCAATTCTATGATCTGGTCACGACATTATATAAGTTACTTTATGTTTAACGTGGAGGAGCGGGCCGCGGGCGGGTCTCTTTTAACTGGCTGACGACAACCAACTTACACGTAAAGTTACCGAAATATATTCGTCCTAAGTATCTGTGCTCCCGAGAGTTTAATTTAATAAACTTTAAAATCCATAAAACTAAAATACTTCATACATAAAAATAATATTAAATAAATATGTTCCGTCTAGGGTTGCTAGATGTGTTGAAATAAAAAATCGATCATATTTTAATAGTAGTTTATGCTACAAGGGCGCAAAGTAATAAATTACGAGGACGATTTAAAACACGAGCGTAGCGAGTGTTTTAAATGTAACCGAGTAATTTATTGCTTTTACGCCCGTGTATCATACTACATTTTTCAATGCATAGTGTGAGGAAATGAAAACAAATATAATCTTGTGAACTTTAAATTATAATTCGCTCAAAAGGACTGTATCCAGAGCCGTTAAACAGTGGAAAAAAAAGTATAACGTCTATGGTACACAGGAAAGGCTGCAGGTTAGCCAACCATTGTAAATAAATTAAAAAAAAATAATAACAAAGCCCTAGGGCAAAATAATCGACTTTCTGTTCGGTTTTGACGCATAAAAAGGGGGCCTTTACGAGCACATGCATTGAAAAAATATTTTATTGCTATGCAAAACAATTACTTTGTAACATATTTGACATTATTTATTAAAATGCTGCTGCTTGCATTTTATCGAGATATGTTTTTATAGCGAAATCCATCACTTTGAATACTCTAGGTAGTCGCAGGTTCAAATTGTAGCCCGATCAATTTTTTAAAATATTTGTGCTTTTAAATTTGTTTCTGATTGATTCTTAGTTTGTAATAAATTGAAGAAAAGACAATTCGCTTTTTATGGTATTCACACCTAGTCGATTTCTATCGTCTGTCCATTAGTTCTGTGGTCCCATTATGTGTGGTCCATACTTTACCCATAAGGCTGAAAATTCTTTCAACGAAGATATTGGAGACAGGAACACTGCACTCATATTGTACCATTTTCGACAGATTTGGTGTTGATTAACTGTCGAAAAACTTGCACCACATATCAATGGATTTGGGCGGGCAGCACCCCTCTCTCCCGCAAGTCTTGCTACCACCCGATAGAATCGCTCACGACTCTGAGCTCTGTGAATTTTTTCGTGCATTTCTTAAAATATGGCATTATTTCAAAATAACCAGACATTCCATTGTCCAGTTTTCCAAAATTTTATAGACCAGACAGCCGTTTTAAAAACTGTACTCTCCGGTCCAAAAACTGTACTCTCCGGTCCAAAACTGTACTCTCCGGTCCAAAACTGTACTCTCCGGTCCAAAACTGTACTCTCCGGTCCAAAACCGTACGTTTGGCAACCCTAGTCCCGTCCCTAATCCTACAAAGTATTACCACAGTTTAAAAATCTATAGCAGATTTGATAAATATATAGTGGTGTTAGTGTAAGGATACCTTATTTATTGAAATAGGGTCTACAGCTTTCCATTGACTATTATTCTTATGTATTTGTTTTGTAGTGTGAATAGTTTTGGGGCGTCTGCGTATTGCCCCAGAGAATCACTCCATACTGCGGCCATGACTGCGCGTATGCATAGTAGGTACATGCTTTTTGTTGTGTTTATATTTGTTGTTTTTTTGAGTTCGTATAGTGCATAAAGTAAATATATTTTATTTGTATGGGCTTTCCAGTTAAGGTTTGTGTCGATGTTAATACCTATGTAATGAGTATGTATCAACACTTTCTATTTGGATATTATTCAAAATTCAAATAGTTTATTTTGCAAAGCAGGTATAGATATATACACTTTTTACACGTCAAATTTAATCTAATAAAGAAAATATATGTAATAAAATAATAAATGTACATGAACTAAATTAAAGGTTTATTTAATTTATGTAGCAATATATTTACGATTAAAATGATAGGTAAAATATATAATATACAAGGTAAAATCCAATCAGCCGCCCGAACCCATACCGGAGACCCGGCCAGGGACCAGGAACAAGGTTCAATGATCACCAACCGAGCCCCCAGCACGAATCCAGGCGGCCGACCAAATCTCATCCTATATACTACATACTAATAGGTTACATATATAAATACATGCCTACCTCCGCCCATTCGATTAGTCTTGCTAAGAAGAAGGGCAAGAAACTTAGCAAGATCATGTCTTTTTTTTTCAACATAAAACTTATACTATACAATATATGACTTATATCTACTTTAACCAAGGGATAAGAAAATACAAGACAGCAGGAATTCAGGTTAATGAAAAAAAAGAAAAACATATATATCTTTGTCTACCTGTCTCATATAGTCCTTTTCCTTTTACGGTCTGTAATCAATTAATTTTTTTAAGAAATTATACTATTTAATTAAATTATAACTTACTATCATTATCACTGTAACACCATGCTTCACCATCATCCAAATATTCATTTATTTTATAATATGCCTTTTTCAATAGGCCCTGCTTAATATACAGTTTAAACTTATTCTCTGACAAAGTAAGGACCTCCTTTGGAAGTTTATTGTAAAATCTTATACCATGTCCTACGAAAGAAGTACTCACCTTAGCGAGTCTGATTTTTGGAAAAGCCAATTTATGCTTATTTCTGGTTTCCTTGCAATGTTGCTTACCAAGCCTTGGGAAAGACTCAACATTTATTATTGTATGAGAATTTGTTTAAAGGAGATTTTTTGTATGATCAGAATTGCATTAGTTTGGTTTTGGTAAAGTAGATTTGAAGGTTATGTTCGTAGAGCCAGTAAAGTTGTCGGTAAATTGATGATTCATCGTAACATGGAATGATCACTGAAGCAGAGAATATAAAGTATTACTACGTATCATCTGCAAAGAGAGTACAGTAGTCTATTATCGTATTTGGTAGATCATTGATATAAATTAAAAATAGGATGCAGCCAAGAATGCTACCCTGTGGAATAGATTTGGTTGTATAAGTATGATTAGATTTGATCCTGTTAATTAGTTGTGTGCTATGATCATAATGATCTATTTCAACATATTGTGATCGGTTGTTCAGAAAAGATTTAAACCTATAATGCCCCGTACACGTATTTGATATAGCCTATTTAGTAGTATATTATGTAGTACCCTGTCATTATGTAGTACCCTGTCATTATGTAGTACCCTGTCATTATGTAGTACCCTGTCATTATGTAGTACCCTGTCATAGGCCTTGCTTACATCTAGTACAATTCCGACTGCACACTGTTTTTTATTCATTACATATTTGTATGCGTTATGTAATTAAATACAACTAGAGCACTCGTGTGATTTTTCCGGAAGCCGTTTTGTTTTTCAGTAAAGATTTGGTTCTTTTCACAGTAAGAGTTAAGACATATATACAATCCAAAGTGATCTAGCTTTCTTTAAAAAATCGAGTTGGCAACACTGGAGAAGAGCGCGCGCGCAAATAGTCGCGCCGCGCGCCTCCACCACGACACACGACTTCCGAGCTCGAGCCCCATGCCGATGCCGCCGCGCCACGGTCAGTAACTCGTGTATAGTGCACGCCGCAGGCGCACGTCGGGCTCACTGTGCGGACCAAGAGCGTCCTGCTTCTGTTGTACTATTCATTATCTATCCGGATATCGATTACTTAGTGGGAGCTTTATAATACACTTTGTCATTTTATCTTCACTAAGCAGGGCTTCCCAAACTTATTTTTAATGTTGATGCCTCCTCTTTTGTCCCCTCACAGTACCAACCGTGTGTAGTTATAGCTTAGTAACAAGTTATCAAGAAAACTCCAAATAACGTTTATAAGTACCTAAGTTTTGTTAGAAACTAAGAGCAAAAACAAAACATAAGTCTTTACAAATAATAACAATGAAAAGAGATATTTATTTTACTTTCTTGGCTGGCTGGTTTGGAAATTGCCACTCTCATCTCGTTTCACTAAATTTATTTGCGACCTATAGGTACTTGTTCTGTATTGCGACCTGTTCTTGTTCTTTATTGCTGCAACTACAGAAAAGCCTGTTTCGCACAAATACGATGTCACAAATGGTGATAGAACCCTAACTACTATTGCAGTACTGGAGGGCAATTCTGAGTCTGTCGAATTAGCCTTCTCGACTGTAAAAATCTGTCGAACTCCATACATTTTTAGCTCGACAGTTTCTCTGGAATAGGCCCCCTGATGGCATGATATTTATGAGAAACTGAGCTCCAAAATTCAAGCTAGTCTTTGTCGTATTTGTCCAGCTAAAGGCTGGAGTCACAGGAGTCCTGTGACAGGACAACACTATGAATTGTTTTGTACAGCTAAAGGCTGGAGTCACAGGAGTCCTGTGACAGGACAACACTATGAATTGTTTTGTACAGCTAAAGGCTGGAGTCACAGGAGTCCTGTGACAGGACAACACTATGAATTGTTTTGTACAGCTAAAGGCTGGAGTCACAGGAGTCCTGTGACAGGACAACACTATGAATTGTTTTGTACAGCTAAAGGCTGGAGTCACAGGAGTCCTGTGACAGGACAACACTATGAATTGTTTTGTACAGCTAAAGGCTGGAGTCACAGGAGTCCTGTGACAGGACAACACTATGAATTGTTTTGTACAGCTAAAGGCTGGAGTCACAGGAGTCCTGTGACAGGACAACACTATGAATTGTTTTGTACAGCTAAAGGCTGGAGTCACAGGAGTCCTGTGACAGGACAACACTATGAATTGCTTTGTACAGCTAAAGGCTGGAGTCACAGGAGTCCTGTGACAGGACAACACTATGAATTGCTTTGTACAGCTAAAGGCTGGAGTCACAGGAGTCCTGTGACAGGACAACACTATGAATTGTTTTGCTTCCGCGTTGCCCAGTTGGGAATTTAAGCCTTGCACCACACCCCCGACACTTCATAGTCAAGGCTCAAGTTATTTACCTACACTCTTACGCGCGCATCTGGCTTGTCCGCACACGCTTGTGTGTGTGCGTGAGCTAGTCTAGGGCTGGCAGCAATCGTGTGAGCGTCGTCGCCCGAGAGGGACACAATATAAGTCAGCAACTTATGTGATTCTCTTCCTAAATTTTAGCGTAGTCCAATTTCTGGTTCCCCGTGGATTAGTCAGTATTAAAAAAATATATGTATATATATATATATATATATATATATACAAGGTTAAATTCAATTAGTTGGCGAAATTTGAAACATATGTAGAACATGTCCATATGAATAACTTTTTTTAATAGGATAGTGAAAAATTCTTAAAATTCGTGTTCACCTTTCCATACTGGACGAGTCAGCTGATCGGAGCAATTTGTATAGGAGGAAGTGAAAAAAAGTTAAGAATTTCGCTTAGCTCCCATACAAACAGTTGTCCATATAGACTAGTACTACCTTTGTTTTGAGTTTCACCAAATAATGTTATTTAACCTTATATATGTATATAAATCGTTACGACCTGAATGCCCCGGAGGGTGTCGGATGTGTTCCGAGTGTGAACTTTGAAATGCAAGTCACAGTCCACCCACACTCGGTAAACCCGCGTTTCACCTGCAAATATTACGTCCCAACGTGATGGGTGGTGAGCCCTATCATCGTTCTTCGGGCACAAATACACTCTTTTTAGGGCATGCAGGTTTCCTTACTATGTTTTCCTTCACTGTTCACAAGTGGTAAGTACCTATTAGCAAATACTATGCACATTATGTAAATTCCGAAGAACTCATTGGTGCATGCCCGACCAGAGATCGTACGTTAATCTCAAGATTAAGAGGCCAGCGTTCTACCCCTGAGTTACCGCTGCTTTTTCGTTACTTTAAAAGTAAATATATATATATATATATATATATATATATAGTATGCCTAAGCTTAGTAGGTACCTATATAGTTTCGTATGCATAAATGATCATCATATAATTAACAACTACTCAAACATAAATTTTGGAAAAAAAAATGAAAACTTGGCAAAACATGGAAAGTTATAAATACTGATTTTATTGTTCCAAATGCGTTACTGAACGAAATTGTAAGGTTTGATCACACAATTCTAATTTTTGAAAAAAAGTTTTCCAGGCATCCATAAACACTGCAATAACGCACCATACTGATTAAAAATCAGTATCGTGATAAAACTTTGTAACAAAACACGCGCGCAGCAAACGAGTGGTAATCGAGCTCTGCCTGACTCCAGATTTCCACTAACTTGCGGGGGACCGCGGGGGACGTTAAATTCGCGCGGGGAGGTGAGTGTCGCTTCTTTAAGTAGTAATACTTTATATTCTCTGCTTGCACTAAGTAATACAGCAGTAGGTATCAAATTAAATTGTATTATTCAAAAACAATAAATATTAGTTAAACACAGAAAAACACAACCAAAAAATAGGTACTGACACTAAATTTAGTTACAGAATTTTTGATACGAAAAATTGTAAACGCCTATAAAATAAAACTTTTTTATAAAATTTGAATATTAAAACTCACAAATTGACACAAACACTGAGATCAACATCACGTTACGGTTTATATCCTTGGCTTTATTTCCACCCAAAGGTTGTGTGGAAGAAATCGCTTTTAGCGATAAGACCGCCAATTGTTATCTATCTTTATCTTGTTTCTCTAGTTTAAGTTTTCTTTTATACAGGTTATCCCATAAGTAGCACGTCACGGTGACACTGGAGGTAGGCCAGCTTAAGAGGCACCGAACCAGCCAAACATGACCCCAGTAAAAGTTGCACGGTTTTCGAGTTATTAGCGATTTAGTGTTTTTTTGTGAATTTTCACTTTTTTAACATTGTTAGTGCCAGCATTCATCTGGGAAGCTCTCGAAGGTATTTTTTATGTGTATGGAGTCAGGAATAGTAAATTAAGATTTCAGAAGTGTTATTTTGTCAATAACTGATGTAAAATGCTGTAAAATACTGGATTAATCTCAATTTAAATTATCAGCAAAACATAAATTTTAACTTTCACCACCAGCCGTGAAAAAACAATTCTAGAAACGAAAAGAGCAAATAACGTCAAAAAATTGAACATGTTATGCAGATTCAGAAAAGGTACAATAAAAATTTCAAATAAACCATCCATCGATCTTATCTATCAGACTAGTTCGTCCACTGCTGGACATAAGCCTTTCCAGGACTTTGCCACTCCCGGCGGTCATCCTGGAAGAATTGCCCATACTCACACACGCCTGGCAGGCGGGTTGGTGAGCGCGGTGCCGGAACCCTCGCACCAGTGACGCCGCTGCCTGTCACCAGTCTGTTTCATATAAGGCCCGGCTATTAGGGATGGATATACCGCCATCCATCGGTCCCAGGCATGGTGGGCCTCCTGATTTTTTGTCTGTGAGCTGTCCTCTTACTCTCCCCCGAATTACTTCGAGGGGTCCCCAAGTAAGATGGTGGTACCTCCACAGTCGAGCCCGGCATCAGCTCTACCACCTGAACCAATTGAAGTTAAACCTGTTTTTTATTGTCATTGAAGTTTTATCCAGCGATTAGCTAACGATATCCTTCAAAAGGGAGATAAACATTATTATTTCCATCTCTTTTGGTAAATAATAAAGGGACCAGGTAACAAATGAGATATTGTAGCGTACATAATTGTTTTTACCTAGTAGCGACGGCTTGCTGGGGGTTCCTAGTTTTAATTTAGTTCAATAGAGCATCGGAAAAGTGATATCAATGTCTATCTTACCGCAGAAAGGTATTTGTATTGTACCTTTTCTAAATCCGCATAACATGCTCAATTTTTTGACGTTATTTGCTCTTTTCGTTTCGAGGATTTTTTTTCACGGCAGGTGGGCAAAGTTGAAATTAATGTGTTGCTGATAATTCAGATTGAGATTAATCCAGTATTTTTCAGCATTTTACATCAGTTATTGACAAAATAACACTTCTGAAATCTTATTTTATTATTCCTAACTCCCATACATAAAAAAAAAATTTGGGGCTTCCAAGTGAATGCTGGCACTAACAATGTCAAAAAAGTGAAAATTCACAAAAAACACTAATTTGCCAATAACTCGAAAACCGTGCAACTTTTATTGTAGTCATGTTAGGCTGGTTCGGTGTCTCTTAAGTTGGCCTACCTCCAGTGTATGGTGCACAATAAAGAGTATTTGTCTTGTCTTGTCTTGTTACGATTATACTTATCAGTAATACGTTACTAAAATCAACAAATAAATGTACCTAACATAAAATAACAATTCTCATAAAAGCACTCTTAGTAAAAATCAGACCCCAGGATAAACGAATATTAAACATAATAAAACATTCTAAGTATTGATCAAGTAGTTTTGTTGAGATCATCATTCTAATCTTCAAAAGTTGAAAAATTAAGCCACCCAAGCAGCATTCCTTACGTCAATAAAGAGCGTAAACTAAGTGTCTACAGTTTGTATGTGGGTTTATAAAAGACAATTTAAACTTTAAGAATAGTACATCTGTAGTCCCCTCTTAACCGAACACTTAAAACCAACACTAAGGCTTAAATGCTACTAAAGGTAAATGTGTCTAAACTTAATTCTTACTAATTTTTATCTTATACCGACTTAAGATCGACCAAGTATATAATAGATCCAATTGGGAGGTAAAGCCCATATTGTTTTACGTCTGTCGTAGAATTAAGTTTTAAGTCGGTTGTTATGACACGGTAAAGATAAACTTTAGTATGTTTTTAGTGTATCTTTAGTCGGTTATAAATGATCTTACTTTGTTTTATCTTAAACCAACTTGAGATCGACCAAGTATAATAATATGATAGATCCATTTTAGCCTTAGTTGGAAGGCAAAGACCATTTTGTTTTAAGTTTAAGTAAAGTGTCACTAAAGATCAAATTATTTTAGTATGTCTTTAGGCGGTTCTAAATGATCTAGTTAAGTATTTTTGGTTTGAAGGAGTCACCGAGTAAGGAGTGACTTAGGCATGTTTTTACTTTACTTGGTGCTTAGTGGATCTTTTGATAGCCCGTAAAGATTAATGAGTTCTAAGTGACGATTCCCTGAATCAACTTTTTCTTTAGTATATCTAAGGGTACTATAATGTGTCTAGAAATCAAGGACCGCCATTATTGCATGGTAAAAAATAATTAAGGTTTATCTTGAAAGAATGGTAATAATATTTGAAATATCTGCGATACGTTTTTGTGGTTAGTTTGTTGTATTTTGTTGAATCAACTATCAAATGAAAAAAAGACGTGAAAAAAAATAAAAAAAGATCATTTTTTTAGATTAATAATTTTCCAAAATGTTACTATAATCTGAGGCGCATACATTTTTTGACATGTAACATGCCCTATATTGACATGTAACATGCCCTATATTGACATGTAACATGCCCTATATTGACATGTAACATGCCCTATATTGACATGTAACATGCCCTATATTGACATGTAACATGCCCTATATTGACATGTAACATGCCCTATATTGACCGTAAAATTAAATTCGCCAGAGATTAGACACTACATTCTATAGGTACCTACTAAAAGTTCTTAGATTAGTCCAGGTATTTTATAAAGTGTCTTGAAAGCACAGAAGCAATAATTTATATATTGTGTAAAAGGATTGCCATCATGTATTCCGAAATGAGATCAAACAGTTGTAAATTAAACTTCAGTCTGTTTTCTTACGATACTTTATGCTTAGTAAGTTATCTTTATTCAGACTACAAGATATCCTTTAGATTACTATCCGCTAGGTATAACGCTCCTAACTACACTCTTTATTTATAATAGTTCTAAAGGCCCGCCAATTTTAACTAAACAGCTATACAGGTTTACTTATAGATTACTTCTTAAGGTTTGGATTAAAAGCTGGCCTGTAGAGATAATAAGGACAACCTTTTGCCGCTTGGGCAGTATTCTTGCCTCGTTTCAGGAATCAAATGTTTGGTACTTTCTCTATTACAGATTTTTTTGTTGTTATTTTTACTCCGTTTGAACTTGTTTTATTACACTGTAGGGAAACCTTGACATTTAAAATCTTCGGTTTAATAAAGTCAAGCGTTTCATACATATTGTTGTTGTGATAAGGAAGTTTCCTATGATTTAAAAACAAAAAGCTTGTATATATTCTAAGATAATAAAAGTATATTAAACGTGGTGAAAGAATTATTTCAATATCTTGATAAATTACGAAGTTATGCAATTCAAATACTGAACACGTACAAATAAAAAAATACGCGCGGAGGATTCACGCTGTGACGTCACAGCATCCATCGCCGTGGTTTGGGGCGAGACGGAATGCACTAAAACCGCTTATCCTGGCCTATGAGATCGTGTTTATTGCTCACAGTATCTCGGACACAGTGTTTGTGTTAAATTCTAAGTGGAAAGTGGTTTTGAACGGGGGAAATCCGATAACATACCAAAAGTCGACAAGGCTATGGTTTTGGACTTTTTGACGAACAATCCGTTGTACAAAAGTTTAGTCAGAGGTCAGAGGTGTTAAACTTTCAACGTAATACTAAATACCTAAGTACACATTTATCTACCTTAAGCAATAATAATCTCACGTTATTATCTACCTATATCCTCAGAGTGCGCTGCTTTTATTCATTTTAGGAGAATCTTCGCAATCAATCTAATGTTTATCCACCAATCCAACTGTTCATAAGCGTTGACTCGATGACCCATTTTCCTGGTAAATATTGCACAAAAACTAAAAAACACAGTATCTTGGCGTCAAATAGGTGGATGCACAGCCTAAAACCTACTAGTTTAGGAGTAGCAGAAGACCCTAGAAACGTGTTTTACCTTACTAGTAGGTCAGGGGTTAAGTAAACCTCTATAAAATATGCAATATAATAGGCAGTTCACTATGTCTGAGACAGCTCTAAATGCAAATGGGCGGGAACTCGGGAAGTGTCAGTGTTAATATGATAATCGATGTCTCATACAATTTTCAGCGTATTTCTCGACCTGACAAAGAAAAAAAAATTTAAATAAATACAAAATTCTAACCTTTGCAAATGAGACATAAACAAAAACTAAGTCCTATTGAAAAACAGGAACAACGTCTACTCAAATCAAACTTGAAAATAGCATAGCGATTATCAAAGATCAATACTACCGAGAGTATGGAGTATGAGAGTATACAAGTCATCAATAATATCACAAAATTTATCGACAGTATCGATATCTTAATTACTTGAAAGGTCCACTAGCGATAGTAACTATTGGAATCGGCAGAAGTAGGCACCTTCATTGGAATAAAAAATATCGATATCATGCTTCTGACATTTTCCCATCTCTAATTAGTTTTGACTTGGAGTAAATATGATTTGTTTGGAGTATTTTCCTTTTCTTTTTGTATCGAAAAGACCTCGACAGAACGCTTAAAATAAATATATTCTTGTCAAATAGTTTTAGGGATTATTAGAGGCCACGGAGTTTACCGCG
Source organism: Ypsolopha sequella (assembly GCA_934047225.1). NCBI lineage: Eukaryota > Metazoa > Arthropoda > Insecta > Lepidoptera > Ypsolophidae > Ypsolopha > Ypsolopha sequella. The sequence goes on from OW203995.1 coordinate 29,834,148, forward strand.
CGTTATTTATTTAGTAAACCAGTCCCCAGTAACATATGGACATAAATACTTACACCAAAATGGTCTTCACAGCAAAACCGTACAGATTTTTCTGATAAAGATCCTTTTCGTTTCATAATTTGGCACCACTTAGCTCTTACTTTTTTCTCCCTTGGCATCGTAAAAAAATGTTTATCGTGTGTTGTTTACAGTTGTATTTGTACGCTTAGGCACGACGCAGTATTTATAATTTGCTTTATTATTAGTTTTTATAGTCTCCATTATAATTCCGCAGCAATACCAGCCACCATCCTAAGCTAAACACAGTTAGTTTAGTACTTATTGCTTGAAGCGCGAACAAACGCCGCTGGGCCCCTAGCAGAACGGATGTTGTGACGTCAGGGACGGGTGACTGGCCTCGCGCGGAAAAGTTCAAACACGGGCGGGAAAAGTATATTAAAAGTTCATCATTTATTAAGTTATTGAAAAAAAACCTTCACTAGGCTTTTATGCAAGCTTATTATGATTATTTAAAAATAAAATTATAAAAAATGAGACTTCCTTATTGTGTCGATTCGGCGTAACACGACTTAACTTATTTGACAGGATTTAAAGCGTCCTGTCTTTTTCTTTCTTTATCGAAAAGACAAGGACAGAACGCTTAAATTAAGTTTAGTCGTGTCAAATAAGTTAAGATGTGCTACACCGAATCGACACAATCCTCCTTTAACGACTATAACCATGATACATGTTTGAGGTATTTTGTTTACGAACTTTATGTTGCAAAGAAAGATCTAAGTATGTGTAAAAATCAGATACTTCCATAACTTTTACAACTTGCTGAATAGTGTTAATAAAATCATCAAAGTCATATAATTTTCCCCTGTTTTTGTAACAATTGTCCAACAAAATGATAAACGCTGTGAGCAGACATACATGTGTGCTGTGCCCAGGCTCAAAAAATTTGAGAGTTATAAATTCAGCTGAAATTAAGATACTGTTAATTATAATAGATTACAATAAAAGAAAAAAAAAAACTCTCAATTTAACTCAAAAACAGTTATAATATTACATGTTTTTTGTTAAAAATACTTGTATGGCCAAAATGATATCTTCCTGATTACCCCCAGCGATACTTTAATTCCAGATAGCTGCCAACGGAATGTTATCGTTCATTCCAGATAGCTGCAAACTGAATGTTAACGTTCATTCCAGATAGCTGCAAACTGAATGTTAACGTTCATTCCAGATAGCTGCAAACGGAATGTTATCGTTCATTCCAGATAGCTGCAAACGGAATGTTATCGTTCTTTCCAGATAGCTGCAAACGGAATGTTATCGTTCATTCCAGATAGCTGCAAACGGAATGTTATCGTTCATTCCAGATAGCTGCAAACGGAATGTTATCGTTCTTTCCAGATAGCTGCAAACGGAATGTTATTGTTCATTCCAGATAGCTTCAAACGGAATGTTATCGTTCATTCCAGATAGCTGCAAACGGAATGTTATCGTTCATTCCAGATAGCTGCAAACTGAATGTTAAAGTTCATTCCAGATAGCTGCAAACTGAATGTTAACGTTCATTCCAGATAGCTGCAAACGGAATGTTATCGTTCATTCCAGATAACTGCAAACGGAATGTTATCGTTCATTCCAGATAGCTGCAAACTGAATGTTAACGTTCATTCCAGATAGCTGCAAACGTAATGTTATCGTTCTTTCCAGATAGCTGCAAACGGAATGTTATCGTTCATTCCAGATAGCTGCAAACGGAATGTTATCGTTCATTCCAGATAGCTGCAAACTGAATGTTAACGTTCATTCCAGATAGCTGCAAACGGAATGTTATCGTTCATTCCAGATAGCTGCAAACGGAATGTTATCGTTCATTCCAGATAGCTGCAAACTGAATGTTAACGTTCATTCCAGATAGCTGCAAACTAAATGTTAACGTTCATTCCAGATAGCTGCAAACGGAATGTTATCGTTCATTCCAGATAGCTGCAAACTGAATGTTAACGTTCATTCCAGATAGCTTCAAACGGAATGTTATCATTCATTCCAGATAGCTGCAAACGGAATGTTATCGTTCATTCCAGATAGCTGCAAACTGAATGTTAACGTTCATTCCAGATAGCTGCAAACTGAATGTTAACGTTCATTCCAGATAGCTGCAAACGGAATGTTATCGTTCATTCCAGATAGCTGCAAACGGAATGTTATCGTTCATTCCAGATAGCTGCAAACTGAATGTTAACGTTCATTCCAGATAGCTGCAAACTAAATGTTAACGTTCATTCCAGATAGCTGCAAACGGAATGTTATCGTTCATTCCAGATAGCTGCAAACTGAATGTTAACGTTCATTCCAGATAGCTGCAAACTGAATGTTAACGTTCATTCCAGATAGCTGCAAACGGAATGTTATCGTTCATTCCAGATAGCTGCAAACGGAATGTTATCGTTCATTCCAGATAGCTGCAAACGGAATGTTATCGTTCATTCCAGATAGCTGCAAACGGAATGTTATCGTTCTTTCCAGATAGCTGCAAACGGAATGTTATCGTTCATTCCAGATAGCTGCAAACGGAATGTTATCGTTCTTTCCAGATAGCTGCAAACGGAATGTTATCGTTCATTCCAGATAGCTGCAAACGGAATGTTATCGTTCATTCCAGATAGCTGCAAACGGAATGTTATCGTTCTTTCCAGATAGCTGCAAACGGAATGTTATCGTTCTTTCCAGATAGCTGCAAACGGAATGTTATCGTTCATTCCAGATAGCTGCAAACGGAATGTTATCGTTCATTCCAGATAGCTGCAAACGGAATGTTATCGTTCTTTCCAGATAGCTGCAAACGGAATGTTATCGTTCATTCCAGATAGCTGCAAACGGAATGTTATCGTTCATTCCAGATAGCTGCAAACGGAATGTTATCGTTCATTCCAGATAGCTGCAAACGGAATGTTATCGTTCTTTCCAGATAGCTGCAAACGGAATGTTATCGTTCATTCCAGATAGCTGCAAACGGAATGTTATCGTTCTTTCCAGATAGCTGCAAACGGAATGTTATCGTTCATTCCAGATAGCTGCAAACGGAATGTTATCGTTCATTCCAGATAGCTGCAAACGGAATGTTATCGTTCTTTCCAGATAGCTGCAAACGGAATGTTATCGTTCATTCCAGATAGCTGCAAACGGAATGTTATCGTTCTTTCCAGATAGCTGCAAACGGAATGTTATCGTTCATTCCAGATAGCTGCAAACGGAATGTTATCGTTCGTCGATGGCCTTAAGGGCGTTTTCCCACAAGCGACGACGCGACACGACAAAACGCGGTGACGACTCCGGCCGCCATACATTTCCTCACGCAACGACACCGCACAGCACAACACACGTTTTACAAACGACAATTTGCTATGTCGTTCGATGCTGCTATGTTGTTCGTTTTACAAACGACAATTTGCTATGTCGTTCGATGCTGCTATTTTGTTCGTTTTACAAACGACAATTTGCTATGTCGTTCGATGCTGCTATGTTGTTCGTTTTACAAACGACAATTTGCTATGTCGTTCGATGCTGCTATGTTGTTACGTTTTTTTGCAGTGAGAACTTGTCTTGTGAGAATTTGTCGTGGTAGGAACTTGTCTACGGCGCGACGGACCGCACGACACGACAGATCGGTTTGGTTGTTTGTTTTGATAGAACAGTGACAGTGGTGTGCTATTTGAAGAAAAATTTAAAAATTTAAATATGACATTTTTACTATGATAAAAGCTATGGAAAATGTGGAAAATGAAGCATGTCGGAGTGCGTGCGTGGTGTGATGAACTATTGTGTGAATAATTTGCGAGTACAAATTATTCACACTAATTTTATTAAAAAAAAAACCAACAAAATCGCAAAAGCGATACATGAGACAAAATCGATAAGAAGTGATAAATAGAGGGTTACAAAAAAATATATTGACAGTACAAATATATTGACAGTACAAATATATTGACAGTACAAATATATTGACAGTACAAATATATTGACAGTACAAATATAAAACGATTAACTTGGTTTGCAAAAATCGAATTTCTTAAAGTTCAGTCAAGAACATATATATTTTTTATGGCTATACTTATCCTAATTATTGCAACATAATAATCCGAAGTCTGACATTCTATTTATGACATTATGTTTGCGTCTCTAAATTAAATTTCTATATCCCCACCACATCAAGTCGTCATATTTCGGTTTGCTCTCTATCATCCGTAGGTACTAATTACAGGCAAAATAGTTGTTTATGGCGAGTATGCACTAATGTCAATAAATAGTTGTTTATGGCGAGTATGCACTAATGTCAATAAATAGTTGTTTATGGCGAGTATGCACTAATGTCAATAAATTGTTGTTTATGGCGAGTATGCACTAATGTCAATAAATTGTTGTTTATGGCGAGTATGCACTAATGTCAATAAATAGTTGTTTATGGCGAGTATGCACTAATGTTAATAAATTGTTGTTTATGGCGAGTATGCACTAATGTCAATAAATAGTTGTTTATGGCGAGTATGCACTAATGTCAATAAATTGTTGTTTATGGCGAGTATGCACTAATGTCAATAAATAGTTGTTTATGGCGAGTATGCACTGATGTCAATAAATTGTTGTTTATGGCGAGTATGCACTAATGTCAATAAATTGCAAGATATTATTGATATCTTTTCCTTGTTTGTGGTTCGAGCAAGAATGGTACTAAGTTGAATTTTTGTAAGTATAGGTAAGTTGTTGATAACAATACTTACAAAGTTTTATTATAAAAAATCCCTTTTCTACACATCGTGGTGTGTTTGAGTATGTGGTTGTTTAAACTGAGTTCATATATTTATATACATAATTGTTTTCCATGTGTTATCTGATAATTTCTCTTTGTAAATGAATTATCGTCAAGATTGTGTTGCTCAAATCTTTTTATTATGTTACTTTTAGTGTAAACTTGCAATTGTCCTTATTTAAGTTATTCTATTGATATTATTAGTTACCTTGTGCTGTAAGTTTCCCTTGAAAATAAATAAGTAAATAAAAATAAATAAATACTGGATTTAAATTACAATACAAAACAAAATAATACCGTACAAAATAAACATTAACAAAATAAAAATATGGGAATAAATTATTCCCATATTTCTTTAATAAATAATAAACGTGCGGCAATAAAATAAGAAGTTGTACAAATAAGTGTTGATATAAAATGGCAAATTATTTTCGAAGCGACTAACAACTTAAAGGGCGACTAACTATTTTGTTTCTAAAAAATAACTTGGCAGCAATTAAATATTTTAGCAATAATTATATTAGATGAGCTTTATAATGCGGGGATTTATAAAAACTAAATAATGGCTGCTACTTTAAGGTAGCAAACATATTAAACAGGGCCAATAAAATCATAGGCGAGGTACTATAAATAATGACATGGCGACTTATTTTAACAGTGGGATAGCAAACATTCTATTATAGGCAACTATAGGCTTGCATATAAAAATACACATGCAAGCAGCTGTAAAAATTAAAACGGGTACTATAATTAAGTATTAGGATTTCAGTATTTTTGTTTGTAGAATCATAATTGAATGAAAACGGCGACAAGCGCGCTCGTTGTATAGAAGCAAATAGGTTGAAAAAGTTCCAAAACCGAATCAGAGCACCCCGACTCTATACAGTCTTGTGGGTACTACCCCTAGAGTGTTTATAAAAAGCCGTAGGCGTGGAGGAAGGGCAGCCCTCGCCTGCTGTAACAAGGCATAGGCACCCGAGCGAGCCGTAGCGGCTGAGGCTGGTCGCCGAAGGCGACCAACAAGCCGAAGCTGCGAAGGTGAGCATGGGTGACTGTGCTTTGTTACGCAAGGGCGAAGGGGCTGCACTTTCCGCAACGCCGAAGCAATTGCACAAGTCATATTGGGTCTTTAAAGTTAGGTTATGTTCAGTTTTTTTATTATTTTTAAACTTAAACTATTTTTTTTGCATGTCACTATTTGTTTTATTCAGAGCTCTAAAAATGTCGCACAAAGTATGTTTTTCATGACCATGGTCATATTTTCTTCACATCTCAGTTAACTTTATATACAACCTCATTGTATAATTTAAGAAAGCCTGTTTTCTACTTTTTATCCGTCGTCAAATGTTCGCTTAATAATAAATTCAGTTACCAAAACAAAAAATCAATGCCAGTTTAAGTTAAAACAAAGCCTATAACCTGATTATAAAGCTGCTACTTTCTACTTAAAATTATCCTTCAATATAGCTGCCAACCTATTATTTTTGCTACCGGCTTTAATTTTTTTTAAATCCATAATTCAGATTAATTTGTCGCCGCGTTAAATACATGCCATATAAAATTAACTTTTCATTAAATTTGATACATATAAGCACAATATAAATACATTACGTATATAATAGACAAATTAATGACCAATCAATTCTAAAAGTCTCCGAAAAACACATTCCCATACTTAAGTAGCATAAATATACCTTCTTTATTTAATTGAATAAATAATGTTTTTAAGCCTTTTTTTGGCCTTTTATTGTTTTAGACAGATTATGATATATAAATAAAAAAGTATTTATTAGTTTCGAAATATATTTCGGCCAACTTGTGGCCGTCATCAGTCGCAATTATTTAGGTACTTAGTCGCTCACCATCGTAAGTTACGTAGTGCATTAACATCTTAATATATAAAATCATAAACTGACTGACTGTTGATATATCAACGCACAGCCCAAACCGCTGCACCTACAGACTTGAAATTTTGCACAGATACCTTATGCAGCATGTAGGCAAGGAATAAGGAAGGATTTTTGGAAATTCCATTCGGTGGGGGGGGTAAAATAAGGGATGAAAGTTTGTATGAAAGTCCGTCAGTTACGAAGTTAGAATCTTTAAATTTCATGTTTTATACGTGTCTCGTTTGTGATAATTCCAACCCCTTCTTCTTCTTCGTGTACCATGCCCTTACGGGCGTCGGCTACTATCTCTCTAAACTTTTACCGATCTTTAGCTAGTCTGCAGATCTCCGTCGCTTCCTTAATATTAGTCCAGGTCTTTAGGTTGTCAGTCCACTTTGTCCTTCTTCTACCTCTTCCTCGTTTCCCCTCTATAATGACTTTTATTAAATTGTATTTGTTGTGTCTATAGACATGTCCAAGATATGCTAGTTTTCTTCTTTTGATTGTAAAGAGTAGCTCTCGCTTTCTGTTCATTCTTCTAAGGACAACTTCGTTGGTAACTCTGTCCCTCCAGGATATTTTAAGCATTTTGCTAAACAACCACATTTCAAAAGCTTCTAATTTAACTTGGGTGGCTTCATTTAGTGTCCAACCTTCTATACCGTACATTAGAACCGAGATCACGTAACATTTTATCAGTCTCCACCTAAGGGTCAGTTTTATGTCTTTGTTTGTGAATAGGGATTTCATTTTCATAAATGTACTTCTCGCTATTTTGATTCTTACACGGATTTCTCTGTCTGGGTCCCACTTTTCATTGAGCCAACAACCAAGGATGTATTGGATCTGTATTGGAATACTCTTTCAACCTGTTTTGCTGCTATCTTAAGTTCTTCAGTTATTACTTCGTTTTTACTCACAACCACGAATTTTGTCTTCGAGATGTTTATTTTAAGACCATATTTAGTATTTACCTTGGTGTTCAGGCGTTCAAGTAGTTCTCTGAGATCATCAACTGAGTTGGCAAGAATAGCAGTGTCATCAGCATATCGCAAATTGTTTATCAGCATTCCATTGATTTTGTCACCGATGTCTACATTATCAAATGCTTCTTGGAATATAAATTCCGAATACAAGTTAAACAGTTGAGGAGACAAGAAACAACCCTGCCTTACTCCTTTCTCAATAGAGATATGCCTGGTGTTTGTGTTTTTAATCTTGTACAAGTTCTTAAGAAGTCTCTTGTCCTTGGCATCAATATCGGTTCGGTTCAAGCATTCCATCAGTGTACAGTGTTTAACGTTGTCGAATGCTTTCTCAAAATCAATAAAGCCGATGTATAAGTCATTTTGATATTCTAGACAGTTCTGCACCAAAACTTGTATTGCAAACAGTGATTCCCTTGTTCCTAGCCCATTTGTGAAACCAAACTGAGTCGGTCCTATGTTTGAGTCTATTTTATTGTAAATTCTAAAGTGAAGTATTTTCAGGAAAATTTTAAGTAGATGCCTCATGAGGCTTATCAATCGATGGTCCCACATGTTTTGGCATTTAGTTTTTTCGGAAGAGGAAGGAAAGTGGATTTCAACCAGTCTGATGGCAAGTGTCCTGTATTATATATGCTATTAAAACAAATTAACTAGAGTCGTGATACTAGTGTCATCGAATAATTAAATGATTTCCGCATGTACCTCATCCGGACCCAGGGCTTTGCCATCTTTCATCGATCTTATTGCCCTTTCCACTTCTGCTTTTATAATTGGAGGACCTTCATCTTCATGCTCTGGCATCTCGACTCTTGATCTTTGGTCGTGGAATAGCCTTTCTATGTATTCTTCCTATATTCTGCGTTGTTCGTCTTCATCGGTTACTATTTTGTTTTGGTCGTTAGTAAGAATTCCTGTTACACGTTTCTTATTAGTTTTCGCTAATCCTTCAATTTTCTGGTATAAGTTAAAAGTATCAAGTCTCCTATCTTAATTTACAATTTTTTTACACTTATTTTCTAGCCATTTATCTCTCACTTCTCTTATCATGCTTCTAATTTGGTTATCTATTTCTTTATACTTATTTGGGTCAGTGTCTTTAAATTTTCTACGTTTTCCATCTTGTCTAGTATTTCTTTGGCTATCCACTCTAATTTTGTTGTCTTCTTCCAGTAACCTAAATATTCTTTACCTGAATCTACTATTATCAATTTTAACTCCTGCCACTGTTCTTCTATTGTATCTTGGGTAGTTATCATGGGATCTGTTTGTAATATAAGGTTATCTTTGATTTGATTATGTAGGCTATTCATTAATTGGACCTTAATCTTTGAGTTTTTTCGCATCAACATTTCTCGTGTCCTCTAATATTTTAATTACTTTAAGTTTTGGCCTGAAATTGGCAACTACAGGATTATGATCTGAACCTATATCTGCTTCTGGATATGTTTTGACGTCATATATTGAGTTTCTGAACCGTGAGTTTATCATTATGTAGTCTATTTGGTTGCGCACGATCTTCTCTGATTTATGCTGTGGGGAAGTTCAGGTATACAGTCTTCTTGGGTGACGTTTATACCATGTATTTGTTATGATTAGATCTTTTTCCATACAAAATTGCAGTAATCTGTCTCCGCGTTCGTTCCTCTCACCCAATCCGTACTCACCTACCGTCTTTCTAACTTGCACCTTTCCCTATTTTGTCATTCAGGTCTTCTAGAACTATCACGATTTCTTGGGATTTAATACTGTTCATCATTTCTTATAGTTGTTTGTAAAATTCTTTTATTTCATCTTCGGAACTTTGCGCAGTAGGCGCATAGATTTGTATGATGTTAAGTTTAAATGGATGCGCGTTCATTTGTAGGAGCATGCAACGGTCAGAATATGGGACGAAATTGCAGACATATTTTTCGTAGCTTTTTTCAAGCAATATGCCTACCCCGTGATAATGGTTGTTGTCACTTTCGGGTTTACCAGAATAGTCTATATCGTATTTACAAGTGTCATACCACTTGATTTCGCTTAAACCGAGAATTTTCAGTTTAAGTCGTCTCATATCCTGTATAGTATTCTCCAATTTATCTTTCTTGATAAGACTTCTTACATTCCAAGTTGCTATCTTCATGTGTTGCTTTATTCTTTGGGTAAGCCGCATACTATTTCTATTTGAGTTCGTATTTTCTTCTGTTCCTTCTCCGGTAGTAAATTTAACATCAAGGGCCCCGGAAGCCGGTTGACGCCAGGCGCTGGTCGGATTGTATGCCCGGGATTCATTATATTTGTACTTTTTATATTTGGATTTATGTTTGAGAGATGGTTTTCTTAGGGCATTTTACGATGCAGTGGGGCCCCACCTTCCTTATGCAGTGCACTTTTCTGAGGGTATTTGGTCTTTAAGGCTGGCGAAACCTCTTCCGGTTGGTTACGCAGTCGGGTGAATGGTTATCCCGCCATTTACTCGGTCGCCAGAGCCCCGTTAGATCTCTAGCAGGGAAGCAAAATAAATGAAAAATATATTTTATAAAAATACAAGATGGGTATCAAATTGTAGGTATTAAAAAGCTAATTGTAAAAGTATATAGTTTTGCTTTATTTAATTATCCATCCATCCATCAGCCCGTATACATCCACTGCTGCACATAGGCAATTAATAATAGTTATGCAATTAATTAATTATGCAATTATTTACTGGCACTGACTCTGTGAAAAACCATAAAAAAGTTCATGTCCCCCCCTTATCTCCAAAACTGGTGGACGAAAAAACATGAAAAAATCATGGTAATATGTGTTTACGACGTAAACTTTACGTAAAGATAAAGCGGAAAAATAAAGTGGTTGAGAAATTCACGAAAAAGAATGACACAATTTAATTTATCATCTACAATACGGAACCCTAGGTATGCGAGTCCGACTGGCACTTGGCCGGTTTTTTTGTTGTTGTTTTTTCTCAAAAACGCTCACTTAACTTCAGTCCTGACCCCTTACCGAGTCTCCAGTATGTATTTTTGGCTATATAATTAGAAGTGACCTAATGTAGGTACAAACTTACCTCACAAATATTGCAAGTATTAGGAGTGTGTTTACTTTCGTAAGTACTTTCTAAGTCCAATAAAAGGAATAGAAAATGAGTGTTTTGATGACCAGAAAAATTCAAGGGATGAGTTAATGTTCTTTCGTCTTGCGGATGCACTCCTCTCATGTTAGGTACATATTACATAATTCAAGGGATGAGTTAATGTTCTTACGTCTTGCGGATGCACTCCTCTCATGTTAGGTACATATTACATAATTCAAGGGATGAGTTAATGTTCTTTCGTCTTGCGGATGCACTCCTCTCATGTTAGGTACATATTACATAATTCAAGGGATGAGTTAATGTTCTTTCGTCTTGCGGATGCACTCCTCTCATGTTAGGTACATATTACATAATTCAAGGGATGAGTTAATGTTCTTTCGTCTTGCGGATGCACTCCTCTCATGTTAGGTACATATTACATAATTCAAGGGATGAGTTAATGTTCTTTCGTCTTGCGGATGCACTCCTCTCATGTTAGGTACATATTACATTATTCAAGGGATGAGTTAATGTTCTTTCGTCTTGCGGATGCACTCCTCTCATGTTAGGTACATATTACATAATTCAAGGGATGAGTTAATGTTCTTTCGTCTTGCGGATGCACTCCTCTCATGTTAGGTACATATTACATAATTCAAGGGATGAGTTAATGTTCTTTCGTCTTGCGGATGCACTCCTCTCATGTTAGGTACATATTACATAATTCAAGGGATGAGTTAATGTTCTTTCGTCTTGCGGATGCACTCCTCTCATGTTAGGTACATATTACATAATTCAAGGGATGAGTTAATGTTCTTTCGTCTTGCGGATGCACTCCTCTCATGTTAGGTACATATTACATAATTCAAGGGATGAGTTAATGTTCTTTCGTCTTGCGGATGCACTCCTCTCATGTTAGGTACATATTACATTATTCAAGGGATGAGTTAATGTTCTTTCGTCTTGCGGATGCACTCCTCTCATGTTAGGTACATATTACATAATTTAAGGGATGAGTTAATGTTCTTTCGTCTTGCGGATGCACTCCTCTCATGTTAGGTACATATTACATAATTCAAGGGATGAGTTAATGTTCTTTCGTCTTGCGGATGCACTCCTCTCATGTTAGGTACATATTACATAATTCAAGGGATGAGTTAATGTTCTTTCGTCTTGCGGATGCACTCCTCTCATGTTAGGTACATATTACATAATTCAAGGGATGAGTTAATGTTCTTTCGTCTTGCGGATGCACTCCTCTCATGTTAGGTACATATTACATAATTCAAGGGATGAGTTAATGTTCTTTCGTCTTGCGGATGCACTCCTCTCATGTTAGGTACATATTACATAATTCAAGGGATGAGTTAATGTTCTTTCGTCTTGCGGATGCACTCCTCTCATGTTAGGTACATATTACATAATTCAAGGGATGAGTTAATGTTCTTTCGTCTTGCGGATGCACTCCTCTCATGTTAGGTACATATTACATTATTCAAGGGATGAGTTAATGTTCTTTCGTCTTGCGGATGCACTCCTCTCATGTTAGGTACATATTACATAATTCAAGGGATGAGTTAATGTTCTTTCGTCTTGCGGATGCACTCCTCTCATGTTAGGTACATATTACATAATTTAAGGGATGAGTTAATGTTCTTTCGTCTTGCGGATGCACTCCTCTCATGTTAGGTACATATTACATTATTCAAGGGATGAGTTAATGTTCTTTCGTCTTGCGGATGCACTCCTCTCATGTTAGGTACATATTACATAATTCAAGGGATGAGTTAATGTTCTTTCGTCTTGCGGATGCACTCCTCTCATGTTAGGTACATATTACATAATTCAAGGGATGAGTTAATGTTCTTTCGTCTTGCGGATGCACTCCTCTCATGTTAGGTACATATTACATAATTCAAGGGATGAGTTAATGTTCTTTCGTCTTGCGGATGCACTCCTCTCATGTTAGGTACATGTTCAGAATAAAATGTATATTTCGGAACGCATCCATCAAGGGTCTATATAATTTGTCTATGGACTTGGAGCTGTCAAAAAAAACGAGGGACGTGGAATTTTCTTGGTATAGATCGCGGACGATTTTAATATGTGTTATTAAGGGCTTAACCCAAGGGAAATCGGTGCGGACATCGTAAGAAACAGTATTCGATCAAGGGCTGAAGATATTTTGGCGTGAAGGCCACTTTTGAGTGTATTTCCTGTGTGTGTGAAATAACCTATATCCACGCGGTGTGCGACAAGTGGACTTGTTAATTACTATTTCTGGGTTCGGATGCATCCCGGGGTAGGAGGGTTGTGTTTAGATTCATCGTGGAAGGTGATCTACGTGTCACGGCACCGACACGCCTTGGTCTCCGCAGCGAAGGGTCTTCGTGCGAGGACTACTTGATGAGGTCATCATACAACTGTCTGGTAGGACATTTTATATTAAATATTAGATCATAAGATACTTGTATACTATAAATCTGGGACAGCTATGGGCCCCTGCTCCAGCTGCAAGTATCGCCCTTTAGCATACAATTAGTGGTGTCTGAGCGTGGTTATGGAATCCTCGCACCAGTGACGTCGATGCCCGTCACTAGTCAGTATTACTACTTTTTATATGCTACAATTTCTGGTAGCAACGAGCGTTTATATCAAACAAGCTTTGGTAGCCAGTCCGTGGTTAATCCCAACTTTGGTTTATATACATATAAACAGCGGAACTGGGCGGCCCCAGTGTCATTGAACTGTTAACATAGCTAGGCTATTTACATGTACATGTAGCAATTACAAATTGGATTTGTTTAGTGCTTTGAGTAGATAATTGATTACCGGAGGGTACCACACTGATGTGGTTCAGTAATATCAGTATAAATTGTTAATTTAGTACATATCAAGTGTTCTTGTATTGCAATAACATTATATCATATAACGGTTTATATTATAGATTGGAAATCAACTTGTTAGCTAATATACGGTTATCTTGGCTTGAATTTATGTACTTACAAGCATGTATACAGTTGCATAGTGGAATGTGCATTCGGGTTTGTGTGTATTGTATACACCAAATATAATTTAAATTTGGTAATATAGAATTAGGTAGGAACCTATTTGTTTGTTTAGTATTGACGGACAGTACATACATTGGTAATTGGGAATTAATTTTGCTAATTAAATTCTATTTATAGGTAGGGTACCTATTGAGCAGTGCTTCTGTATTTTGTGCCGTGTCAGGGTGTTTGCTAAATAGTTTTTATTTATACATTTCCCGGTTCATTGCGGCATGATGTCCAAGTCTCACAAGGCTGCGTTGGCGAAAGAGCTCCGCTGGTTTACAACCGTCCAGGGATTGCTTTCTCGTTCGGATCGCGACAATGCAATCCTGGAGAGAGCCGAGCGGATGCATCAGCGGCTGGCTGATGCAGAGGCGGCTGTGGCAGCACTGCAGGAAAGTGACGGGCCTATGGATAGGTATGTTACTGATTTAGCCCAGATAAAAGGGATTTATGATGATATAACAGAGGCGGCCTCCATGATCAAAAAGCGACAATCGGGCAGCCCGGTTGTTAGCACACCTAGACCAATTGATGGCGCCACTGGTAAGACGCTGGTTATAACGTCGAATATTATTGCTGATGTAAAGAGGCAAAATTCAGGAGGTCCTGTAGTTGTCACGCCTCAACCGGTAGATGGCGTGTCTGGTAGTTTGGTTAGTTTAGAACTAAATAAATTTAATGGGAAAATTCAAGAATGGGTTTCTTTTAAAAATATGTTTAATTCATTAGTAAATTCTAGGGTAGATTTATCAAAGGGGCAAAAGATGGCATATTTGATGTCAACATTGGAGGGCGAAGCAAGGTCGCTCATCCAGCACCTCAGGGTAGAGGATGATCATTATGATATAGCGTGGGGCTTATTAAATGATAGGTATCAGAACATGCGCTTACTGGCTGATGCGCATGCGTCTCAATTGTTGACGTTACCTAGGGTAACTGACCGGGCCCAACTAAGGTTGCAGTTGCTGACCCCGGTCACTGTGGCGTGTAATGCCCTTAGAACATTAGGTTTACCGGTGGACGAGTGGTCGTTTTTACTCGTTCACATTATTTTAGGTAGGTTGCCTAATGATGTGAGGTCACGTTTTGAGCGGGTGTCCGCAGGAAAAGATGGCAGCACTGTGCCAAAATTTACGGACTTATTAACGTTTCTTGAATATGAAGCTAGGGTAGCAGAAACATCACAGCCGGACTTGGCGCCATCTGGGGCGCAATCATTTTCGTCTGCTGGCTCATCTGAATGTGGGGAGCCCAGACAACCGCAGCAGTCGCGGGGACGCGATATGACACGTTTGGCGGGGGTCGCCGTGATCGAGAGGTCATTGACCTGTTTACAATGTGGCCATACGGGGCATGACCTGCTGAGATGTCAGCAGTGGCGAAACCTGCACGTCACCGAGCGGCGACGCATAGTGAAGCGTAAGGGCCTGTGTTTCGGTTGCTTGGGCAATCATTTTGAACGTAATTGTCCCGAGCCACGACGTTGCAGTGTTTGTGAGGGGCCTCACCATTTATTGTTGTGTGCCAACAGATCTGAAGCGGCTTCACCGGTCCCGCAGCGACGGAGCCCTACGGGCGGGGGTGCTTCAGGGAGAACTCCCCCCCCCTTGGACAACGGGGGTGCGTCAGGGAGAACTTCCCCCCCCTCGGTCCAGGGAAGGCATGTTGTCGGGCAGAGCTCCCCTCCGTCGGAACGGAGGACTGCGGCGCGAGGCGCGCCCCCTCACCGGGAGGTGAGTTATGTATTTGCGCGTGGACCCGTAGGGGGCTTGCCTACGGGCTATCACACATATGGCCATGTAGTGAATTGGGCCCCTACGGGCGGGGGCCAATTGGAGTTGGCAAGGGCTAGGCCCCCCCTCCCCGCGCCAGTTTTGGTGCCAGCTGGCATAGAGCACCGTGTTAAGACGGAGTCACGTGGTTACTCACCGCCGTACCGCGAGTACCCGCGGTTAGAGTACCACCCGCCGTACTCAGGGAGAGTTGGAGGCTACGCTCCCCCCATGGTGGGGATGTGCACACACCAGCCGTATTATTGCCAGTGGACTGGTCCTGCACTCCACAGGTGGGGTAGCCTGTAACTAGCTTGTTCAAGCCATGAGTACGGAACCGCGGACGGTTCTGTTGCCTACCGCGATGGCTCGCGTCTAGGGCCCCAGGGGGGATTGAGTTAGGGTAAGGGCCCTCCTCGACTTGGAAAGTCAAGTGGCGCACCGATTAGTTTTGAACCTGGAGGTTTCGTCGGTGCCGCTCCTAGGTATTGGTGGACTGGAGTTGAATCAGCGGCTGCAGCCATGGTTATAGACAATATTGTCGGCTGGCAGCCTTCTTTGGACCTTCCTCCGTTCATAATCTCATGCACGTCAGGTCTGCATCTGGCAGACCCACGTTTTGTCATCCGGCCCCAGTCGATGTTTTCCTGGGCGCAGATTTGTTAGGATGGATCCTATTTGGTTTTAAAAGACTCTGGGTTCTTCTTCATTGGTGGAGGTATCCACAATTTTGGATATTCGATATTTGATTCGATACTTGGATTATTATGTTCGAACTTAGGAAATGGCTTTCAAATGAACATATACTGTTTGCAGATTTGGAGGATCCCAATATGATGGTGGTATTATGTTGAAATACCAACCAGTCAATGAAATTCATATATTTTGTCCCCAGCCGTGAGTGCAGAGGAGCGTTGGAGCGCATTGGTACACGGTACGTGTACTTCAGGCGGACCTCATCAAGTTTAGACTTCGAGTTCTGCGCGAGGATCACGCCAGGCTGAAGTGAGCGGTTGCTCGTTTGAATCCTTTCACGGATTATGAAGGACTTCTGCGTTTTGGAGGCTGATTTTGGAGAGCTGACCTGCCATACGGAAGTCTTCATCCTTTGCTTCTACCCAAGACGGACCTTTGGTAAATCTGTTGGTGTCGGATTGACACATACGTAATGCGCACGGGGGTTTTCAGCAATCGCAACGCTCGGGTTGTAAAAGCATACCTTGTGTATTTGTGTGCTTGGCCACCAAGGCCGTTCACTTGGCAGTGGTATCAGCTTTGACTACGGAGGCCTTCGTCGCCGCGTTGGATCGTTTCGTGTCGCGTAAGGGTTTACCTTCACTTATTCGCTCCGACAATGGCACAAACTACAAAGGTACTGCTAACTATCTAAAAGATATTGATAATTTTTTGTTTTGTAAATAACTATGCTAGTTTAAGTTAAATCTTCGCCCAGAAAGGGGTAACTTGGCGGTACAGTCCCCCAAATTGCCCTCACTGGGGAGGGAATTTTTTGAAGCTGCCGTCAAGTCGGCGAAGACCCACCTCCGCTGCGTTATTGGGGAAACTGTCCTAATTTTTGAGGAGCTTGCCACTGTGTATTGTAAAGTGGAAGCGGTCCTCAACTCTCGTCCTCTCTGTGGTCAGACAGGACTGAGCATCCTAGGGAAGGAAATTTAATTCTTTTGAAGGATATGAACTTGCTATCCTTGTTTTGGCGCCGGGGCCGTATATTAAAGTTGTTTTGGCGGAGACGGAACTCCACGCGTCGCAGAGGTGTTGGTCGAAGGTTCGATTTTGTGACGAGCCATGACAACTCTCTCCCGTCTCCCGGTTGTATGAGCTAGTGGACTGATTGCTCAGCCCAGAGCGGGGGACTGTTCAGAATAAAATGTATATTTCGGAACGCATCCATCAAGGGTCTATATAATTTGTCTATGGACTTGGAGCTGTCAAAAAAAACGAGGGACGTGGAATTTTCTTGGTATAGATCGCGGACGATTTTAATATGTGTTATTAAGGGCTTAACCCAAGGGAAATCGGTGCGGACATCGTAAGAAACAGTATTCGATCAAGGGCTGAAGATATTTTGGCGTGAAGGCCACTTTTGAGTGTATTTCCTGTGTGTGTGAAATAACCTATATCCACGCGGTGTGCGACAAGTGGACTTGTTAATTACTATTTCTGGGTTCGGATGCATCCCGGGGTAGGAGGGTTGTGTTTAGATTCATCGTGGAAGGTGATCTACGTGTCACGGCACCGACACGCCTTGGTCTCCGCAGCGAAGGGTCTTCGTGCGAGGACTACTTGATGAGGTCATCATACAACTGTCTGGTAGGACATTTTATATTAAATATTAGATCATAAGATACTTGTATACTATAAATCTGGGACAGCTATGGGCCCCTGCTCCAGCTGCAAGTATCGCCCTTTAGCATACAATTAGTGGTGTCTGAGCGTGGTTATGGAATCCTCGCACCAGTGACGTCGATGCCCGTCACTAGTCAGTATTACTACTTTTTATATGCTACAATTTCTGGTAGCAACGAGCGTTTATATCAAACATACATATTACATAATTCAAGGGATGAGTTAATGTTCTTTCGTCTTGCGGATGCACTCCTCTCATGTTAGGTACATATTACATAATTCTGACTATGACCGCTTTAATTACTCAGCAACGGCTTCAAGACAAGGAAGCTTGCGAAGTGTAAGAAATAGTAAGTTACTGTCTGACTTAACTTGGATGTTACTATAATTATTTAGTACATACAACGATATTCAAACTACCGACTACATATTATTATCATGTTATATGTTGTTGCAGCTCGCAGATATGTTTTTAATAAATAAAAAAGGCAAATATTGCCCATGTTGAGGGAAGTATGGGATCCGTGAAAAAGGTAAGAATGTTGATTTTAAATAGGTAAGTATAGGTAGTTAATTTACAAGGGAGTGCGGTCAGCAACAGGTCAAGCTATACAAAATGTCTCTTTTCTACATTACAGTAATGCTTAGAATAAGGAATATTGTTCTGAGCAGTAATGAACTCTGTTTTGACGTCGTAAGATTCATATTACATTGTTTTTTTTACAGATTGTAATAGTTTGACGTGTTGCCGACAGTAAAAAAGAATTATAAGTAGGTGTTATTTGTACTTATGAAGCAACATATCTACTGACCATTGGGATCGGTTAACCGTGTGTAGTATATGTGTGTATATGTACTGGTCATATCGTGAGTTTGACGATATCGTAAAGTATGAAATCGAAAATGTTTCACCAAAGGCGAAAAAATAGGTGCAACAACGAGCGGAGCGTGTTAGGTTTATATAAGCAAAGCGGAGCGAGGCAACGTCTTTAGTTTTAACACAAATACGACCCGGCCAGGCATATCATAATATCTTCAAACTTACGATATGAGCACTACATAAATACATGTCGTTGCCATGTGGTTAGATCATCTTCTTAACTAAATGGCTAGCTAACTAAATTCTTAACTAAATTCTAACCTAACCTACCGGCTCTCTTCTGCGCTGTAGGACTTCCAAAAAACTAATTTCAATCAGAAGGCTGATTTAACTACATGGTGGCGACATACGCACCAGCAGCTGGGCTTGGTTTAGGATCGGTTAACCTTGTGTATGTTTGTATTTAAATAAAATTGTCCAACTCTTATAAAAGTATTTGTTTTTTTGATAAATGTCCGTATTGTCACCAGTCCTATACAAAGGACCTAAATCTGGAAAGGTGCAAAGGGAGAGGGAATATAATAGCTCCAAAATGGAGCTTGGAGCTATTGCGAGGTTTGCGGTATCGAGACACAACGTGCGAAATGTTTAAAACGCGCAAAAAATTTGTCTAGCTGCGCAAAAACTCGCAGTACTGGATACGGTATCTTCTCAACGGACAACAGCAGACCTCTCGAGTTTGGGCTTATTTGGTCGGTCTTAATGAGTATGTTTGTAAAATATGGTGACTAGGTTCTAATGAGAGACTGGAAGGTGGATGCGATATCTCCGCAACGGACAACAGCAGACTTCGGGCTTATTTGTTTGGTCTTGATTAGTACTTTAGTAAAACATAGTGACTAGGGTCTGATAATGGCACTAGAAGGTGGAAACGGCGATTCAAACGGATAATTGAGGATTTCCGTTGAAGCTTGGGCTGACGATAAAGTCATAAGGCTCGAAAAATCGTATTCCTTTGTTTACCTCATTAACGAAAATTTACTCAACGCGGGCGAAGCCGCGGGTAAAAGCTAGTAATTTATAAAGTGCAACCTGACATATTTTATATATTTATTTAATTATTTTATTTATTTATTTATTTATTACTTATTTTGGAAAACTAGCGACTATTTTAATGACAATAGTAAAAAACTTAAATTAACTCCAGCTAGTCATTTAAAGTTTCCGCAGATAGACTTAGACTAAATAATACTTAATAAAACCATGACAAGTTATAAACATATTAAAAGGAGGTTAATTACACAAGAAATAGCTCTTATTCAAAGAATGGGTTAGTAAGAAGACGTCTCACCGAAGTGATACTGCTATGGAATAAGTCCATAACATTAACATTTTGAGATAAACAATTAAATATGTCATATATTTACATAATAAATAAATATTGTACAGGTACTTAACCTGTTATCACAAATCGTCTCGCCCAACGATTCGACGACTTCCAACCTTCAGAGCAGGCTGGGTTTCGAAAAGGCTAATGTGAACCACATCCACACGCTAAGGCAGATCATACAGACAACACAAGAGTATAATCAGTCTTTATGTCTAGCGTTTGTGGACTATAAGAAAGCCTTCGACTCCATTGAAACTTGGTCTGTTCTGCAGTTCTTGTAGCGATGCCAAGTTGACTGGCGTTACGTGGAGATGCTGAAATGTCTGTATGACTCCGCTTCCACGTCCGTCCAAGTACGGGGTGTACAAACAAGACCGATAAACCTTGAGCGCAGCGTGAGGCAGGGGGATGTTATTTCCCTAAAACTGTTTACCGCCGCGTTGGAGGACGTCTTTAAAATACTGGACTGGCATGGTCGAGGCATAAATGTGAACGGAGAGTACATTTCACATCTTCGCTTTACATTTTTACATTTTTTTTTTACATTTTTTATTGAGTCTTTCACTTCTGCCGACGACATCGTCATAATGGCGGAATCGCTGCAAGAACTGGAGGAAATGATGCGCAGCCTAAGTGATTCTTCCGGACGAGTGGGCTTGTGGATGAACTTGGATAAGACTAAGGTCATGATCAACTGTCATGACATCCAAAGGCCAGTAACTGTCGACAATGTCAGCATCGAAGTTATTCAAAAATATGTTTACTGGGGCAAGCTATCCTGTGTAAAAACAACTTCGACTCCGAGGCTGACAGAAGAATATGCTTGGGGTGCGCAGCATTTACGTCGCCAATACCGCAGTGCTTAAAGGCTGAAGTCTACAACCAGTGCGTCCTTCCAGTGATGACGTACGGCGTTAATGATTTCAGGGGAAAGTTTTTGCAAGAGTATAATTAGCGATGGCTTCCAAGCATTCCATGGTGATATCGTGCGTATTTTTAATTTTGGCTGCCGTAGGTATTTGTATACTGGGTTGATTCAGCAAAATATTAATATGGAACGTCAAAAGGAGCCTTGAATTGTCGTATCTTCCTTGCAGTTTATTCCAACAAATTTCATAATTATCAGCACTTGTATGCAAACTGGTTACAAGACGTTCTACCTCTCCTCTTAATTTTGATTTTAAATCTTGCATTTTTTGCACAGTGGGGATGAACTTATTGCGGTGGATTGATTCAAGAAAAAGGTCTTTGAATGTTGGCCAGTGTTTGTAATCTCCGTAGAAACATGGAAGATTTATTTTTGGGGTTGATTCTACTTGATGGTTATGGCCCCATATTTTCTTATTAATATCGCCCTTAGCTTTTTCGTACATGTATTCTAACCTATTATAGTCATCAGCATATGATTGTATCTCCGTTCAATCCTTCATGTTATCTACCTCCCAAAACACAAGGTCTACATTTACGCATCGTTGGGTTATTATTCTGAGTTTGTCCTCTAATTCATAGGAGCGAGAGGTTTCGGGTTCGGATCCCGGTTCAGAGCTCCTCACATCCAGATTTACTTTTCTTTCTGCGTTTCAATACTGCAATGATATAATGTTAATTAAATGTTTAATTATTTAAATATAAATGTTACACTGTTATGTTATTACAATAGAAAAAGGAATATAAAATGCTATGTTATAAATTATGTTGATGTTCATGAGTGGCACGAAACTAACTGACGCTTCTGCAATATTTTAGGCTTAACTATGTGTCGCTGGCAGTAATGATTGTATATCGTCACCCGGAAAGCACTGGAACTTGTCTTCAATACTTGCGGGCGCTGTGTTAGCAACCTTGACCTAAGTATACTATGTCAATAGGAAATAATTATTAAGAAATGTTAAGATAATCTAAATATGTGGACAAAGTCCGTACATGCTGCCTGCCAACGACAAAATAATAAAAATTTTTATAAAATGTGTGGACAAAGTCCGTACAAAAGTTCAGTACATCGATTAACAATGGTCCCCAAAACTAGGTCGAGCCTGAACCGCAGGAGCCTACATTTGTAATAGTATTACATTTGTAATAGTATTGATTATGTCAGTTTAACATTATGATTATGATTATTTATGTAACATTTAAAAGTATTTAAAATAAGTGTAACGAAACAGAGGTTGATTTTCTAATTATGTAGGTAGGTTAATTAGGTAGGTATTTAATTAACATTGTAGATACCATGGTGGATTATTACAAACAAAGAGGAGGTGCCTGTGTATTTTTGTCATAATGATTTATAATATGATATACGAGTAAAGTATGATATATAAATCAAATAAATATATTTTTTATATTATTACCTTTGTATGGCATTTAATTATTTGTAGATGTGAAGCATATAAATAATAAAAACAATTAATATACGATATATTTCGACTCCTACTGTGGAGTCGTCATCAGTCGAATGAGGTATAAATATGACATATAAAGAATATAAATTTTTTTTAAAAAGTGACATCTGTTGAAAAGAAGGAAGAACAAAGAAACTTTTTGGGAGTGATGATAGTAGTGATGATGGATGATGATGATGATGATGATGATGATGATGATGATGATGATGGTGATGATGATGATGATGATGATGATGGTGATGGTTATGATGATGATGGTACTATTGGGGTATTTTTTGTCATGTTTGTCTGTCAGTGCTGTCTGTCAGTGCTGTCTGTTAAGTCCTGGTCCATAGTGAGCACCAAGTGACCATATGTACGATGTTTCCCAGGTCCTTAATTCGATGTCTGTCAATGGAGGGCTGAATGCTTTGATGATGCGTAAGGTGAAACAGTCGTTGAACGTTAAATTGTGGAGGCGGGTGTGTGTAGGGATGGGAAGAATGTTGTTTGGTGTGCGGTCTGAGGTGTGTCGATGTTGATTTATTCGGATGTGTACTGGGTTCTTGGTTTCACCTACATAGAATGCCGGGCAATGACGGCATTCCAGTAGGTAAATGCAGTTGCTGGTTTTGCATGACGTGTTGGGATGTGTTTTATATATGTTTGTTGTGTGGTGAGTGTTGATGTCTGTAGTTGTGTTGATGATGGAGCAGGTTTTACATCTACGCCGTTGGCAGGGAGATGTGCCAGGTGAAGTGTTGCTGAAATCGGTGTGTGGTTTGGTTTTTGTTTTGCTAAGTGTGTGTTTCAGGTTTCGGGTTTGTCTGTAACAGATTTGTGGATTATTGGGGAGTAGGTCCTTAGTTTCATTATTTTGCCGGAGAATGGGTAGAGATTCTTTGATGAGTTGTTTTAGTTTGTGGCTGCCGTGAAAGTATGTGGTGACTAGACGTGTTTGGTGTGATTTGTTTGTGTTTCTGATATGTCTGTGAAAGTTTGGTCTGTGGTGTAAGTGTTTTTGGAGGAAGTTATTTGGGTAGTGTCTTTTGGAGAGTGCGTCGTGAATTTTGTTGTGGTAGTTGTCAAGTGCGTATTGATTGTTGCAGATGCGGCGGCCACGGAGCGAAAGTGAGTAAGGTATGGATTTTTTGATATGCGCCGGATGACAGCTATGAAAATGTAGATATTGAAATTTGTTGGTCGGTTTGAAGTGTACGGAGGTGTGGATGTGGTTGTTGTGGTCAATGAATAAGTCAACGTCAAGAAATGTGATTTTGTCAGTGGAGATATCGTGAGTGAACTTTAATGGGCTGTGGTTGTTGAGTCGGTCAAGAAATTTTGTTAGTGAGTCTGTGTTGTGCGGCCAGATCATGAAAATATCGTCGATGAACCTCTTCCACACAAGTGGTTTCAGAGGCTCCGAGGCTAAAAACTTTTCTTCGACGGACGCCATGAAAATGTTGGCGTAGCTCGGTGCCATTCGGGTTCCCATTGCTGTGCCTTTTATTTGATGATAAAATTTATTTTCGAAGCTAAAAAAGTTGTTGTTAAGAATGATTTCTGAAAGTTTTATTATAAAATTTGTTGATGGTTGATGGGGCAACGGGCGGTTGTTTAGATGGGTGCGAAGAGAGAAGAGACCAGCGTCGTGTGGGATATTGGTGTAGAGTGAGACGACGTCTATGGTCACAAACAGTAGATTTTTATTGGCGGGTAGTTGTAAACACTGGATGATTTCGAGGAAATGATTGGTGTCTTTGATATATGATGATATGCTTGTTAAAAGTTAAAAGCATATCATCATATATCAAAGACACCAATCATTTCCTCGAAATCATCCAGTGTTTACAACTACCCGCCAATAAAAATCTACTGTTTGTGACCATAGACGTCGTCTCACTCTACACCAATATCCCACACGACGCTGGTCTCTTCTCTCTTCGCACCCATCTAAACAACCGCCCGTTGCCCCATCAACCATCAACAAATTTTATAATAAAACTTTCAGAAATCATTCTTAACAACAACTTTTTTAGCTTCGAAAATAAATTTTATCATCAAATAAAAGGCACAGCAATGGGAACCCGAATGGCACCGAGCTACGCCAACATTTTCATGGCGTCCGTCGAAGAAAAGTTTTTAGCCTCGGAGCCTCTGAAACCACTTGTGTGGAAGAGGTTCATCGACGATATTTTCATGATCTGGCCGCACAACACAGACTCACTAACAAAATTTCTTGACCGACTCAACAACCACAGCCCATTAAAGTTCACTCACGATATCTCCACTGACAAAATCACATTTCTTGACGTTGACTTATTCATTGACCACAACAACCACATCCACACCTCCGTACACTTCAAACCGACCAACAAATTTCAATATCTACATTTTCATAGCTGTCATCCGGCGCATATCAAAAAATCCATACCTTACTCACTTTCGCTCCGTGGCCGCCGCATCTGCAACAATCAATACGCACTTGACAACTACCACAACAAAATTCACGACGCACTCTCCAAAAGACACTACCCAAATAACTTCCTCCAAAAACACTTACACCACAGACCAAACTTTCACAGACATATCAGAAACACAAACAAATCACACCAAACACGTCTAGTCACCACATACTTTCACGGCAGCCACAAACTAAAACAACTCATCAAAGAATCTCTACCCATTCTCCGGCAAAATAATGAAACTAAGGACCTACTCCCCAATAATCCACAAATCTGTTACAGACAAACCCGAAACCTGAAACACACACTTAGCAAAACAAAAACCAAACCACACACCGATTTCAGCAACACTTCACCTGGCACATCTCCCTGCCAACGGCGTAGATGTAAAACCTGCTCCATCATCAACACAACTACAGACATCAACACTCACCACACAACAAACATATATAAAACACATCCCAACACGTCATGCAAAACCAGCAACTGCATTTACCTACTGGAATGCCGTCATTGCCCGGCATTCTATGTAGGTGAAACCAAGAACCCAGTACACATCCGAATAAATCAACATCGACACACCTCAGACCGCACACCAAACAACATTCTTCCCATCCCTACACACACCCGCCTCCACAATTTAACGTTCAACGACTGTTTCACCTTACGCATCATCAAAGCATTCAGCCCTCCATTGACAGACATCGAATTAAGGACCTGGGAAACATCGTACATATGGTCACTTGGTGCTCACTATGGACCAGGACTTAACAGACAGCACTGACAGACAGCACTGACAGACAAACATGACATGACTCATCTGACAAAAAATACCCCAATAGTACCATCATCATCATAACCATCACCATCATCATCATCATCATCATCATCACCATCATCATCATCATCATCATCATCATCATCATCATCATCATCATCATCATCCATCATCACTACTATCATCACTCCCAAAAAGTTTCTTTGTTCCTCCTTCTTTTCAACAGATGTCACTTTTTAAAAAAAAAATTTATATTCTTTATATGTCATATTTATACCTCATTCGACTGATGACGACTCCACAGTAGGAGTCGAAATATATCGTATATTAATTGTTTTTATTATTTATATGCTTCACATCTACAAATAATGATATATAAATATGATATAATAGATAGAATATATTTATGTACAGTTTAACAGTTGATATGGTTATCCTAAAGCCAATTCTAAAGTTTTTAGTTGTAGTGCTGTCAAAACTAAATTTTCTTGATTTCAAAATAGTCCTTTAATGTTAGGAACAGAAACTACCTAAATCACTAGAGAAAATTTAAAATTTTGACAGTTCTAAAACTAAAATTAAAGCCTTCAGAATCGGCGCAATTTACTATGGTCATACTATAGTAGGCTTTTTTATAATTTGATGATAAATTCGCAAGGAGCCGTTAATAGATAAATAATTTCTTTGAACTTTTGTCTCAATGAATCCCTGTACCTATTTATAGCTAGAACTGCTGTCTTGTAAACTAAATACTGCTTCCACGGCCCTACCCTACAGCAGCATGGCATATGACATAATTTATTTATTTATTTAACAGACCTAAAGAACCCTTATAAAATAACACACACATTTAGAATAAACACTCGGACTTATACATTCAGGTTTGTTAACAAATATACACACAGTTATGACAAGAATTATATATAAAGATATACAAACAAAACAATTCATTTTTAAAGTCACTTACAAAATATGTAATTTTCTTTGGCTTTGAAACAGTTTTTACTTTCCAGGAAGATGTCGATGTCACGTATCATTTCGTTGTATAATGCAGGAGAGCGAGAGAAAAATCAGTTTTTATTGTAGTTCGTTCGGCTCCTACTAGTGTGAAATCTTAGCGAACTGCAACGAGAGGAGGAGCGCGGTATTCTAAAGAATAATAGTTGCAGCAGATATAGACAATCTAGTTCGTTATTTACGAGTTTATATAGAAAAGTAGTATCAATAAGTTTACGTCGACTAGTCAGGGTAAATATATTGTGTCGAGAAGCGGAAGAAGTATAATCAGTAAAATAATTCCCTGTTCTATAATCAAGGGCTTTGAGAAACTTATTCTGAACCCTCTCGAAACGGTCCACGTGCACCGCATAAAAAGGACACCAGACCACACAACAGAATTCAAGAATACTTCTAACATAAGAATAGTACCTTGTAAATAGAAGCACGCCTGAATGGTTCACGTATCCGAAGAATGAAACCCAGCAGTTTAAATGCTTTATGTATTATACAGTCGATATGTACGTTGAAGTCCATTTTAGCATCCAGGGTAACGCCAAGGTGTTATAATTCTGCCAGAGAGCTGATAGTTATTTATTATTTTTCGCCTCCGTCTAGTGTAACTTATAGTATAACATTTAGTTGAGCTCACAGTAATCCAAAAGGACATTCAGATCCTGTTGAAGTTTGTTACAGTTCTCAACAGACTCAACCACCCGATATATTTTCATATCATCTGCGTAGAGCAGATGTTTAGAATTTTTGAAAACATTTCCTATATCGTTTATGTATAATACAAAAAGCAGGGGACCCAAATGGGATCCCTGGGGCACTCCAGAATCAATGGGAAGAAAATTTGACAAGAAACTAAAGTGCTACCACTTGTGAACGTCTGCTTATATATGATTGGATCCACGTAAGTAGGTCGCCGTGTATACCGATCCCCAACAATTTTGATATAAGCCTCTTGTGACATATTTTATCAAAAGCTTTTGAAAAATCGGTATACACGGCATCCACCTGATGGCCATCCTGCATGGCAGTGAGAACAAAGTCGGTGCAGGTCAATAAATTTGTTTCAACGCTGCGACCCTTTATGAATCCATGCTGGTTAAGGGAAATATGCCGACTCACGGTGACCGTTACTTGATCAGTGATAATTTTTTCAAGTACTTTTCCGAATATGCTAAGTTTAGAGATTGGTCTATAATCAGCTACATTGGATTTATCACCTCATTTAAATATGGGTGTGATAAGCACCTTTTTCCACACATCAGGAAAGCACCCATCTCGGAGTGATTTAGAAAAGATAATCGCTAAAGGGACACACATTACTTTTGCACATTTTTTGATAACCAGGGGGTGTATACCGTCAAGTCAAGCTCCCTTTATAATGTCTAATTTCTCTAATTGTTTGAGGACAGTGTCTGTAGATAAATTCATATTAGCAATATCAAAGGAGGAGGTATCAGCAGGTGAAACATCTATGATTATATTAGAATCAATAGGGCCGGTACTATCAACTTTGATAAATACAGAGTGGAAATATTCATTAAATAAATAATTTCCCCTTGGTCGGAAGTCCTTACTTCATAAGAGACTTTATCTAGGACAGAGTTATAATCAGACTTGGATTTGACGAACGCCCTAAAATATTTAGGTGATTTAGTTATGTTTTCTTCAGCATATTTCAAATATTTGTTATAATTTTCTTTTTCTAGTTTTTTCACCCGGGCTCTTAACAATTTAAATTCATGGTAATCACGAGGATTCCCGTATATCTTCCATTTCTTGTGGGTTTTGGTTTTTTCCCTATCTAGTTTAACCAGAGAGCGAGAAAACCAAGGTGGATAGTTTGTATTGTTCCAAGCAATGCGTTTCGGTACGTGTTCCTGAATTAAATTGTACAAAACAGAATAAAAGTACTGGATACTGTCATTTACACTCAAAGTGTGGAGATTAGACCAGTTTATTTTACTTAATCCATTCGAGATGGCTGTGTAGTTGCCTTTGAAAAACATATATTTTTCTGTTATGTTTTGTCTTAGTGTAGGCAATGGCTTAAGAGAGACTGTCAGTTCTATGCTTATCTTCTGGTGTGAGAGGATGCAGACTGGGAGTTAGACAACATTCTACATTAGATAAAATTAAGAGTCGGAGTTCCGAGATTGGGCAAAACAGGGTTCGGGGTTATGGCTTTTTAAGATAGTAAAATATTAATTTCTGAACAAAATAAATACTACTTGTTACCTTACAAGGTGAAGTACAGGTTCATTAAAAAAAAATCTTGGCACTAATGTATAGTAACTTCAGAAAAAAAAACAGGATTTTCAAGTTCAGGTTACACCCGTAGCGCTGCAATGCTATTCAAGAGATTTTCTTGAAATTCCTGTTTTTTTTCTGAAGTTACTATAGGTACATTATTACCGTGATTTTTTTTAATGAACCTGCACTTCATCTTGTAAGGTAACAAGTGGTATTTATTTTGTTCAGAAATTTGAATTTTTACCGTCTTAAAAAGCCATAACCCCGAACCCCGAATCTCGGAACACCGACCCTTAAATCGAGTACACGGTTATTAAAATTAAGGCAGTAGTTGTACTGACAAAGCGATGTAAAAGCCATGAAATCAGATAGACATGTTACGAAAGGGTCATTTAATGTGTGTAGGTTTAATAATTTTGAACTAGGCATTGGGACCCATGGGGCCTGTGTAATATTAAAATCACCCAAAAGCAGGAAAACATCATTAGGATGCTCCAATATAAGGCGTGCCACGTTATCAAAAATGTTTGAAGACTTTCTAGTTGATTGAAACTATGTGGGAAATACACACAAGCAGCATGTAGATGGGTGGGTGAAACTAACTAAAATACACCAACCTACCAGCATCTACATCGATAATTTGCAAATTCATCTGTCTAACGGTGCGGCTTTACGGCTATCTTCCACAGAGAATTTCTTTGCGGGGACTGTATTTTAGAATCTAGAGATTAGTACCTGTTTGTAATATTAAGCTTCAACCTCTCCACACTAGATGGCAACACTAGTAGATTACATCACGATATCGTTTGCTTTTTGCCACAATGTATCAATTAAAATTAATTATCGCTTGTCCTCTTCCACTACTGTTACTTTTGGCAACCCTTAGCACAAGGGAAATAAATTGAATAGTTTATTTACCTACTTGCCTTATTTTTGTGAAAACCGATCCCCATCCCCCTGGATCTGGAAGTCCACCCCTTCTAGGGTGAACATAATGGTTCTTTCTTCGACCCTGGATAGATATTACCAGGAAAATTGTGTGTGTGTGTTAGCGCGTTCAAGTGAGTGACAAAACGTCGTAAGTACAGTGCCGGACAATTGTAAGTACTTTGAACTCTATTTACACCAAGCTCAGAACTTTGAAAAATAACGTAATTCTTGGACTTGTAAAATTTCAACTTCTGATCTTGGACTTAGAAAAATTCGTGCGAAAACGACAAGACGGGGAACCTATGTCCGATTTCGCTCAGAATCAAAGTGCCGTAAAAGACTTGTAAAATTTTCGAGTGTGCTCTTCATCGACTTTGATAAATTACGGTCGTATATCCACGACATAATCAAGAGACTTGAAACTTTGGAGATTGTGCGTACTTACTTATCACTCATTAAAACATTGTTTATACAAATTGTTTAACATTATTGGACATTGATTGGTGAAGTTTATCGGCTGTTTACTTCAATCACTTAGTGATATTTGTTGCATTTTTGGTCAATCTTCAATAAGCTATATCAAGATGGAGGGACTTGTACTACTCCAAAAGGACCTTCAATTAAAAATAAGCAATGGTCATACTAATTTCAAGAAGTCACCTACGAGTCGTGTAACAATTCCATATATTGAAACTCGACTGGATATGCTAGAAAGCTATTGGGATAAATTTGAACAAAATCATAGTACATTAATTCAAGGAATGTCACAGGCGGAGAAAAAGTCTGAAAGTTACTTTTCTACTAAAATATATGATGCGGTTGAAGAAAGTTTTATAGACTACAAAAGTGATATGAAAGCAGCATTATTAGCGTTGATTAAAGCGGGAGAACACACAACCACAAAGGGTGATAAGGCCAAACCGGAATCTACTGCTGTCAAATTACCCAAGATTGAATTGCCAGTCTTCTCGGGCAAATATTTGGAGTGGCCCACATTTCACGACTTATTTGAGTCTCTGATTCACAATAATACATCTTTGGCTAGCGTACAAAAGCTACATTACTTGAAAAGTTACCTCACTGGTGAAGCGGAACAGTTATTGAGACATATTTCGATAACAGAGGCGAATTATGATAAATGTTGGCAGCAGCTGAAGAAGAGATATAGCAACAAGCGTTACATAGCAAATTGCATTCTCACGAGATTAGTGGGTCAAAAGGCATTGACAGTGGAGTCATCGCACGGGGTGAAGCAGCTACTAGACACAACAAATGATTGTATGAATGCCCTTTCTAATTTAGGTGTGAGAACCGATTCTTGGGATTTGATTATTATTCATCTCACTAATCTAAAGTTAGATAGCGAAACACGGAAGCAATGGGAACAGAAGTTAAGCGATCATTCGGACGAATTACCAACACTGAAGGAGTATAATCAATTTTTCGAAGCTAGATTTAGAGCATTGGAATTCTTAGAACCACAGGACAAAAAAGAAACACGTACAAATGAGAAATTAGTGAGACCTAAAGTATTCAACGTTACTACTACTGTTTCCTGCCCATTTTGCTCTGAAAATCACTTGCTCTATCAGTGCAAGAAATTTGGTAAAGAATGCTGCACATCCCGACATGAGTTTGTACAAAAGGCAAGGTTGTGCTTTAACTGTTTTGGAGCTTCACATTCTGTGACTAAGTGCAAGATTCGATCATCATGTAGACGTTGTGGAAGACGCCATCACTCTCTATTGCATCCAGATGGAAGTTCAGTTTCTTCGCATCAGAATCATTCTGTTGAACCTAATTCAGCGACTGAACCTGAACCTGTAAAGAGAAATAATTCAGAGAGAGCAGAGAGTAGTCAAAATTTAATCTCGACACATTTAGCAAGTGGTGTTATAAAATCAACTGGTCAAGTTCTATTAGCTACTGCGTTAGTTAATGTTGAACACAATGGTGTTATTTACACTCTTAGGACTTTATTGGACCAGGGATCAGAGGCTTCATTCATCACAGAGAATGCTGTTCAAAAATTAAGGCTTCCTAAAAGCTCAGTTAGAGGCTTAGTATCTGGTTTAGGTGGAGATCAATTGAATGTGTCAGTTAAATCTATGGTCAATTTCAAAATACAGTCCATTTGCACATCGTTCAGTTGCGATGTTCAGGCATATGTAATGACTCGTTTGTCATCGATATTGCCATCAAGGAAATTTGAAGTTACAGATTGGTCAGAGTTGTCAGGATTAGCTCTGGCTGATCCAGGGTATAACACACCCAACAAAATCGACTTATTATTGGGAGCAGATATATACGGACAAGTCCTGTTAGATGGTTTGCTCAGAAATTCACCAGGGAATTTAACGGCTCAGAATACTCAACTTGGTTGGATTCTTTCAGGACGTACAGAAGGTAATGATCACTCTTCCAATAATAATATCATCAGTTTGCATATTCAGGACAATTCTACAAATGAATTGCTTCGTAAATTTTGGGAACTAGAAACTGATGTACCACGTAAAGTTTTATCGAAGGAAGATAAACTTTGCGAGAGTCACTATAAATGCAACACAACTAGAGACGAGAGTGGTCGCTATGTTGTGCGTCTTCCTTTTAGAGATAGTGACCCTGACTGCCAAAAGGGAAACTTCAAAGCGATTGCACGGAGAAGATTCCTGTTGCTGGAGAATAGACTGAACAAGGATCCACAATTGAAGGAAGAATATTCAAAGGTTATGAACGAATATGTTGAGTTAAATCACATGGAACCAATCCATGATAAAAAGGAGTTAGCTAGATCTGATTGCGTTTATCTTCCTCACCATGCAGTGATCCGCGAGGATAAAAGTACGACTAAGGTTCGTATTGTATTTGACGCCTCGTGCAAAGGTCAAAACGGTAGATGTTTGAACGATGACTTGTTAGTAGGACCACGATTGCAACCAGAGTTGCGTCACATTCTCTTGAATTGGCGTACCTTTCCTATTTGTTTTGTTGCAGACATCATAAAAATGTATAGGCAGGTCAAGGTTAGTGCAGATGAGACTAAATATCAGCGTATTCTTTGGAGACAAAATCCTGATGATGAAATCACAGAGTACAGGATGATGCGGGTTACATTTGGTGTCTCATCTGCACCTTATCTCGCAGTCAAAAGCCTACAACAAGTAGCAGAAGATAATGGAAAAGATTTTCCAAAGGCTGCTGACCGTGTTCAACGGGATTTTTATATGGATGATTTCATGTCCGGTTGCACAACGGAAGAAGAAGCCGTTGAAATTCACCATGAAATCACCGAGTTACTAAGTAGAGCAGGATTTCACTTGCAGAAGTGGGCGAGTAATAGTTCGAAGTTTATGAAAGAGATTCGAGAGACAGAAAGAACAGACAGAAATCTAGTAATTAAATCAGATGAAATCGTAAAAATTCTTGGTTTAACTTGGGACATAGGTCTAGATGCATTTAAGTACACGGTTAAACTATCACCACTTGAAGGAAAAATCACTAAAAGATGTGTTCTGTCTGACATCTCTCGACTATTTGATCCACTCGCGTCGACGGCACCAGTAATAATCAAAGCAAAGATCTTCATGCAGAAGCTTTGGCTTGCCGGTCTCACGTGGGACGAGCTTATTACATCTCCTCTTTTGGATGAATGGACAAATTTTAGGCATGAATTGCAGTGTCTTCATGAAGTAATCGTGCCTAGATGGGTCCACACAAATGGGAATGAAATGGATGCAGAAATCCACGGTTTCAGTGATGCCTCTGTAGATGCTTATTCTGCAGTAGCTTATTTGCGTGTTATTGACAAGAACGGAGTAGTAAAACTCAGTTTGTTGACAGCAAGAACAAGAGTGGCTCCTGTTAAGCAGGTATCTATTGCTCGTTTAGAGCTTTGTGGAGCTGAGCTTCTTGCTACCCTATTGGCAGAAATCTCATCAGTTATTGGAATAGAAAGATCAAAGATACGTGCTTGGACTGATTCTACTATTGTATTAGATTGGTTAACAGGGCATCCAAATCGCTGGGAAACTTTTGTTGCCAATAGGGTATCAAAAATTCTATCGATTTTAGACAATGATCAGTGGTCACACGTTGAATCCTCACAAAACCCTGCAGACTGCGCTTCTAGGGGATTAAGCCCCAAGGAATTCATGAATCACGAATTGTGGCTGCAAGGTCCAAAGTGGCTACTTGAGGTGAATTATCATATTCCAAAGAGACCGATTCCATCCACCACACTTGGACTGAAAAGGGTGAAAGCTCATTTGATAGTATCTGACTCAAACGACACACCAGCAGATCTTACACTATGGACAAAATATTCATCTATTAACAGATTGGTAAGAGTCGTTGCCTGGTGCATGAGATTTGTTCGTATTCTCAAAGATAAATCAAATGGCTTTCCATCGTTTCTTACAGCAAAGGAATTAAAGGAAGCATTGACCACTTGTTTGAAATTCTGTCAATCATCTTCATTTCCTGAAGAAATTTCTCAGCTGAAGGAAACAAATTATGTTGCTAAGCGCAGTCCTTTATCATCTTTGTGTCCGTTCATAGATACTCATGGAGTTATGAGAGTTCGAGGTCGTATACAAAAAAGTCAGGAGAAATACGATGTTAAGCATCCGATCATTTTACCTCCTAATCAACATATTTCAAAGCTTATAGTGGCTGAATCTCATGCAAAAACTCTTCACGGAGGACTTCAGCTTATGTTGAATTACATAAGAGGCAAATATTGGATTGTCAAAGTGAAGACATTGATTAGACAACATATTAAAAAATGTATTAAGTGCATTCGATATGCAGCTTCAAATCAAAACCCAATAATGGGTGATTTGCCGGAATCTAGGGTGACTGTAAGTCGTCCTTTTTCACGATGCGGGCTAGACTACGCCGGTCCTATAAACGTTAGAATTTCCAAGGGTAGAGGCTGTCATAGCTACAAAGGCTATATCTGCCTATTCATTTGTATGGCAACTCGCGCCATTCATTTGGAAGCTGTCAGTGATCTTACTACGGAACGATTTCTCGCAGCTTTCAAACGATTTGTCGCACGACGCGGTCACGTTTACGAAATATGGTCTGACAATGGGACTAATTTCGTTGGTGCTTCGAAAGAATTAGCGAAGCTTTTTAAGGAAAGAAATTCAGGCATCATGAGTGATATTGCTAAGGCTCTTGCTAATTCAGGCACTCAGTGGCACTTTATTCCTCCTCATTCACCCAATTTTGGCGCGATTTGGGAGGCAGGGGTGAAGTCTACTAAATTCCACCTGAAACGTGTTCTTGATGGGTCCACTTTGACTTATGAGGAACTCTCAACTGTATTGGCACAGGTAGAATCATGTTTAAATTCGAGGCCTATGTACAGATCATCAACAAGTCAAGATGACCCAATGCCACTTACTCCCGGACATTTTCTTGTGGGTGAACCATTAGTAGTTGCACCTGATTATAATTATGAAGATAGATGTGTTAGCAATTTGAGAAGGTGGCAATTGACCCAAAATCGTATGCAACAATTTTGGCATAGATGGTCTGAGGAGTACCTCACAACACTTTATCAGAGACACAAATGGTCTAGGATCACACCCGAACCAAGCATTGGTGATGTTGTTTTAATTAAAGAGGATGATCTACCACCCTCTAAATGGTTGTATGGCATTATTGAAGAGAAATTCCCTGGTCCAGATAAGGTCACAAGAGTTGTTTTACTAAGATGTAAAAAATCTAAATTTAAAAGACCTGTATCAAAATGTATTGTATTGCCTATTTTGTCATGAAGTTGATGTACATGATTTGACTTGTATTTCTTGTATTATTGTGTTTAAGTTACTGTGTTAGTTATAGGTAAACATGTCAGTTATTTCATGTAATCTTTTCAAATTCAAGTAGATTGTTATTTTGTTTTCTTTCAATTTTATTGTCATGGTGGGCGGTAATTAAGGCCATAATATGTCCTTGGTGGGCGGCATGTTTGTAATATTAAGCTTCAACCTCTCCACACTAGATGGCAGCACTAGTAGATTACATCACGATATCGTTTGCTTTTTGCCACAATGTATCAATTAAAATTAATTATCGCTTGTCCTCTTCCACTACTGTTACTTTTGGCAACCCTTAGCACAAGGGAAATAAATTGAATAGTTTATTTACCTAATTGCCTTATTTTTGTGAAAACCGATCCCCATCCCCCTGGATCTGGAAGTCCACCCCTTCTAGGGTGAACAGTACCTAAAAACTTAGTTTTATTAACTACCTCTAACCTGGACCCGTAGAGAACTAAAAATATATGTATGACATGCGGTAATGATATAGTTACACTTATCGTATTGCAGAGCGAGAAAGTGCGAGGGAGTGGGCAGCGCGGTGGTGGCGCGCGCTGGTCGCCGAGGCGCTCGGCACGGCGCTGCTGGTCGCGTTCGGGTGCGCCGCATTGCGCCCGCTCGGCGCCGAGCAACGGCCCCCGCCCCTCACGCACCCTGCGCTCGCGTTTGGCGCCGCCGTCACGTGGCTCGTGCAAGCGCTGGGCCCCGTGTCGGGCGCGCACCTCAACCCGGCGCTGACTCTCGCGGCGGTGGTGACGCGGCGCCACCCACCCACCGCCGCCGCCGCCTATGTGCTGGCGCAGTGCGCGGGTGCTGTGCTGGGACTCGCGGCGCTCTACCCGCTCTCCGACTCACTCGCGTACTGCTCGACGACAGTGCCGCCAGTGGGCGCGCTTGCCGCCGCCGGCGTAGAGGCGCTGCTCACCGGTGCGCTCGCGCTATTGGCGTGCGCGCTGTGGGCAGCGCACAACGACGCGCGTCCCGACACCGCAGCGTCGCTCAAGCTCGGGTTCACAGTAGCGGGGCTCGTGTACTCGGGCGGGCCGCTCTCGCACGCCAGCCTCAACCCCGCGCGCTCGCTGGCACCCGCCCTCCTCACCGGCGACTGGCGCGACCAATGGGTAGGTACACTCGGTACCCTACGATTACATACACGATCAGCGTATCGCACTTTACTTACACAAGCACATTTCTATACGCACGCCAAAATTGATTGCATAAACTTATTATTATGTTCTTGTTTATGGCTTCTGATAATGTGTGTGACAAACACATTTAATTCCGCCAATGTCACGTCATAAACCAAAGCACCGAGGAATTTGGTATCCTGTAAGTCCTTGTGATCATTGCTATTATCTACAACAAAATACAGAAGGTGATCAATTGCATAAACTTACAAATGACACATGTAACTAGGGCTGCCATCCGTCCGGGTTTCCCCGGATTTGTCCTACTTTGGAGGGCGTCCGGGGGCCGTCCGGGGAGGATTTTCAAAAAGATCCGGGTAAAACCCGGACACTATATGTGTCCGGGGTAACCACAATTAATTGAAGGATAATCAATAAATAAAAACAAATCTAAGCAAATAATTCATTCGTTCGTAAACCGCATCGAAGCCAACTCCAGCGCGGCAATATAACATATTTATTGTTTAATGAATAATTATTAATGTTGAATGAAAAATATTTTATGAATAAAATGTTAAATAAAAATTTCTTTTTTTTTAAGAATATTTGTTTTAGGCGTGTCCGGGGAAAAACCGCAATTTTACCTAAATGTCCGGGTTTTTTGAAGTTTTTGTCCTCTGTCGGCAATTTAGATGATGGCAGCCCTACATGACGCAGTTTCTTTTTTTGCGTTCCATTTCATCGATATTGCACAATATTTTACACCACAGACAATAAACTTGGACAGATTTGGTTGTCAAACCCCCATTTTAAAGTTCCGTTTTCGCCTTTTACCTGATTTGAGGTTAGAAACAATTTTTATTAATTTCTCGAAAAATGTGCATTACCTTTTAATAAGTGTGGTAGCGTTATAATCGGGGACCCCACCTCTGCCAGCTTTAACCACTTTCACCCCCATACAACTGCCAAACGATACTAAATCCAACCTGCCGTTACAGGTACCTACCCAGTTGACATTTACATAGAATACTTGTTTCTATGGCCTCTATCAAAAACCATACACCCAAAAAGTAAAATCTCGAAAATGTTGCATTTTTTTGTTGCAATATAACTTACTGTACCTAAAGTAAAACAACGAATAATAAAAATTTGGGTTCCCTAAAGTTGGGTGCCGAAGTAATTGTCAAGCGCTACCATTTTAGCGCCTTGTTTTTTGTCAGCTTGATGTTGCTTTGGCATCTGTTTTGTTGTTATTTACCATAAAGTTTTTGGAGTTTTTAGCACCCACATTGGGAGGTGGTACGGAACCCTTTGTGCGCGAGTCGAACTCACATTTGGCCAAATAATTGAAATATTATAGTCCAAGCCACACCTACCCGTTAATATGTCATATTTGTTATCTAATTTAAATATTATAGTCCAAGCCACACCTACCCGTCAATATGTCATATTTGTTATCTAATTTAAATATTATAATCCAAGCCACACCTACCCATTAATATGTCATATTTGTTATCTAATTGAAATATTATAGTCCAAGCCACACCTACCCGTCAATATGTCATATTTGTTATCTAATTTAAAATTTAAATTTAATTTAATTTAATAAGTTTTTTTTGTGCAGACTCGCGCGGGTAGGCGCAACCGATAAACAGCTGCTCCGTATTTATTTTCGTTTAAAATAAGTTATTGTGTTTTTTTCCGCTTAAATTGTATATAGTTTTCAAGACGAAGTGATATTGTGCTACTATTATCGTTATTACAGTTAATTTCAGCCTATTTACAAAGTTAACTGCGTGAATCTACTGTTCATAAAAACAGTTTGTGTTTTGAAACAACACTTAATTACGTGAGTACTGTACTTATTTATACAGACATTATACGTTAACATAACGTTAGCTAACTATAAAATAGTGACTGGCAGAGATACCAAAATTATTCTAGTATACCTAGGATTTCCGCATTCTCAACGACATCACCATTGACGTTTTTAAAAAAACACAATCGTCACCTTCGACACTTCGCTAAGCTTGTATGTCAATTATCAATTATACATAAGCCCGTTAACATGGTGCAATGCGGAACATGCGATAGACTTCTTACTGCAGGTGGTGCTACGTGCGCAAAATGTAAAAGTTCCTTTCATAAGCAAAAACAATGCTCGCAGCTAAGCTCTTCTATTGTACCGAAGAATTGGATCTGTCCGAATTGCTCAACTAATATATGTTAATAGCACCGCTGCTAATACATTATTAAAGGATAACGATGAACAACAACTCTTATCGCCATCTATTACCGACGACGTAGATACAAAGACACTAATCCTCAACTTCCAAGCTGAGATGCGACGGTCGATGACTATGTTGCGTACAGACATACAAGGGTTACGTGATGACGTCATAAAATGCAATGACCGCTTGGATTCAATGGCTGTCAGAATAGGCGACACAGAAAAGAGAATTTCGTTACTGGAAAGCAAGGAGGGTGATACCCAGATCCTGCAACAAAGGATAGATGAATTAACGATGCAATTAAATAATAAGGAGCAGGAGACTTACGGGAACGATATCGAAATAACAGGAATTCCGGAGTTAAATGGCGAAAATGTTCACGACATTATCAACTTGTTAGCGGCCAAAATGGGAACAACACTAGCCGAAACTGAGGTGGTAGATGTGTACCGAGCTGGACCACGCCGGCTAGCTGCTGATGCCAGCTCGGGCCCGCACTTTCGTTCGCGGCCACTCGTGCTGCGGGTAACACGGCGCACCGTGCGCGATCGCTTGCTACGAGCGGCGCGCGTCCGTCGCACGCTTACTACTGAAGGCATTGTCCCCCCCCTGCCCGGCACCGGCGCCCGCGCCCCTGAATCCCTGAAACGAGTTTACCTTAATGAAAGGCTCTCTGCGAATAACAAGAATTTATTCTATCTAACCCGCCAAGAGGTAAAACGACAAAACTGGCGATTTGGATGGACAAATAACGGGAACATTTTAGTGAAAGAAGACGAAAACAAACCGGTCCATCGCATTAAGTCAGTAGCGGATCTGTCTAGGGTTTTTAACGTTGTTTACAGTACTAATAATTCTACGTAGCTGGATTTTGTTTTTAGATGTAAGAGAGTGCATGTTTTTTTACGGTATTTATCAAACTAATAGATATATATTTATAAAACGATTTTTTTTTTCAATATTTTTTCAACCATTTTAAATATTGATATTTATTGGAAAATTGTAAACAATGTTCATTATAGGAGGTATTTTATGATTGAATTGTTATGGAATTTACTGCTTGAATTTATAATTTTCTCCTCTTGTTCATATTGTGTATTTTCGTGTTATGTATTAATACAACCAGGTATAAAATGTTATGAGCGGGTTAATTTTAATTCCATCTATTATTATCTTAATGTAGGCTATTTGTTATACTTTGATGATAATAGAAGTAGTTTTTGTTATAAGTTGTTAATAATAAGGTCAATGATGTGTTTTTGTAAATCATTCGGCTGCCTTGTGAAGTGTTGCATTCGGGATCTAAATTTTTGTAAAATAATTGGCGTGTTGTTATTTTTTTCCATTAAAAGAGAAAAATAAAAGTAAACACGGACTTTTGAAATTTGGTTTGCTAAACATTAGATCAATGAATACTGGGCAGGATGAACTTCTGGTATCTACTCAAAAGTATAAACCTGATATTTTGGCGCTAAATGAGACCTGGATGAAGGAAGGTCAGGAAAATGTTTGTGCACCAAAGATACCAGGTTATATTCTTAAAGTATCCCCAAGAGCAAGTGGTATCCGTGGCGGAGGTGTTGGGTTCTACATCCGTCGTGGACTACGAACTCGCGTGATCGCACATCCAAATTCTGTGCTGGAGCAAAAGTGGTTGGAATTGCGGCTGCCAGGCGCCGGACGTATGGCTCTTGGCACTGCCTACCGACCTGACTCATCCAGCAAGACTCGCGTCTCCACCGGAGATGCTATAGACGCATTGAGTGAATCAATCAGCTCCTTTGGGGATTACAATCATATATGTGTCCTAACTGATTTTAATGTAGACCTTTTGAAACCAAATCAGTCTCCCGCACCCGAGGTTTTATCATTTTTTACTAACCAAGGTTTGACTCAATTAGTACATGAGCCTACAAGAATTAAAGATTCCTCAGCCACTCTATTGGATTTAATAATCACAGATTCACCTCAATTGTTTAAAAATGTAAGCGTGCATCACAATCCGTTACTTAGTGACCATGCCATGGTACTGGTTGAGGTATCTGTCAAGAAACCGAGAGTGGTTGCAGAATATTTGTGGAGACGTTCTTTAAAATATCAATGAGGAAGAATTTTATTCAGACCTGAAAAATCTCCCATGGTACAGTGTCCTGGAGACAAGCGACATAAATGAAATGGTAAATCGCTTTAATCAGCTGATCACCCGGTTATTTGACCAGCATGCCCCTTTAAAGAAAATACGGGTAAACCATAACCCAAGACCTTGGTTAACGGATACTGTTAAATATATGATGTCGCTCAGAGATCAGGCTTGTAGCAGAGCTATCTCTTCAAAATCAGAAGCTCACTACAGGTACTACAAGGACCTTCGTAATCTAGTTACCAGTACAATAAAAAAAGAGAAGGAAGCATATTTTACATTTTATGTCAATAATAATCAAGACAACCCTAAACAAATGTGGAATCATCTGAAGCGTATGTCGATTACGGGCAATAAAACTCTTACACCTATACCAAATAACCTCAATTGTCCAAATAATATAAATGATTTTTTCTTGGATACCCCTGGGAGTTCCAATGTTGATGACAGCCTTGTAAATACTAATCATCTAATAATGTAAATACAAATCTAGTAGATTCACTGAAAAAGAATTCAACATTGTAAATTGCACAGAAGAACAAGTTTTTAAAATAATAAATAGTATAGGTACAAATGCTTCGGGTCACGACGGTATTACAATAGAAATGTTACGTATGACGCTCTCTGCCACACTGTTTATAATTACCAGCATTGTAAATCAGTCTATATCCCAAAATGTTTTTCCAGATACATGGAAGCTGGCCAGAGTAAAGCCACTACCCAAAGGGGTCACAGTTGATGATTATAAAGACTTGAGACCAATTAGTGTGCTACCAGTTCTTTCTAAGATCGTTGAAAGGATAGTCTGTTCACAACTTACGAAACACTTAGAATCAGAAAAGGTAATCCCTGATTTACAGTCGGGATTTCGTAGGGGACATGGCACTGAGACTGCCCTTGCACATGTGGTTGACGATATTATTTCTGCGTCAGATTCAGGTAAGGGCAGTATTCTTGTGTTGCTAGATTTTTCTAGAGCGTTTGATTGCTTAAATCAGGAGCTTCTTTTGGCAAAAATGGCATATTATGGGCTATCGGAGGCTTCATGCTTATGGTTCCGTTCATACTTAACAAATAGAAAACAATATGTTGTAGTAGAGGACGATATGGGAAATCTATTAGAATCTGAAATCAAGTTACTAAAGCATGGATGCCCGCAGGGCTCAATACTTAGCCCATTCATTTTATTTACTGCAGATTTAATTAGAAACATACGATATTGCAAGGCTCATTTATATGCTGATGACACGCAGATATATTACTCGTTCAAACCAGAAGATACTGATGAAGCTATAAGAAAAATTAACACAGATCTTAGGTCTATACAAGCATGGGCTCTTAATAGTTCCTTGGTCCTAAATCCTCACAAAACGAAATTTTTAACGCTGGGAACAAAACGTCAATGCCAATCGATAAATGACCAGGCCCCACATATACAAATAGACAGCACAAATATAGAAAATGCAAAAAGCGCTCGTAATTTGGGTTTGGTTATTGATAGCGAGCTTAGATTTGAAGTCCATGTAGGCGCAAAAATTAGAAATGCTTTTTACAGACTAAAAGTACTGTATGGTATACGCAATTATCTTACGGAAAAAGTTCGGGTCTTGCTAACGGAGAGTCTGGTACTGTCGCTATTCAACTTTTGTGATGTTGTTTATGGACCCAGGCACTTTGCCAAAACGGAACGCGCAATACAGCGAGTACAGAATGCCTGCGCTCGTTTTTGTTTTGTAGTACCGAAGCGAGCACATATTACGCCGATCTTAAACGCTAAGAGTATTCTTAACATGAAGTCACGCAGGCAACTGCATCTAGCAAGTTTGGTTCACAAAGTAGTTCATCAACTTAAACCTCTCTACTTGTTCAATAAATTTACATGGGCTAAAAATTTTTATCGTTACAGTACACGAAATAAAACTACCAACAGAATGATAATTCCGAAACATAAAACTTCAGGTTTCAAAGGTGGCTTCAAATATGCGGCCACCAAAATATGGAATGACTTGCCACCTCCCCTACACAATTCTATGTCTGTAACCACTTTTAAAAGGCACCTAAGACGTAATCTTTTAGATCTGCAAAAACGAATAATAATTTAAACCTTGTTATATTTGGTTTTATTGAATTTGAAATTATTTAATTAACAAATTTTATGAAATACAAGAATGCAACACTAATTACATAATAATTGTCAATAATAATAATATATATTGCATGTTATTAATCATAATTTTTCAAAGATA
This sequence comes from Ypsolopha sequella, assembly GCA_934047225.1. Lineage (NCBI taxonomy): Eukaryota > Metazoa > Arthropoda > Insecta > Lepidoptera > Ypsolophidae > Ypsolopha > Ypsolopha sequella. Next base: position 29,877,674 of record OW203995.1, read on the forward strand.
TTTATTTATAAAGGTACATTATATAATAATAATTATTTTTTTCGGTTCTTTGTCATTTTATTATTTAGTTATTGTATTATTTTTCATATTTTTTTTGTGTTCCTCCTACCTGCGATATTTTTTGTTAAATTTAGTGAGAGATGGGGTAATATGAAAACCAGCGCTGTAACGTTGCCTTCAACTTACAGCAAATGCTGAGATTACTCCATTTTGCCTACAGATAGGGTACTTAAATAATTTATTTTTGTAACTTATTGTAAGTATTTAGTTTGTGGCAAATAAATTTAATTTTCTTTCTTTCTATAATCCAAGCCACACCTACCCGTTAATATGTCATATTTGTTATCTAATTGAAATATTATAGTCCAAGCCACACCTACCCATTAATATGTCATATTTGTTATCTAATTTAAATATTATAGTCCAAGCCACACCTACCCGTCAATATGTCATATTTGTTATCTAATTTAAATATTATAGTCCAAGCCACACCTACCCGTCAATATGTCATATTTGTTATCTAATTTAAATATTATAGTCCAAGCCACACCTACCCGTCAATATGTCATATTTGTTATCTAATTTAAAATTTAAATATTATAATCCAAGCCACACCTACCCGTTAATATGTCATATTTGTTATCTAATTGAAATATTATAGTCCAAGCCACACCTACCCGTTAATATGTCATATTTGTTATCTAATTTAAATATTATAGTCCAAGCCACACCTACCCGTTAATATGTCATATTTGTTATCTAATTTAAATATTATAGTCCAAGCCACACCTACCCGTTAATATGTCATATTTGTTATCTAATTGAAATATTATAGTCCAAACCACACCTACCCGTTAATATGTCATATTAATTATCTAATTGAAATATTATAGTCCAAGCCACACCTACCGGTCAATATGTCATATTTGTTATCTAATTTAAATATTATAGTCCAAGCCACACCTACCCGTCAATATGTCATATTTATTATCTAATTGAAATATTATAGTCCAAGCCACACCTACCCGTTAATATGTCATATTAATTATCTAATCCTACTAAAAAAAATATCTGTATCCTGGCAAAATATATCCTATCAAATAACATTAAAACTTAAGTATGGTTTTAATTTTTTTAATTGTACCGTGCGTGACGAACAAACGGCGTCTGAAAGTCTGAATAACTAACCATGTCAGAATCTAACTTGACACCGGCAAAAAGTGGCGCTTAAAATAGCAGACTTCGCCAAGACATAAAAAGAAATGGACTGTGGGTGTGGCAAAGTGATCCAGAGATAATTTTATTTGAATTTGTAAATTATTTGTTTCAGCTCTTAAATACGGTAACACATACAAGTTTCTTTGGTCAGGTTGTACTTAGTAGTACCAAAAGTTTGGGTGCCGAAATGTTTGTCAGGCGCTACCATTTTGTCGCCTTGATGTTGCTATGGCATAATTTTATTTATTTTGTTTTATTTTGAAAAACAAACAGTCTTACAAGAATAAACAAACAGTGAAAGGATAAGTTGACTTATTATAGACGGATAGTTTTTCCAAAATAATCTCACAGTATATTTTTATAAAATACCGAAACTAATGACTTATTAACTTAAAAGAACAAAACATTTTCAAGAAGTACGTTATTATGTAACTTGCTATATAATGTAACTTGATATTAAACATGAAATAGTAAAGGTACAATCATGAGTCTGTTCACTCGAGTTATTAGTTGAGTTAATTATGACGGAGAAAACTAAACAGTAAATGGATAAGTACTTATTATACACAAAATAGTTTTTCGAAAACTATTACCTAGTATGTTATTTATAAAATTACGAAAAATTAACAGCGAAAGCACTTACTGATGTGAGATTATTAACTTAAGAGAACAAAACAATTTCAAAAACAATATTTAAAATTACCTTAATACATATTAAACATGAGATTTTAAGGGTACAATAATGTTACATGTTAGTAGGTACATGTTTTTTTTTCCAAACGAGACGCACAATAAGTAAGTTATTCTATTAAGAACGAATCTGTAACAGATTAGGTAAGTATGACTATTTATTTAATTATGATTTGGTTACAACAGATGTTAGTGATAAATGCCTAGACTGCATGTATGTACTTTAGTGAAGTTTACTTACTAAAAGATTGTCTAGACTGCATGTATGTACTTTCAAGGGCGGATACAGGGGCGGGGGGGGCAGGGGGCCATGCCCCCCCCCACAAAGCCTTTCCAGTTGCACCTTTGCAGTTTGCATTGAAGAATCTTAGGCACCTGCCTGCTGACTGCCGAACGAATGAATTCGAAACACTTGATTATATACATAGGTATAATAAAAACATTTTTAAAGACAAGTAAAACGGTTATGCTCTGGTAAATTAAAAAGGCTTGATGAGTAAAATGCGCAGCTTATATGGGTATAAGATCTTTTAAATTGTTAGTGTTAGAGCTCGTGCGTGCGAGAGGTGAGAGGCGAGCGGGGCGGGTGGGACAATGACCGAAATCGAATCGAAGTGCGGATAGATTCTTTTCTCTACTACCTCCTGATTCACCAGCACCACCGCCACCGCCCAAATCGGTTTGCCAAGGGAAAACGAAAAATTGATTTAATTTTGTAAAATGTTAAATGACAATTTGAAAAATAAATAATTAATGTTTAACTTTTTTTAATTGTTTGATTGTTCTTTGTTTGCGTACATGCTTCGGGTTATTGGCGGCTTTGTGCATCTTACTTATTATTATTTTTTTGAAAATCTTGATACCGAGGTGTCGAGGCCCCCCCCCCCCAACCAGAATTCCTGGATCCGCCCTTGGTTACATATGTAAATACATGCCTACCTCCGCCCATTCGAGAAGTCTTGCTAAGAAGAACGGGCAAGAAACTTGGCAAGATCATGTTTTTTTTTTCAAAATAAACTTATACTATACATCAAATTACTTATATCTACTTTAACCAAGGGATAAGAAAATACAAGACAGCAGGAATTCAGGTTAATGAAAACAGAAAAACATATATATCTTTGCCTACCTGGCTCATATAGTCTTTTTCCTTTTACAGTCTGTAATTAATTAATGTTAACTCTTTTGAGGGATCAAAAGTTAGGAAATTATACAAATTCATTAAATTATTACCTACTATCATCACAATCAGTATCACTATAACACCATGCTTCACCATCATCCAAATATTCATTTATTTTATAATATGCCTTTTTCAGTAGGCCCTGCTTAATATACTGTTTAAACTTATTCTCTGACAAAGTAAGGACCTCTTTTGGAAGTTTATTGTAAAATCTTATACCATGTCCTACGAAAGAGGTACTCACTTTGGCGAGTCTGATTTTTGGAAAAGCCAGTTTATGCTTATTTCTGGTTTCCTTACAATGTTGCTCACCAAGCCTTGGGAAAGACTCAACATTTTTTCTGACATATCTAAGGACTTGGTAAATATATTCACAAGGAACAGTTAATATATTAATTTCTTTGAACTTTTGTCTTAATGAATCCCGGTGCTTCATATTATAAATAGCCCGAATTGCTCTCTTCTGCAAAACAAAGACTGCGTCTGTATCCGCGGCTCTACCCCATAACAGCATGCCGTATGACATAATGCTGTGAAAGTAACGTTTGGTAACGTAAATTTTATACATTTTGTCTTTTTTGCGTTTAAAACTAAATTATTTACAGTAAACCAATCAAGCACCAGTGCTAAAGTTGAATTCGCGTCGTCAATGATATCTTTACGTCTATTAACTTTAAAAGTAAGTGACGTGTCGTCTGCGAATAGTACTATCTTAGTTAAGTCTTTAATTAAATAGGGAAGGTCATTTATGTAAATTAAAAACAGCCAGGGCCCCAATATGGAACCCTGCGGGACACCCATTTTAACTAATGCTCCAAATGATTTTACCCCATTAATGTCTACCTTTTGAATACGATCACTAAGATACGACTTCAATAACGCCAAAGATTTGCCCCTCACTCCGTAGTGATCCAATTTACATAAGAGTGTTTCATGATTAACGCAATCGAAGGCTTTCGAGAGGTCACAAAATACACCAAATGCATCCTGCTTTTCTTCCCAAGCATCAAAAATGTGCTTAACTAAAGCAACTCCTGCATCTGTGGTTGACCTCCCTCTAGTGAATCCATATTGTTCATAGTGAAGCAACTTATTTAAATTAAAATGAAATAACAATTGATTAAAAACTATTTTTTCAAAAACCTTACTCAAAACCGGTAAAACTGACACAGGTCTATAGTTTGATGGGTCACCGTTGTCGCCTGATTTAAAAAGGGGGATCAATTTACTAAACTTCATTAAGTCAGGAAAGATACCATCATCTACACATTTATTAAAAATTAATGCCAAATAAGGAGCTATTAAATCAATAACAGAACTTATAACTTTCACAGAGAGGCCCCATAAGTCCTCGGTTTTTTTCAAGTTAAGCGATTTAAATGCTTTAATTACAGTTAATGAATTAATATGTTTAAAAGCAAATACAGAACGACACTGAGGTACGTAATCTATTAAAAGATCCTGCGCAAGCCCAGGGCTTGAATTTAAATCTTTAGTTGTTAAGGAAGGAATTTCAGTAAAGAATTGTTCAAAGGCATTCGCAACCTCTTTATCTCCCGTAACGACTTCATTGTTAATACTTAACTTAAGCTCATTATCACGTTTCTTACTTTTCCCAGTTTCAGTATTTATAATGTTCCACACTGTTTTTACTTCGTTATCGGACCTTTTAAGTTTTTTATTCAAGTAGATACTTTTTGCTTTTAAACACACCAATGTAAAGATGCGTGAGTAATTTTTCATGAATTCAGTAAATTTAACATTATTGTTGTAGGACTTTATGTCGTATAATGCGTATAAATGATTTCTGCTTTTGTAAATACCTGGAGTCGCCCAGTCACTGAAGGTGATTTTACTTTTGTTAGAAAGTTTTTGCATCTTAAACGTATTTTCGAATTCTTTGGAAACTATGTTGAAAAGGTCTGTAAAGAGAGCGTTTGGATCGTCTTGGAGAAGATTAAAATGTGCTAATTTAACTTCTAGGTTTGCTTTGAAACAATCTACTTTGTGAGTTGTAATAGGCCTGCAAAAAGCTTTTTTGGGCAATTGATTTACGCTTTGTTTAATGGTTATAGTTTGGCCACTGTGATCGGACTGCAAGCGGTTGATTACTTTATTGTCTGAATATTCGCCATCACAGAATATATTGTTGAGGCATGACGCAATATCCGGAGTAATTCGAGTAGGTTCTAAGAACACATTAGACAAATTAAATGATTTGTATAAATGTATTAGTTTTGAGCGCATAATTGATTTTTCTAGTAAATCTACGTTAAAATCTTCACATATAATAACTTTTTCTTGGCACCAAATAATAATTTTAAAACCTCTTCCATTGATTTTTCAAAAATGTTGTAATCTTGTCCTGAGGGTCGGTAAACACAGAGGATAATATATGTACTCATTTCTATCCAAGATAATTTGATGTTGTCTAGTTGATGTTCTGCTGAAAGTTTTACAATTTCTTTTCTTTCCTTTGCTTTTATATTATTTTTTACAAGAATCATGGATCCACCTTTTTGTATTTTAATTTTTTTAATAAGAACACTGAAATTATTAACATTAAACTGCATATTATGTTCATGTAGATGGTGTTCGGTTACACACAAAATATCTGTTTTTGATTCCTCTAAGAACAACTCGATTGAAAGTATTTTGCCGAGAAAGCCGCCTTGTATGTTTTGATGTACTAACTTTAATACAGGCAGCTCTCCACTGTCTTCAATTCTAAAAAGAATTTTTTACTATTTTTTTAGTACTTGCATTAACCGTGTCAATAGGGACAAAATTATGTAAATAATTAACATTACAAATACCATAAATTATAACAGGTATTGGAAAATTTCTAATAGAGACTAGCTAGAATATTCCAGATGTCACTCGTCTGATACACTTACTGGAAAGTTCTTCAATGTTCTAGATGGCTAGTGTCGTATCGGAGCCTTCCAGATCGTTCGCAACAATGCTAGAATGTTCTCTAATTATGTCCTCGAATATTCTAGAACCTTTAAGTACCACGCCATATAAATAGCCGCCGCGTGGCCGGAGGGATCAGTAGTTTTGTATGCGATGGAGTTCACATAAGTCTGCGATACGAGTAAGTATATAATAGTTCACATAAGTCTGCGATACGAGTAAGTATATAATAGTAAGTATATAATAGCGAAGTACAAGTTAGTGACAGACGTTCAAGTGAAACGATTACTGTATTTAAGGTTATCTGTGGCCGTTTAAATAATGTGTCAGTGTTTTGGTGTAAATTGGTATACATTTATTTATCCCGAGCCCCAGCTCGGTTACAAAATGTGAAATGTTCATTTGAAGTTGTACGTACGTACGTACGTACATCTGACCTTTTACGGGCCCTTATTGCGAGGCCGCCGTGGGCGATGGGTCGCCGTGGGCGATGGGCCGCCGTGGGCGATGGGCCGCTTCACCCACGCCTCGCTACGTCATTGACACGAGCACATTGCGTGTTGCAGGTGTACTGGGTGGGCCCGTTGCTGGGCGCGGCGAGCGCGGCGCTGCTCCACACGACGCTCGCGCCCGCCCCCGTCCCCGCCCCCGCCGCGCCCGCCCTCGAGGAGCTGCCGCTACGCGACAAGAGCGAGCCCTGAAGTTTCATAATTTAATTGGAAGTGTCTATTCATCGGTGCCAACGATTTGAAGAATAATGAAAAAAATATAATGAAATAATAAACTTTATTTTAGAAGAAAGAATTAGAGATGCAACGAATATTACGCAACTATTCGGTATCCGGCCTATTCGGCCATTTTGTTAATATTCGGTATATACCTAATACCTAATAATGAAAATAAATACACATTTAAATCAGAAAGTACATATTTGGCAAGTTGACAGAAAAACTTGTTTTTTCCTTCTCTACCTCGCGAGATCTTGACCTTACACAGCAAACACAAAGCAAACTTGGTATCTTCACTACTTCACGACTTTTTATTAATTATTGAAGCCATTTTCAATTGTTTGTTGTACAAAACTTGTATTGAACAAAATCAAACACAAATTGCGATCACAGAAATAAAAAAACCGGCCAAGTGCGAGTCAGACTCGCGTACCTAGGGTTCCGTATTGTGGATGATAAATTTAATTTTGTCTTTTTTTTTTCGTGAATGTCTCAACCCCTTTATTTTTCCTATAATCTTTACGTAAACACATATTACCATGATTTTTTTCATATTTTTTGGTCCACCAGTTTTGGAGATAAGGGTTTTTTTTTAAGATTTCTCGAAACCAGTGCCAGTAAGTATATATTTTTACAATCAACTATTTGGTACCTACACTTTGATACCCATATTGTATTTTTATAAAATACATTTTTTATTTATTTTACTTCTTTTTTTATATTTCTCATTAACGCTGATTTTTTTTTAATCGCTATAGTTTTCCTGTAATTGGCCAGTTATAATCTACAATTAACATTTTTTCATATTTCTTGGTTTACCAGTTTCGGAGATAAGGGGGGGGGGGGGGGTGGGGGGTGACATACATATTTTTGGGGTTTTTTAAAGATTTCTCGAAACCAGTGTCAGTAAATATATTAAAAGTATATATTTTTAGAATCAACATTTTAATACCTACAATTTGATACCCATGTTGTATTTTTAGGCTAATATTTTTTATTTTTGTCACTTTTGTTTTGGAAATATTTTGAACAATTTCAAATTTTTCATATTTTTTTTACATCTTCATATGTGGGCAAATTAATGCTATTTTTGTGTCAAATTTCATGAATTTATCTTTAACGGTGCTAAAGTTATGAGGCTGTGACATACGGACAGATGGACAACGGAGTCTCACCATAAAGGTTCCTTTTACCTTTTAGGTACTACGGAACCCTAAAAACACAAATACAGCGCGCCCGTGACGCGCACGTAGTGCTCGAAAATAAACATTCTTCCGCCGCCCCCGCGTGATTCGTACCGAGACAGGTCGTAACCATAGAATAATTAATAATTAAAGACCAGAAGGCGTGAACGCGCCTAAAACTGAAGCTACAAAAACTACTCATAAATTGAGTAGTTTGACATTCAAACAAGTAGTGTCTCTGTGAGCGTCGGAACGATATAACAGCGATAAAACATCGATATAACATCGATATAATATCGATAAACCAAAATTGAAAATAATATGCACAAAGGCGAGCTTACCTCTGCAAGAGGTTTCTTCCAGCCAACCAGTGTTGTGGTGAAAGTTAAAATTAAAGAGGTTGGCAGCAAGCGTACAACTTAAACATAGATAAGATAACAAATATAATGAACATAAATAAATAATGTAGAAGTATAGTATATATATATATGTTATCTTATCTTATATATATATACTATATATACAGATATCTATTAATATATACATAAATAGTTTCAAATATATAATCTAAATATTACTCATAAGAAAGAAAGTGCTCTTTTAATTTGTGTTTAAAAGAAGATACTGTCCAAATATCTCTCAAGATTTTAGGCAGTGTGTTCCACATTATAGCTGCACGAACTGTAAAAGACTTAGAGTAGAAGTCGGTATGACAACGAGGCACTTCTAAGCTTCTAAGGTCACACGATCTCTGAAGCCTGTCACGAGGGGGAAGAACACTGAAACGTTCGCGAAGATATAGAGGGGCATTAGGGTTATTCAAAATGTTAAATAAGACGCTAAGCATGTGCATATTTCTCCGAGAGCGAATTGAAAGCCATTTAAGTTTGCGCCTGTACTCTGTAACATGATCATACTTGCGTAGACCAAATATAAAACGTATAGCAAGATTCTGAAGACGCTCAAGCTTGCTGACAAGTACTTCTGTGGCATCCATGAAGCACACATCAGCGTAATCTAATAGTGGCAGTAACAGGGTTTGTGCAAGCATGACTTTCGTTTTAAAGGGCAAGAAATTTTGGAGCTTTTTGAGTGAATGAAATGAGAAGTGCATGCGTCTGCTAATTTGATTAATGTGTGCTTGCCATGATAAATTACCATCCATGATGATGCCAAGATTTTTTACCTTGTCGGCAAAGGGGATTATTTCACCATTGTATGACACGCATGGTAAAGTTTCGAGGATGATGGTATCTCTCAAACGCTTACTACCAATGATGATGACCTGAGATTTTTTCGGATTGACAGGAAGACCGTAGTCTTGCGCCCACCTCAAAATTGAAGTCAGATCATCATTAATGGCATCAATAGCTGCCGAAGCATTTTCCAAGTTTATACCATCATCAAGATCATTCCTAGCCCTAACTGCATCAAAATGACGATATATTTGCAGATCATCAGCATATAAGTGATAATTGGAGACCAAAGTGCGGGTTATCTCATTGATGAAAACTGAAAAGAGAAGGGGAGAAAGTACTCCACCCTGAGGAACACCAGCACTTAAATATATCCAATCTGATGAAGATTTATCACTGAGGACACATTGCTGACGTCCATGAAGGTAGGAGCTAAACCAATCGATAACAGTTAAAGACACATTATTAGAACGAAGGATACCAAGCAAAATATCAAAGTCAACGGAATTAAATGCACTGCTAAAGTCAAGTAATGTAACAATAGTTTGTTATCCATTACTAGCCTGATGTCATCAGTGACTTTTAGCAGTGCAGTGACAGTGCTATGAGAAGGACGAAAGCCAGACTGAAAAGGACTAAGAAGATTGTTAGAGAGAAGATACGAGTAGAGTTGCTTATGTACGGCATTTTCAAAAACTTTAGATAAAATTGGGAGAATTGAAATTTGGCGAAACGGTGGGATTAGGTTTTTTTGGCAGGGGTGACGTGAGCTTTTTTCCAAGTCGATGGGAACGTGTTGCTGGCTAGAGAGTAGTTACAAATGTGTGTAATAATAGGAACAACATCATCGACAATAGGGAGTATCACGTCACGACTGAGGCTATCACTACCCACTGCTTTAGTTGTAAACGATAAGATACTTTTTTTAACATCAGATTCTTTAATGTCACAGAAAACAAAGGGATCACAGGATGGTAGATCTTTTTGGGATAAATTAAAAAGAGAAGAAGTTTTGACTAACAGGAGGAGTAGAAAAATGATTATTTAAAACGTTGAGATCTTTGGTATTATCCATAGGGACTGGGGATTTACCCACACCTAAAGTTCTTAAAAACTTCCATACTTGAGGAGGGGGGAGATCTTCAACTACTGAGTGAATGTGACGACGTTTCGCATCTCTACACATCCTATTGCATCGATTACGAAGATTGTTATAGGCAAGGAAATTCTCAGGTAATGGGGACTTTTTGCACTTATGCTTGGCTCTGTCTCTTTTAGCCATAAGATTTTCAATAGGTTTTGAAAGCCAGGGAGCGGGATAATGCTTAACTCTAATAGGTTTGACAGGAGCATGAATATCATATACATGAGTAAGTAGGGAAACAAATGTTTCTACCTTTTCATCAACGCACTCAGCATTATAAAGAACCATCCAAGACATAATAGACCAGTCAAGGCTACGTAAATCATTTTTGAGGCTATCAATATCCATATCCTTAAAACTACGCTGCACAATGACCTTTGCACGACGCTTTGGGGAACGACACTTAACATCAAGTAAATAAGGTCATGGTACGAGAAAAGCGCTGTCATTTGACCATGTGAGCGTACGGAGTTGGATTTTGACACTATAATCAAATCTAACAGTGAGGGAGCACTGTTTGGAGGGTGATGGGTAGCAGAAAGTGGGAGAATTTGAAGATCAAAGGAAGATAAAAGATCCTGCAGTTTACTAGACCGTGAATCATTCTTTATAAGGCATGTGTTAAAATCACCCATTATAATAATTTTGTCATACAGAGGCCTAAAAGTTGTAAGAAGAGACTCAAAAATGTCAAAATAATTTACTTTGGAGGAGGGACTGTAAGCAACACCTAACAAAATCTTCGAGTGTATCAAACTAATTTCTAAGTGCCTATATAAAATAAATAAAAATAAAATAAATAAACTAATAAAAATAAGTGCTCAAGGGAACTTGTATAGGGAATAGAACATTGGCTCTGGCTTATCACTGTGCATGGAATGTTACTGCGAAGATATACACGCACACCTCCACTAGAGGTTCCGGTTCTATCATTACGAAACAGTCGATAGCCATGAAGAGGAAGTAAAGTAGAGGGTAGTGATGGACGGAGCCACGACTCTGAAACGATAATACCGTCAATATCTTGATTAGAGAAAGAAGTAATAAAATCAACATAGTGTGCATAAATACTTGCAGCATTAATATGTACCAGGTATAGATTTGTAGATGTTTTATCAAAGACTGACTTTAATTTTGTATTGAGAGGGGCATCAGATAAACTGGTGGTATAATTATCACTGGCACTTTCATATTCGTCAGAAGAAGAGCACGAGAAAAAAATCAAAATTAAGAGGTAAATAATCAGACATATTATCTATAAACTAAATATACTTAACAAAATTATAAATATTATAATAATGTAATATAAATGACACAGAAAAATATATATAAAAAAAAATATCAAATTATTATTTAACAGTTACGTACCTAAAGTAATATTCTACTTACGATAGCACGTAATATACCCCATTTGACACTATTATAATTATTAAGAAAAAAGAAAAACAGATGTTTATGCTTGTTCTTAAATACAATGGAGACAAAAAAGAAAGAAAAGAAACAGATACAGTTGTTTTCTTTATCCAAGCCACTAAGCAATTTTATTAGAAATGCTTTAATCTGTAGTGTTCACATTATGCCATAGTGATTATGGCATAAATAATAGTCAAAATAATAGATAGCAGGCAAGATTGTTTTTCGAATCTGTTTTACGGGTTCTTCAGGTGCAATGTTGCGACTTATATAATCTTGGGTAATTTGAATGTACCTTATTCTGAAGTTTATAAACATGAACAGAACAGAATTACTATACAGTTAACATTGAAACGTAACTTGTCTGTCACGTATGTCTGACAGTTCTATCGAAACCGAACAGTTACGAAAGTGAAAATAAAATGAAAATTAATAGTAGTTTATGCTACAAGGGCGCAAAGGAATAAATTACGAGGACGATTTAAAACACGAGCGTAGCGAGTGTTTTAAACGTAACCGAGTAATTTATTGCTTTTACGCCCGTGTATCAAACTACATTTTTCAATGCATAGTGTGAGGAAATGAAAACAAATATAATCTTGTGAACTTTAAATTATAATTGGCTCAAAAGGACTGTATCCATAGCCGTTAAACGGTGTAGAAAAAGTATAACGTCTATGGTACACAGGAAAGGCTGCAGGTTAGCCAACTATTGTAAATAAATTAAAAAAATAATAATATTAAAGCCCTAGGGCAAAATAATCGACTTTCTGTTGGGTTTTGATGCATAAAAAGTGGGCCTTTACGAGCACATGCATTGAATAGTAGTTTATGCTACAAGGGCGCAAAGGAATAAATTACGAGGACGATTTAAAACACGAGCGTAGGCGAGTGTTTTAAACGTAACCGAGTAATTTATTGCTTTTACGCCCGTGTATCATACTACGTTTTTCAATGCATAGTGTGAGGAAATGAAAACAAATATAATCTTGTGAACTTTAAATTATGATTGGCTCAAAAGGATTGTATCCAGAGCCGTTAAACAGTGGGAAAAATATTCTGAGGAAAAATAGTATAATATCTATGGTACACAGGAAAGGCTGCAGGTTAGCCAACCATTGCAAACAAATTTAAAAAAAATAATAATAATAAAGCCCTAGGACAAAATAATCGACTTTCTGTTCGGTTTTGATGCATAAAAAGTGAGCCTTTACGAGCACATGCATTGAAAAATTTTGCTTGCATAAAACAAGAAAGTAGAACAAAAATGGCCAGCGCGGACGAATTAAAATCTACTGAGAAACTTTGTAGTGCCGATTCTTACCATATGTGGATATTTTAAACAAATATAATATTTCAAGCAAGAAATCTTTTGGATATAGTAGAAGGTAAAGAGACAGAGAAAACGGGGGACTCCTCTTTCCGAAACAGGGATGCCCAGGCAAAGTCGATAATAATTCAAACAGTGGAGAAAAAGTTGTTGGTCCAGTTGTTTACGTGTAAAACATCACATGAGATGTACAGAAAAATATGCGAGCTGTTTGACGGGAGCGAAAATCGCCGTAAAGGTTCTCTAATGCAAGATTTATTCAACTTCAAATTTAACGAAGAAGTGGGTATGACAGAAAATTGGGCTATACTAGAGAACATTACGTATAGGTTAAAGCAAATTGGAGTAGACCTCGCAGAAGATATGTTGGAGAGTAAAATGCTTACATGTCTAGGATTTGCTTATACGGGATTTGTTACCGCCTGGGAATCGACATCCAAAGATGAAAAGAACCTAAAACATTCTACAGAATTAAAAAAATAATAATATAATAATATAATAAGTTAATATTATTATTTTTTTAATTTATTTATAATAAGTTCTACAGAACCTAAAATTTAGACTCATAAAAGAAGAGGAGAAAGGAAAAGAAAATAGTGAAGCAAGTACTAGTATCGCATACAAAACTGTAACGAGTAATAAAAACAAGGGTAAAATAAATGAAGGTGATGGTAATAATAAGTCGGCGTACAGAGGTAATAACAGGAATACTAGGTGTTTTATATGTAATAAAGTAGGGCATTTTGCCAAAGATTGTAGAAATTGTTGCTCAATCTGCAAGAAAACTAACCACAGAGACAAAAATTGTTTCTATAAGAATCAACATAAAAACAGTAATAACAAGTCGGCATTTATCGTTCATGATATTGCTGAGGAGGCAGACTCCATAAAATTGGGTAAAAATAAGTCAGCATTTCATGTGTACGATAATGCTGAGGAGTCAGACTCCATAAAATTTGTCGTTGATTCTGGTTGCACAGCTCACATGGGTAATGATAAAAATGCGCTGTGCAAAAAAAAAGACACGTAACTGATATCGGTGTGGCTACGAAAAGATGAAGTCAGTATGTCAGGGATAATTTTTGGGCAAAACTTGTGTCTTGAAAAATACTTTATACGTACCAGATCTGTCGCGTAATTTAATTTCAGTTTCAGCAGTTACTGAATGCGGCGGAAAAGTGACGTTTGAGAGAGATCGCATAGTAATTTCTAGCAGTTCAGGAATCATAAAAGGAAGAAAAGATGTCTTTGGCCTGTTCACACTGGATCTCGCTAAAGACCAAGATGAAGCATTAATCTCTACCCATAAAAATAGTTCAGCCATAGAGTGGCATAAAAAAATGGGACATCCTGGAAAAGGTGTGTTGAAGATTTTACCTCAAGTCGCGGATGGCATAAAAGTAGAGAATATTGAAGAGGTAGATAAATGTGATGTTTGCATAAAAGCAAAGCAGGCAAGATTGCCATTTAAAACCCAGCGTAGACGTGCAGAAAGATTACTAGAAATAATACATACAGATGTATGTGGTCCTTTAGACATAAAAACCTGGAATGGAAAATTCTACATACTAACCATAATGGATGATTATAGTCATTTTACGACTATATATTTGCTTAAAAATAAATGCGAAGTTTCGGATAGTCTGAAAGATTTTATTAAAGAAGCAGAGAGAGAAAAAGACATGAAAGTATCGTCACTTCGATGAGATACTGGCGGCGAGTATACAAGCAATGAATTTTAAGCTTGGTGTAAACATGTAGGCATAAAACTAGACTACACGGAACCACATAGCCCACAACTGAATGGCAAAGCTGAACGATTAAATAGGACTATATTGGAAAAGGTAAGAGCACTGCTATATAACTCAGATGTACACAAAGAGATGTGGGGTGAAGCTGCGTACTGTGCTACATACTTGATTAATAGACTGCCAAGTGAAGCCATTAAAAACAGAACGCCATTTGAACTGTGAAATGGAAGAAAACCAAACTTAACAAATATACAAGAGTTTGGATCTGAAGCATTTGCAAAAGTATTAAAACCTAAAAAGAAACTAGACTCCAGAACAAAATAATACATTATGGTTGGATACGCTAATAATGGTTATAGGCTGTTTGATAGCGTAAAACGGAAACTTGTAGTTGCACTTGATGTTACGTTTAAAAATAAAATCTTGGACATAAAACCAGAAGAAAAAGTCTTGATTTAAGACATGAAATTTGTAAATGTTCAAGACGATGATGATGAAGAATACAACTATGAAGATGTCGTTCACTCTCCAGAAGAATCAAGTGAAAATCCTGAAACAGAAAATATGATAAATGTTGAAGAAGAAACAAAAGAAGAACAAGAAGAATTAAGGAGAAGCAATAGAAAACAAATAATTCCAGATAAATATCAGGATTACGTTACGCTTACCTACAAACAAGCGATGCAATCCCCTGAAAAAGAAAAATGGAAACAAGCAATTGATTAAGAAATGAAGTCATTGAAAGAAAATGAGGTATGGGAGATAGTAGATGTAAAAGAAGCAAATAACCATAAAATACTTACCAATAATAGCTTTGCACAGAAGTTCGGAAATTTTTTGGGGCCTTATCTTTTAAAACAATTTGCTAAGGATAGCGACGTGATGGAACCCAAAGAGTATATGAAACAAATCAAATTATGGCTTATGCCTCTCAACTACGAGAAGACAGAAAAACTTTTAGAGATAGTTAAATAGGTGCAACTTCCCGAATACATCATTCACAATACTCGTATTTCCTGATCCAGTAAACCTTTCATAAATCCTTACAAACACACACACACTCTCACACACCCTCACCTTACTCACAAAAGCGTGCACTATTTAGAATTAAGTTCACAATTTTATTATTATTCTTATTTTTATTGTTTAAATATGTGTCTATATCCCTGATTACATTATTGTAACTGACATGCTGCAAGACGGCTGCAAAGCCAGCGTAGCACGAAGGTGAAAAATCCATAAAAGCTGGTCGAAACCTAAAAACGTAAAAATTCTCGAAACACGTAAAAAATAATTTAAATTACTACCTGAATAAACAATGAAAAGGTTCACAGCAATTAGGGCTACCTGAAAAACGGGTTGTCATTTTTACATCAGTCCAAAGTTGAACTTGTTCAAAATTGGATGTGTTTACGACAATTTTAAGTCTTGCGTTTATTAATTTCTTACTCGGAAGTTTTAGTGAAAATTTGTGTTTTTGTGATGGATTCTACTCCAGAAGGTAATTATCTATTTTTTATTATTTATTTTAGATACTCAATGACTTTTTTTTAAACATTAATGCCACTAAAACGTCGTGAAAATTATTTTTTTCTGCTTAGTAATTTTCATGAAATGATAAAGTTGAATTTCCTGGCACATCCGGCTTTAATGTTAACATTGTTACAAAAAGTAATCATTAGTCTTGCTAAAACCACTAAAAATTTTTCCGTCCGAAACCGTCGCCTTAACAAAAATTTTATTTTATTAGTCATGTTTGCAAATTTTTGTTTTTTAATTGTTTTAGGATCAACTAACGAAGAAGCCTGTTTTAGCAGATACACTCTTATCAGCTATTATAGAGAGTATGCTTCTCGATAGCATCACGAAAAACGGACATACTTGCAAGAAAAGATGAAAAATGCTCTACGTGTCACCGATTTTTCACACGAAACCAAGTGGTTGTTAACAAGATTAGTGTCAGATTACAACACCAAACTCCAACAAGCACATGACAATTTTACAGGGTGCGCCGACAAAAACAAAAATTGGTTCAATGCCTATGTTACTTTCCCTGTTGTGCATTCAGCCCGCAACCAAGGAGGTGGCCGACCTTCCAAGAAGTTTGAAGAAACCAGTGATCGCTCAAAGATTTTTGGGAAAAACTTGGTCTACATAATATAGACTAACCAAGGCAGGGTGGAGGGGTGTCTACAGATGGAAACACGGCTTGAAATATGTTTCAGCATGCAGAGGAAATAACTGAAATATCTAGTATCAGCCTGAATCTCTTAAATCGGCTTCATTAAATTTTGAAGTTCATGGCAAGTGGATATAAAATAAATGCTGCCAAATTTAAGATTTTCTGCTTGAAAACAGCATGTACTTTTGTGTTCATGGTTTAATATGCCTACGACGTTCCACAAAATACTGTTCTATGGCTTAAGGATAATTGAAACTTCGGAAGTAGCTATTGCTCAAAAGAGCAGAAACAAAGATGTGAGAAAATACAGGGAGCAATTTTCCAAATTTTTTTTTCGAAAGTAGTGTATGGTAAACACGTATCAAAGACTAATGGTGTCATCTGACCCTTTTATAAGTGATCTGAGAAAACTTTTCTACCTTTGTTTCAAAGTGTGTTAAATTTATTAGAGGATCCTGAAATTGACACTGTATAATAAACTAAACACAATTATATATATTTTTTGATTATGAAAGACTTGCATTTCATTTTTGTATATTATTTATCTGTATGAAATTAAGGGGGAAGGGAGTTAGTGTAAGAGAAAGGAGGGGATAATTATTTTTTAACACTATTAGGTATATTTTTAGATCCATATGAATTGTTACCCAAAAGCTAACCACCCCAGCTCATTTTTGACCCATTTTAGCAGAGGTAAAAGGATATTTTGTATTTTTCTCTGCCCACACTATCCCTCTATCCCTATAATTGGACCAGGAACAATCTTTCACCCAACCTATGACAAATTTGAAAAAAATAGGTTTTGGCCAGCTTTTTTGGATTTTTCACCTCTGTGCGTAGGTGTCAGGAATTATGTTTTTTACAAAATGTCTTACTTTGTCTGTTTTAATTTGTGTTGCTATTTTGTTTTGTATGCTTGTGTTTTATAGACCAATAAATGTATTTTTATTTTTTATTTTATTTTAATAAGTGTGTGTTTCGTGTAAAAGAAGATGGAACACATAAAGCGCGATTGGTAGTCAGAGGCTGCGAACAGCATGACGTGGACTTTGATGAAATATTTAGTCCAGTCGCATGCCAATCTGCCCTAAAAACTTTGTTTGCGTTAGCTGCTGCTAAGAAATATACGGTTATGACCTTCGATGTTAAAACAGCTTTCCTGAACGGCGAGTTAAAGGAAGAGAATGAGATCTACATGAAACTGCCGTATGGGTCCGATGACAAGAAAGGAAATATCTTTGAACTAAAAAAATCGTTATATGGATTAAAACAAGCTCCACAAAGATGGAATGAAAAGTTTATTGAAACTATGAAAAGTTTAGGTTTCATTCAGACAAAAAATGAGCCTTGCGTGCTAAAAAATGAAGGCGCCTCAATATTATTGGCCGTATATGTTGATGATGGACTTATTGTAGGAAATAACAAAAAAGATTTACTGAAAGTATTAAAAGAAATAAATGAAAAATTCAAGATCAAGATATATGAAAGGCCGACTATATTTTTGGGTATGGAAATAAAACAAAATGAAAAGGGCATTTACTTGACACAAAACTCATACACCAAAAATATTTTAAATAAGTATAATATGAAGGATTGCAAAGCCGTACAAACACCTTGTCTCAACGAAGAAGAAAATATTAAGTTTCCTTATAGGGAAGCAGTTGGGAGTTTATTGTACTTGTCTACAAGAACTCGACCAGATATAGCATATGCCGTTGGAATGGCCAGTCAACATATGGAAAACCCAGACAACCAAAATGTTACAGCATTAAAAAGGATCTTTAAATACCAAGCAGGAACCATGGAAGAAGGGCTGTTCTACAAGTTTAATACTGATATAGAGCTAAAAACATTTTGTGACTCTGATTATGCAGGAGATCTAGAAACACGGCGGAGCACTACCGGCTATGTGCTTATGCTTGGTGAAGGCCTGCTTTGCAAAATAAACTATTTGAATTTGAATTTGAATATGAAATAATGTTTTGTTAATGATTTATTTCACTTGACGTTGACTATGTAAAGTGGCACGACCGGCTGGTACCCGGTCTTTTCCACCAGTCGTGCTGCTTAACAAATAAAGTTAAAAAGTGACCTAATTGTAACCTAATAGTTGGGAAAAGGTTCTGAAGAAAACTTCGAGGTACTTTACAATTAAGTGTATTTAACTTTATAAAAATAAATATAATTTCACAAGACTGAAGATATAATTGACAATATTACATTGTAACAAAATTCTACCAAGTCATTACTAAAACTTTTAAGATGTAAATAGTTGAGTTAGGTACCACCTTAACTTCAGGTAACAATATTACATTAGAACAAAATTCTACCAAGTCATTACTAAAACTTTTAGGTCATCAAATAGATGTGTTAGGTACCGCCTTAACTTCAGGTAACAATATTACATTGGAACAATTCTACCAAGTTATTTCTAAAACCTTTAAGTCAATAAAATGGTTGGGTTAGGTACCGCCTTAACCACAGGTAACAATATTACATTGAATCTTGTGAATCTACATAAAAAAAACATCTTTAAGAGAAAGAAAACTTGAAAAACAAGGAAAATAAACTCCAAACAAATCTAGCTCAGTGGAGCCGTGAATCCATCTTAATAATATTTGTCGACATAATCTTTTGAATAAGACGTCTGGTACACCATCCAGTTTTACCAGGAAAAATTACGGAACAATGAAATTTTACATTTTAGGTTATCAAATGAAACAGAAAGGAGAATTAACACTTTGTTTAGAAAGATCATAAATCAAAGTGTCCTGGAAACATTCTGTCCAAGCTACCTTTTATAATGTGAGGTTAAAAATAAAACCTACGTCACATACTTGTAAATCGCCATCATTTTCTACCAGAACTGCCACGCAGTCCGCTGTCCAACTTAGGGTGAATGAACTCCAACCCGGCGATTTCGTCTGTCCAACCTCGCTAACAAAAGGGCAGCTTGACCGCGTTTCAACCACGCGGCTGCCATCACTCAGCCACCAGGAACACAAAAAGAAGCAAAAACCCTGGAATTAGGAGAAAATAAAAACATATTAAAACCTTTACAACACGGAAACGAGGAAAAGAGAAAACCGGTGACTCGATTACTAAGAAAGTAATACGTACCATGACCCGACAATAGATCAGATCTCCCACCTTCCCAGCCAAAAATTCCTTTTTAATCCATCAATTTATTTCTAATAATTCTTCTGAAAACAAAAACAATATTACAGAAACTATTCCACGCAAAATATACACACCAATTTAAGCTCGAAACAAACCTTTTAAAATCAAACAACTCGTTTTGGCAAAATCGCCATGATCAATTTTCCAGTACAAAGAACAAAAAGGTAAAAAAAACAAGACACGACTCGACAGCTAAAACACTGGCCGAGCATTGATTCCGGAAACGGAAACTCGCACAAGCCAAGCGAACGAACTTCATCTAAATCCACTCAACTTGAAACTCGTACCAACCCAGCGAGCGAAATTCATCACATCAACTCAACATTTTGACATGACCACACCCAACAAGCTAACAACGATGCGAAAACACTGAGATAAACGTACCTTGTACAATTTGCTACGCTACAACTATAAAATGTTGT
The DNA here is from genome assembly GCA_934047225.1 of Ypsolopha sequella. Taxonomy (NCBI): domain Eukaryota; kingdom Metazoa; phylum Arthropoda; class Insecta; order Lepidoptera; family Ypsolophidae; genus Ypsolopha; species Ypsolopha sequella. The sequence goes on from OW203995.1 coordinate 29,898,211, forward strand.
TTTTTTTTTGTTTAGTTTAAACTTTAAAGCTTAGAAAAGGCTTTGTGTTTCGGCGTCTGATGCAATATATAAAATTGGTTTTATACAACCTTAAGATTAGAAATTTGTAAAATTAGGAGAGGATGTTAAGGTTGATTAAAAAGTCTGTATTGTCTTTTACTAAGACGTCAGGTAGACGGTTGGCTTGCTATCAAAATGTAAAAATGTTTTCCTTTATTCTTTCGATTTAATAAAATACATTGAACCGTAGTATCCAGTTATTTCTCTACAGCAACAACCGAAGTTCACCCATGGAGACCACCTTCTTACGGGTGTTGTCTGGGCACAGGACTACCTCCACACCATCCATTGACCAACAGCGAGCGATGCCAAAGTGCTTCCTGCCGGCAACAAACACCTCCTGTCTCTGCCTAGTGAGAAACTCGGACATGGATATGTTTGTTCCTTTAAGTAAGGTCTTCGAGTTCCAAACCTAATTCCTAAATTTGAGTGTACTGAAGCGCATAAGAAGGGGTCTATTATTCCTGCCCCCCTTTGCTCCAAGACGATGGCATACCTCAATTGCAGAATCTGTGGCCGTCATCTTTAATTTATCTGTCAGTAAAGCAAATACTTTGTTAGCAACATCTTCATCCTGTTCTTCAGGCATTCCATGCAAAAGAAGGATTTTTCTACGAAAATGTGTTTCTTGCCGATCCATACCCTGCTTAAGCAGCTCCAACTGTTGGATGAGCACTGAGAAAGTCTTTACAACAAACTCTTTGAAAGTGAGATAGTCCTCGGAGAGAGACTTCAGATTTGATGGAGGCGCTGTACTGGAGACGGACAACGGCTGCTTGGAAAGATCCTTTTCATATTGATCCATCCGGGACTGGATTACTTCAGAGACTTCTCCCAATTTCCTGCTGAGCTCAGTGTAAGGATCCATTTCCAGTATTTTAGGTTATGTTAAGGGTGACAAGTGAAAACACCAAAGTCGAGCAATTTTGTGGGAGAAAAATAGTGTCAACAGGTGCAGGTCAGTGCTATAACATTTAACTAGTTTTATACCGGTGAAATTAACACGCCTTGAGAATGCTAATAATACGTCTTATTCTTTCACAGTTTATACATTCACTAACTTATCTCGCACGCGCTTCTCCCAGCCCCCACTTTTAACCGGAAACGACAAATTATCCACGGAAGTAGTTGATTAGTACCGGAAGCAGCGCGTGCGCCTTTAACCATGAACATTATATTAAAGTAATCATTTACAATAATTAAGTTTACTTATTTATAACCTGATTAACATTTAAAGGCATTTTACAATAACCAATATCAAAAGTCATACAACCGGAAATACCAAGTAAGAATAAAACATGGTATTTCCGGAAGTAGACATAATCCTAAATAAAACTATGTATCAGTACAGTACCGAACATTCTTAAGTAGTATAGATAAATTTACATCTAATATTATTAGATTAATTAAAATAGATTCTTACACCAATATCAAAAGTTATACAACCGGAAATACCAAGTAAGAATAAAACATGGTATTTCCGGAAGTAGACATGAACCTAAATAAAACTATGTATCAGTACGGTACCGAACATTCTTAAGCAGTATAGATAAATTTACATCTAATATTATAAGATTAATTAAAATAGATTCTTACAGTCGGCCTTTCCTGATATATTTCCCGTCCCGGGAATATATTTTTTTTTTTTTTGTTTTAATTAATTTATTCGATAAATAAATCAGAAATTTATTTGATAAAAAAAATGGATCAAACAAACTTAATAATTTGTTACAGAGTAATCAATTATATGAATTAATATTTGATATCGATTATCTAAACATATCTACTTACAGGTTTGGTTTGCTTATGATATCGATTAAGACATTGAGACCTCATTCATATTCTCAATATCTGTCCTAACTGAGACCTCATACATATTCTCAGTTAAGCCATTATAATAAGATATTGAAGCCTCTTTCATATCTTCAACATCTGTCCTAACTGAGACCTCATACATATTCTCAGTTAAGCCATTATAATAAGATATTGAAGCCTCTTTCATATCTTCAACATCTGTCGTAACTGAGACCTCATACATATTCTCAGTTAAGCCATTATAATAAGATATTGAAGCCTCTTTCATATCTTCAACATCTGTCGTAACTGAAACCTCATACATATTCTCAGTTAAGCCATTACAATAAGATATTGAAGCCTCTTTCTTATCTTCAACATCTGTCCCAACTGAGACCTCACACATATTCTCAGTTAAGCCATTAAAACATTTTGAAATTTTAGATATTGAAGCCATTACAAAATGTATTTATTCAATATATTGAGGCCTCTTTCATATCCTCAACATCTGTCCTAACCGAGACCTCATACATATTCTCAGTTAAGCCATTATAATATTTTTAAATTTAAGATATTGAGGCCTCTTTCATATCCTCAACATCTGTCCTAACCGAGACCTCATACATATTCTCAGTTAAGCCATTACAACATTTATATATTTAAGATATTGAGGCCACTTTCATATCCTCAAAATCTATCCTAACTAAGAACTAATACATATTTCTAATTTCCATCTTATCTGAAACCTGAGACGTATTCTCAGATAAGCTAAAATAATTTTCAATTTACTTAATTCTGTACAATAACTACAATCAATTAAGCAATTCATGCACAATCATTATAAAAAAAAAACTTCAATCAAACGTGTTTTCATTCTGTGTCATCATTACTTGAGGTTTCTTTTTCTTCTTCAGATTCTGTATCTGCTCTAGTAAATACCAGCCAGGGATGAATTTTGTCTACCGAGAAGATACCACTAAACTTTCGATTGCCTTTTCGAGACAATGGGGTATCTTCAATGACATATCGATCTTTATCAAGAACTTTTACTATACGATACGGACCTCTAAGCTTTGGGACTAACTTCCTACTCTTACCTAAAGATGGAATTTCTCTTGCTACTCGAACTAGCTCTCCTACTTTATATGAAACTTCTCTTCTAACTTTGTCAAAACGTTTCTTTTGTTTATCTTGATCATCTCTAATGTGTCTTGTCATTTCTTTTCTAGTTTCCTCTAATGAAGAAGCTATGTTTTCTATTTCATCTGTAACATTAAGCTGCAGCAAAGAACTTGAGGTACATATCAAGTTAAGACCAAACAGTGCCTGAGCAGGACTTTTACCTGTTCCCTTATTTTGGGTGTTGTTAAGACCCCATTGTATTTCAGATACGCATTCGTCCCAAATATTTTCTGGCTTACCATGATTGGTAGCTGTTAGTGCTGCTAGGACTGTTCTATTGTATCGCTCGACTTGACCGTTGGCCCGTGGCGTCGCTACAGCGTTCATGATGTGTTTCACACCCAATGATTTCATATAAGTTTGGAAACTCTTAGCGGTAAATGATGTTCCTCTGTCAGAAATTACCCGTTTCGGGACACTAAAAGTGTGAAAATAGTTTTTCAAAGCTATAATGGAATGAACAGATTTAGTACTTCTAACCGGTACAAGCATGACAAACTTCGTGAATGCGTCAATAATGAACAGAAGATAAGCATTCTTGCGCTTACTTCGAACAAAAGGACCTAAATGGTCTATATGCAGAGTGTGGAACGGTTGCTCTACTTTCTCTATTGGGTGTAACTTTCCTGCCCTTTTTCCTGATGGAACCTTGGCATGAGCACATTCTAAACAGGACTGGACATACTTTTTAATAAATCGCCTCATTTTTGAAAACCAGTAGTTATTTTTAATTAACTCGAGGGTTTTATCGAAACCGAAATGTCCAATCTCGTCATGACTCGATTTTAATACTTGCCATCGGACGCCTTTTGGTACGACCCAACGATCACCGCCTTCTGTTTTTCTATATAGCAGTCCCCTTTTTACCACAAAATTATTTTTAATTTCTACAATATTTTGGCTTTCATTATCATCCAATATAGCAATTATTCTTTGTATTTCGGGATCGTTTTTTTGTACCGTAGCCACCCAGTCTGTGTTTGTCTAACTTGAAACTCTGATGCCATGGGATTTCGACTAAGCGCATCTACGTGAGTCATAGCTGTACCGGGTTTGTAAATTATATTGATGTCAAATTCTTGCATTGTATTCCACCATCTCGCGACTCTAGGCAAAGTGTCCCTTTTTTCAAAGGTTGCTCGCAAAGAATTACAATCCGTTACTACAGTAAAGGGAATTCCTAACAAGTATACCCTAAATCGCTGTATTGACGTCACGACGGCCAAAGTTTCCAAATCGTAAGACGTAAATTTAGACTCTTCTGGAGAAGTTTGTCTACTGTAAAAGGCTACTGCACTGAAAGGAGACTCTTTATTTGGTCTTTGCATTAATATTCCGGCAATACCGACTTTAGACGCGTCAGTATGCAGCTGTGTTTCATATTCGGGATTATAGAACGAAAGTATGGGGCGTTTGACTAGTTCTTTTTTTAGAGTTGAGAATGAAAATTCTTCTGCGTCACCCCACACCCATTTGGTGTCTTTTTTTAAAAGTTGCGTTAAAGGCTTAGCAATCATTTTTTTTTTATTTTTTTTTTTTTATTTTATTTTATTTAGGAAACAAACAGTCATTTACATATAATAAGAAATAAATAGACAATAACAAACAGACCTAAAGTTCCATAAAAGTGAAACACTTATTGAAAATTTTCGAACACAATTAGACAAGACGGAATAAACTAAAAAATATGCTAAACATTAAAGAACAAGCAATATCAACTGTACGTTAATCAATTACTTATATAATAAAAGTAGTTTAACAATAATATACACACAAAAATTAAAATAAAAAATGCAAAGAACACATTCATACAATCATACAAAGAATAAATCGAGAACCCTTTAATGAATCTGCGGAAAAAGCTAGGTAATCCCAAAAATTGTCTAACCCTATGTTGATCAGTTGGTGTAGGAAATTTGTCTACGGCTTCAATTTTCTTTTTCCCTGGCTTCACTCCCAACTCACTGACCTCAAAACCTAAATAATCGATAGACTGTTTCAGGAAATTACATTTCGATAAATTGAGAGTAATGCCTGAAGCACGAAACAGATCAAGAATATCATGAAGTCTTTGTAAACCTTCTTCTATAGTTTTGGATGGAATAATTACATCATCCATATATGCAAAAGCTTCTTTGAATCTTGCATTACCTAAGACATTATTGATAGCCCTCTGGAATGTAGACGGAGCATTAACAAGTCCAAACGGCATACGGTTGAACTCGTAATGACCGTCTGGGGTAACAAAGGCTGTGAAGTGCTTTGATGTTTCAGCCATCGGTATCTGGTAATAACCAGAAGTAAGGTCCAAAGAAGTGTAATATTTATGACCTGACAGATTATCTAATTGATCATCTATTCTTGGAAGCGGGTAATGTTCCTTGACTGTCCTTTTGTTGAGAGCTCTAAAGTCAATACAAAGACGATAATCACCGGTCTTCTTCCGCACGAGAACAATTGGTGAAGCGAAATTGGATGAAGACTGTCTAACAATGCCAGACTCCTCCAGCTCTTGTATCATGTCACGAACTACCTGACGTTCTGAATGTGATAAACGATACGGCCTATACACGACAGGTGTAGTATCATTAAGGTTTATGTTCATTTCAGTACTAGTGACACATCCTAGCTCCTTGACCGAAAAAGCAAAGCAGTCCCGGAAGTCATTTAATAATTCAGTTAATTTATCTACCTGACTAGTTTCGATATCGTCATCTACCTGTATTAAATTGGCTTCAATTCGAGGTACTTTAGTATTATCAGGGCAGTGCTCGATCCTACCAACATCAAGTGTTTCTATTTCATTTAACGGTAGTGCACGGACCAATAGAGTGTCCTTACTTATGTTGAATTCCGATTTAAATCCCTTTACAACAATCTTTCCCTGTCCGTTTGTTACTTGAATAACACTTTGCAGGAGTTCATACTGTTTTTGAGGATTTTGGCACAGACTTGGTTCAATAAATAAGTCGCCTGAATAATCTGGTACCGTATAAACATCTACTGCCGTGTAACCGTTAATAGTTACTTGGCTTTTAACATATAGTTGCACGATTTTCTTTGAATTTGTAGATATTTTTAATTGGTCATTAGTTTTGTAAACAACAACATGATCCTGCTCTGTGAATGTTTGCCCAAGCAATAGAGGAACTTGTAACAAATGGTCGGGAATAACAAGAGCTTCTACGGTAGCTTTAGCTGAATCTACATCTATCTCGACATTGCATTTACCTAAACAATTGATAACACTGTCCCCAAATCCTCTCAATACGGGTAAATTTGATTCTGACCAAGAACTTACTAAATTCCTAGCCACAGATTCTTGTAGCATGGTACATTGGCTTCCAAAATCAATAAAGCAATTAAGATTTTGACCGTTTACAGTGGCAGTTTTGAAATACTTTGAATCATTGTCCTGTTCTTTTGAAATTCGTAAAACTGTTTTATTACTGTTACTGATCTTAGAATCCATTTTACCTGGACAGTTGTTAGCAATATGTCCTACCCTATTACAGTTATCACAGCGTTTGATTGGTTGCTTGCATAAGAAATACGGGTGGCCGTCTTCTCCACAATTATAACATTTTGTTGACCTTTGCATATTGCTTTGTTGGCTTTTGCCAGTCCCACCATTAGAACCATTAAAATTTGCTCTAAATGTTCTAGGACGTCTATTTTCGGAACTGCCTGGTTGCGCAAACAGATTTGGTGTATCAAGTTTCTTTGTTACTCTTACATTTCTGAAATAAACCAGTAATTTGTCAGGTTCTGTGAATTGTGCTGCCTCAGCACTGGTCCTTACGGACCTGTCTTCTATTCCAAATAAAATACAATCTATTGCACCTTTGCCAGTTATATTACAACGATTCAATAGAACAGTCTTTTGATAAAAATACTCTTCTAAAGACTCACCAAATCTGGCTTTGCAAGCAAGCATGTCCGTTAACAGTTGACCATAGTTCTCATCGCTTGGAAATGCCAATTTTAATTTATTTTGCCATTCAGTCTATGAAAACAATAGACTGGGTAATCCCTGATACCATTTCTGCGCCAAACCCACCAATTTCGGAAGGGCATAGTGAATAATTTGTCTTTCAGTCCAATTATAAATTTTGGCACACTCATTAACTTTTATTATCCACGTTTCAATAGTTTGGTTCCGCTTTGCGGGATCAAATTCTCGTACAACATTCAAAGCGGGATAACGTTCACTATCGCTATTTGCTTTCATGGTCTGAATAAGCTCTTTGTATATCGAAACTAAAATGTTACTACTAGAATCTGTATTAATTTGAACATTATGGTTACTCACTGCTGTCGCATCGTGGCTGCGCGACACATCACGGCCATGTGGCACGTAGGTGCTGCGTGGTACATTCTGGTCGCGCAACACGTCATGACTGCATGACTCGACTTTGTCACACGCCACGTCGCGGCTGCGCTGTCGGCCGCGGCTTTGCTCGCGGCTACGGCTGCGCTGCACGTCACGGCTGCATGACTTGTCGTGGCTGCGCTGCATGTCACGGCTGCGCTGTCGGCCACGGCTGATCTCCCGGTCGTGGCTGTGCTCCCTGCCACAGCTGCGCTCCCGGCCACGGCTGCGGCGTCGGCCACGGCTGTGCTTCCGACCACGGATGCGCTCCCTGCTACGGCTGCATGACTCGTCGTGGCTGCGCTGCATGTCACGGCTGCGCTGTCGGCCACGGCTGATCTCCCGGTCGTGGCTGCGCTCCCAGCCACGGCTGCGCTCCCGGTCACCGCTGCGCTCCCGGCCACGGCTGCGGTGCTGGCCACGGCTGTGCTTCCGACCACGGCTGCGCTCCCTGCTACGGCTGCATGACTCGACTCGGCCACACGCCACGTCAGGGTTGCGCTGTCGGCCGCGGCTTCGCTCGCGGCTACGGCTGCGCTGCACGTCTCGGCCGCGTGACTCGTCGTGGCTGCGCTGCATGTCGCGGCTGTCCTGTCGGCCACGGCTGATCTCCCGGTCGTGGCTGCGCTCCCGGCCACGGCGGCCACGGCTGCGCTCCCGGCTACGGCTGTGGTGTCGGCTGCGTCGTGGCATATCTGGAGTGTGCGAAACAGCCTTAGATTTCCGCCTTCTACGTACTGGAGACTCCGATTCACTCCGCGTAGCGTCATCTTTATCTCTCGTGCGATTGCTAAATTTCCTTTTCTGACCCATGATTCTATTTTTGGGCGATAGGTCCTTTCATCGAGGGCGATTTTAATCGCTGTCACGATAATATCCCACCTACTGATCTTTTATACCGGTGAAATTAACACGCCTTGAGAATGCTAATAATACGTCTTATTCTTTCACAGTTTATACATTCACTAACTTATCTCGCACGCGCTTCTCCCAGCCCCCACTTTTAACCGGAAACGACAAATTATCCACGGAAGTAGTTGATTAGTACCGGAAGCAGCGCGTGCGCCTTTAACCATGAACATTATATTAAAGTAATCATTTACAATAATTAAGTTTACTTATTTATAACCTGATTAACATTTAAAGGCATTTTACAATAACCAATATCAAAAGTTATACAACCGGAAATACCAAGTAAGAATAAAACATGGTATTTCCGGAAGTAGACATAATCCTAAATAAAACTATGTATCAGTACAGTACCGAACATTCTTAAGTAGTATAGATAAATTTACATCTAATATTATTAGATTAATTAAAATAGATTCTTACACCAATATCAAAAGTTATACAACCGGAAATACCAAGTAAGAATAAAACATGGTATTTCCGGAAGTAGACATGAACCTAAATAAAACTATGTATCAGTACGGTACCGAACATTCTTAAGCAGTATAGATAAATTTACATCTAATATTATAAGATTAATTAAAATAGATTCTTACAGTCGGCCTTTCCTGATATATTTCCCGTCCCGGGAATATATTTTTTTTTTTTTTGTTTTAATTAATTTATTCGATAAATAAATCAGAAATTTATTTGATAAAAAAAATGGATCAAACAAACTTAATAATTTGTTACAGAGTAATCAATTATATGAATTAATATTTGATATCGATTATCTAAACATATCTACTTACAGGTTTGGTTTGCTTATGATATCGATTAAGACATTGAGACCTCATTCATATTCTCAATATCTGTCCTAACTGAGACCTCATACATATTCTCAGTTAAGCCATTATAATAAGATATTGAAGCCTCTTTCATATCTTCAACATCTGTCCTAACTGAGACCTCATACATATTCTCAGTTAAGCCATTATAATAAGATATTGAAGCCTCTTTCATATCTTCAACATCTGTCGTAACTGAGACCTCATACATATTCTCAGTTAAGCCATTATAATAAGATATTGAAGCCTCTTTCATATCTTCAACATCTGTCGTAACTGAAACCTCATACATATTCTCAGTTAAGCCATTACAATAAGATATTGAAGCCTCTTTCTTATCTTCAACATCTGTCCCAACTGAGACCTCACACATATTCTCAGTTAAGCCATTAAAACATTTTGAAATTTTAGATATTGAAGCCATTACAAAATGTATTTATTCAATATATTGAGGCCTCTTTCATATCCTCAACATCTGTCCTAACCGAGACCTCATACATATTCTCAGTTAAGCCATTATAATATTTTTAAATTTAAGATATTGAGGCCTCTTTCATATCCTCAACATCTGTCCTAACCGAGACCTCATACATATTCTCAGTTAAGCCATTACAACATTTATATATTTAAGATATTGAGGCCACTTTCATATCCTCAAAATCTATCCTAACTAAGAACTAATACATATTTCTAATTTCCATCTTATCTGAAACCTGAGACGTATTCTCAGATAAGCTAAAATAATTTTCAATTTACTTAATTCTGTACAATAACTACAATCAATTAAGCAATTCATGCACAATCATTATAAAAAAAAAACTTCAATCAAACGTGTTTTCATTCTGTGTCATCATTACTTGAGGTTTCTTTTTCTTCTTCAGATTCTGTATCTGCTCTAGTAAATACCAGCCAGGGATGAATTTTGTCTACCGAGAAGATACCACTAAACTTTCGATTGCCTTTTCGAGACAATGGGGTATCTTCAATGACATATCGATCTTTATCAAGAACTTTTACTATACGATACGGACCTCTAAGCTTTGGGACTAACTTCCTACTCTTACCTAAAGATGGAATTTCTCTTGCTACTCGAACTAGCTCTCCTACTTTATATGAAACTTCTCTTCTAACTTTGTCAAAACGTTTCTTTTGTTTATCTTGATCATCTCTAATGTGTCTTGTCATTTCTTTTCTAGTTTCCTCTAATGAAGAAGCTATGTTTTCTATTTCATCTGTAACATTAAGCTGCAGCAAAGAACTTGAGGTACATATCAAGTTAAGACCAAACAGTGCCTGAGCAGGACTTTTACCTGTTCCCTTATTTTGGGTGTTGTTAAGACCCCATTGTATTTCAGATACGCATTCGTCCCAAATATTTTCTGGCTTACCATGATTGGTAGCTGTTAGTGCTGCTAGGACTGTTCTATTGTATCGCTCGACTTGACCGTTGGCCCGTGGCGTCGCTACAGCGTTCATGATGTGTTTCACACCCAATGATTTCATATAAGTTTGGAAACTCTTAGCGGTAAATGATGTTCCTCTGTCAGAAATTACCCGTTTCGGGACACTAAAAGTGTGAAAATAGTTTTTCAAAGCTATAATGGAATGAACAGATTTAGTACTTCTAACCGGTACAAGCATGACAAACTTCGTGAATGCGTCAATAATGAACAGAAGATAAGCATTCTTGCGCTTACTTCGAACAAAAGGACCTAAATGGTCTATATGCAGAGTGTGGAACGGTTGCTCTACTTTCTCTATTGGGTGTAACTTTCCTGCCCTTTTTCCTGATGGAACCTTGGCATGAGCACATTCTAAACAGGACTGGACATACTTTTTAATAAATCGCCTCATTTTTGAAAACCAGTAGTTATTTTTAATTAACTCGAGGGTTTTATCGAAACCGAAATGTCCAATCTCGTCATGACTCGATTTTAATACTTGCCATCGGACGCCTTTTGGTACGACCCAACGATCACCGCCTTCTGTTTTTCTATATAGCAGTCCCCTTTTTACCACAAAATTATTTTTAATTTCTACAATATTTTGGCTTTCATTATCATCCAATATAGCAATTATTCTTTGTATTTCGGGATCGTTTTTTTGTACCGTAGCCACCCAGTCTGTGTTTGTCTAACTTGAAACTCTGATGCCATGGGATTTCGACTAAGCGCATCTACGTGAGTCATAGCTGTACCGGGTTTGTAAATTATATTGATGTCAAATTCTTGCATTGTATTCCACCATCTCGCGACTCTAGGCAAAGTGTCCCTTTTTTCAAAGGTTGCTCGCAAAGAATTACAATCCGTTACTACAGTAAAGGGAATTCCTAACAAGTATACCCTAAATCGCTGTATTGACGTCACGACGGCCAAAGTTTCCAAATCGTAAGACGTAAATTTAGACTCTTCTGGAGAAGTTTGTCTACTGTAAAAGGCTACTGCACTGAAAGGAGACTCTTTATTTGGTCTTTGCATTAATATTCCGGCAATACCGACTTTAGACGCGTCAGTATGCAGCTGTGTTTCATATTCGGGATTATAGAACGAAAGTATGGGGCGTTTGACTAGTTCTTTTTTTAGAGTTGAGAATGAAAATTCTTCTGCGTCACCCCACACCCATTTGGTGTCTTTTTTTAAAAGTTGCGTTAAAGGCTTAGCAATCATCGAGAACCCTTTAATGAATCTGCGGAAAAAGCTAGGTAATCCCAAAAATTGTCTAACCCTATGTTGATCAGTTGGTGTAGGAAATTTGTCTACGGCTTCAATTTTCTTTTTCCCTGGCTTCACTCCCAACTCACTGACCTCAAAACCTAAATAATCGATAGACTGTTTCAGGAAATTACATTTCGATAAATTGAGAGTAATGCCTGAAGCACGAAACAGATCAAGAATATCATGAAGTCTTTGTAAACCTTCTTCTATAGTTTTGGATGGAATAATTACATCATCCATATATGCAAAAGCTTCTTTGAATCTTGCATTACCTAAGACATTATTGATAGCCCTCTGGAATGTAGACGGAGCATTAACAAGTCCAAACGGCATACGGTTGAACTCGTAATGACCGTCTGGGGTAACAAAGGCTGTGAAGTGCTTTGATGTTTCAGCCATCGGTATCTGGTAATAACCAGAAGTAAGGTCCAAAGAAGTGTAATATTTATGACCTGACAGATTATCTAATTGATCATCTATTCTTGGAAGCGGGTAATGTTCCTTGACTGTCCTTTTGTTGAGAGCTCTAAAGTCAATACAAAGACGATAATCACCGGTCTTCTTCCGCACGAGAACAATTGGTGAAGCGAAATTGGATGAAGACTGTCTAACAATGCCAGACTCCTCCAGCTCTTGTATCATGTCACGAACTACCTGACGTTCTGAATGTGATAAACGATACGGCCTATACACGACAGGTGTAGTATCATTAAGGTTTATGTTCATTTCAGTACTAGTGACACATCCTAGCTCCTTGACCGAAAAAGCAAAGCAGTCCCGGAAGTCATTTAATAATTCAGTTAATTTATCTACCTGACTAGTTTCGATATCGTCATCTACCTGTATTAAATTGGCTTCAATTCGAGGTACTTTAGTATTATCAGGGCAGTGCTCGATCCTACCAACATCAAGTGTTTCTATTTCATTTAACGGTAGTGCACGGACCAATAGAGTGTCCTTACTTATGTTGAATTCCGATTTAAATCCCTTTACAACAATCTTTCCCTGTCCGTTTGTTACTTGAATAACACTTTGCAGGAGTTCATACTGTTTTTGAGGATTTTGGCACAGACTTGGTTCAATAAATAAGTCGCCTGAATAATCTGGTACCGTATAAACATCTACTGCCGTGTAACCGTTAATAGTTACTTGGCTTTTAACATATAGTTGCACGATTTTCTTTGAATTTGTAGATATTTTTAATTGGTCATTAGTTTTGTAAACAACAACATGATCCTGCTCTGTGAATGTTTGCCCAAGCAATAGAGGAACTTGTAACAAATGGTCGGGAATAACAAGAGCTTCTACGGTAGCTTTAGCTGAATCTACATCTATCTCGACATTGCATTTACCTAAACAATTGATAACACTGTCCCCAAATCCTCTCAATACGGGTAAATTTGATTCTGACCAAGAACTTACTAAATTCCTAGCCACAGATTCTTGTAGCATGGTACATTGGCTTCCAAAATCAATAAAGCAATTAAGATTTTGACCGTTTACAGTGGCAGTTTTGAAATACTTTGAATCATTGTCCTGTTCTTTTGAAATTCGTAAAACTGTTTTATTACTGTTACTGATCTTAGAATCCATTTCACCTGGACAGTTGTTAGCAATATGTCCTACCCTATTACAGTTATCACAGCGTTTGATTGGTTGCTTGCATAAGAAATACGGGTGGCCGTCTTCTCCACAATTATAACATTTTGTTGACCTTTGCATATTGCTTTGTTGGCTTTTGCCAGTCCCACCATTAGAACCATTAAAATTTGCTCTAAATGTTCTAGGACGTCTATTTTCGGAACTGCCTGGTTGCGCAAACAGATTTGGTGTATCAAGTTTCTTTGTTACTCTTACATTTCTGAAATAAACCAGTAATTTGTCAGGTTCTGTGAATTGTGCTGCCTCAGCACTGGTCCTTACGGACCTGTCTTCTATTCCAAATAAAATACAATCTATTGCACCTTTGCCAGTTATATTACAACGATTCAATAGAACAGTCTTTTGATAAAAATACTCTTCTAAAGACTCACCAAATCTGGCTTTGCAAGCAAGCATGTCCGTTAACAGTTGACCATAGTTCTCATCGCTTGGAAATGCCAATTTTAATTTATTTTGCCATTCAGTCTATGAAAACAATAGACTGGGTAATCCCTGATACCATTTCTGCGCCAAACCCACCAATTTCGGAAGGGCATAGTGAATAATTTGTCTTTCAGTCCAATTATAAATTTTGGCACACTCATTAACTTTTATTATCCACGTTTCAATAGTTTGGTTCCGCTTTGCGGGATCAAATTCTCGTACAACATTCAAAGCGGGATAACGTTCACTATCGCTATTTGCTTTCATGGTCTGAATAAGCTCTTTGTATATCGAAACTAAAATGTTACTACTAGAATCTGTATTAATTTGAACATTATGGTTACTCACTGCTGTCGCATCGTGGCTGCGCGACACATCACGGCCATGTGGCACGTAGGTGCTGCGTGGTACATTCTGGTCGCGCAACACGTCATGACTGCATGACTCGACTTTGTCACACGCCACGTCGCGGCTGCGCTGTCGGCCGCGGCTTTGCTCGCGGCTACGGCTGCGCTGCACGTCACGGCTGCATGACTTGTCGTGGCTGCGCTGCATGTCACGGCTGCGCTGTCGGCCACGGCTGATCTCCCGGTCGTGGCTGTGCTCCCTGCCACAGCTGCGCTCCCGGCCACGGCTGCGGCGTCGGCCACGGCTGTGCTTCCGACCACGGATGCGCTCCCTGCTACGGCTGCATGACTCGTCGTGGCTGCGCTGCATGTCACGGCTGCGCTGTCGGCCACGGCTGATCTCCCGGTCGTGGCTGCGCTCCCAGCCACGGCTGCGCTCCCGGTCACCGCTGCGCTCCCGGCCACGGCTGCGGTGCTGGCCACGGCTGTGCTTCCGACCACGGCTGCGCTCCCTGCTACGGCTGCATGACTCGACTCGGCCACACGCCACGTCAGGGTTGCGCTGTCGGCCGCGGCTTCGCTCGCGGCTACGGCTGCGCTGCACGTCTCGGCCGCGTGACTCGTCGTGGCTGCGCTGCATGTCGCGGCTGTCCTGTCGGCCACGGCTGATCTCCCGGTCGTGGCTGCGCTCCCGGCCACGGCGGCCACGGCTGCGCTCCCGGCTACGGCTGTGGTGTCGGCTGCGTCGTGGCATATCTGGAGTGTGCGAAACAGCCTTAGATTTCCGCCTTCTACGTACTGGAGACTCCGATTCACTCCGCGTAGCGTCATCTTTATCTCTCGTGCGATTGCTAAATTTCCTTTTCTGACCCATGATTCTATTTTTGGGCGATAGGTCCTTTCATCGAGGGCGATTTTAATCGCTGTCACGATAATATCCCACCTACTGATCTTTTATACCGGTGAAATTAACACGCCTTGAGAATGCTAATAATACGTCTTATTCTTTCACAGTTTATACATTCACTAACTTATCTCGCACGCGCTTCTCCCAGCCCCCACTTTTAACCGGAAACGACAAATTATCCACGGAAGTAGTTGATTAGTACCGGAAGCAGCGCGTGCGCCTTTAACCATGAACATTATATTAAAGTAATCATTTACAATAATTAAGTTTACTTATTTATAACCTGATTAACATTTAAAGGCATTTTACAATAACCAATATCAAAAGTTATACAACCGGAAATACCAAGTAAGAATAAAACATGGTATTTCCGGAAGTAGACATAATCCTAAATAAAACTATGTATCAGTACAGTACCGAACATTCTTAAGTAGTATAGATAAATTTACATCTAATATTATTAGATTAATTAAAATAGATTCTTACACCAATATCAAAAGTTATACAACCGGAAATACCAAGTAAGAATAAAACATGGTATTTCCGGAAGTAGACATGAACCTAAATAAAACTATGTATCAGTACGGTACCGAACATTCTTAAGCAGTATAGATAAATTTACATCTAATATTATAAGATTAATTAAAATAGATTCTTACAGTCGGCCTTTCCTGATATATTTCCCGTCCCGGGAATATATTTTTTTTTTTTTTGTTTTAATTAATTTATTCGATAAATAAATCAGAAATTTATTTGATAAAAAAAATGGATCAAACAAACTTAATAATTTGTTACAGAGTAATCAATTATATGAATTAATATTTGATATCGATTATCTAAACATATCTACTTACAGGTTTGGTTTGCTTATGATATCGATTAAGACATTGAGACCTCATTCATATTCTCAATATCTGTCCTAACTGAGACCTCATACATATTCTCAGTTAAGCCATTATAATAAGATATTGAAGCCTCTTTCATATCTTCAACATCTGTCCTAACTGAGACCTCATACATATTCTCAGTTAAGCCATTATAATAAGATATTGAAGCCTCTTTCATATCTTCAACATCTGTCGTAACTGAGACCTCATACATATTCTCAGTTAAGCCATTATAATAAGATATTGAAGCCTCTTTCATATCTTCAACATCTGTCGTAACTGAAACCTCATACATATTCTCAGTTAAGCCATTACAATAAGATATTGAAGCCTCTTTCTTATCTTCAACATCTGTCCCAACTGAGACCTCACACATATTCTCAGTTAAGCCATTAAAACATTTTGAAATTTTAGATATTGAAGCCATTACAAAATGTATTTATTCAATATATTGAGGCCTCTTTCATATCCTCAACATCTGTCCTAACCGAGACCTCATACATATTCTCAGTTAAGCCATTATAATATTTTTAAATTTAAGATATTGAGGCCTCTTTCATATCCTCAACATCTGTCCTAACCGAGACCTCATACATATTCTCAGTTAAGCCATTACAACATTTATATATTTAAGATATTGAGGCCACTTTCATATCCTCAAAATCTATCCTAACTAAGAACTAATACATATTTCTAATTTCCATCTTATCTGAAACCTGAGACGTATTCTCAGATAAGCTAAAATAATTTTCAATTTACTTAATTCTGTACAATAACTACAATCAATTAAGCAATTCATGCACAATCATTATAAAAAAAAAACTTCAATCAAACGTGTTTTCATTCTGTGTCATCATTACTTGAGGTTTCTTTTTCTTCTTCAGATTCTGTATCTGCTCTAGTAAATACCAGCCAGGGATGAATTTTGTCTACCGAGAAGATACCACTAAACTTTCGATTGCCTTTTCGAGACAATGGGGTATCTTCAATGACATATCGATCTTTATCAAGAACTTTTACTATACGATACGGACCTCTAAGCTTTGGGACTAACTTCCTACTCTTACCTAAAGATGGAATTTCTCTTGCTACTCGAACTAGCTCTCCTACTTTATATGAAACTTCTCTTCTAACTTTGTCAAAACGTTTCTTTTGTTTATCTTGATCATCTCTAATGTGTCTTGTCATTTCTTTTCTAGTTTCCTCTAATGAAGAAGCTATGTTTTCTATTTCATCTGTAACATTAAGCTGCAGCAAAGAACTTGAGGTACATATCAAGTTAAGACCAAACAGTGCCTGAGCAGGACTTTTACCTGTTCCCTTATTTTGGGTGTTGTTAAGACCCCATTGTATTTCAGATACGCATTCGTCCCAAATATTTTCTGGCTTACCATGATTGGTAGCTGTTAGTGCTGCTAGGACTGTTCTATTGTATCGCTCGACTTGACCGTTGGCCCGTGGCGTCGCTACAGCGTTCATGATGTGTTTCACACCCAATGATTTCATATAAGTTTGGAAACTCTTAGCGGTAAATGATGTTCCTCTGTCAGAAATTACCCGTTTCGGGACACTAAAAGTGTGAAAATAGTTTTTCAAAGCTATAATGGAATGAACAGATTTAGTACTTCTAACCGGTACAAGCATGACAAACTTCGTGAATGCGTCAATAATGAACAGAAGATAAGCATTCTTGCGCTTACTTCGAACAAAAGGACCTAAATGGTCTATATGCAGAGTGTGGAACGGTTGCTCTACTTTCTCTATTGGGTGTAACTTTCCTGCCCTTTTTCCTGATGGAACCTTGGCATGAGCACATTCTAAACAGGACTGGACATACTTTTTAATAAATCGCCTCATTTTTGAAAACCAGTAGTTATTTTTAATTAACTCGAGGGTTTTATCGAAACCGAAATGTCCAATCTCGTCATGACTCGATTTTAATACTTGCCATCGGACGCCTTTTGGTACGACCCAACGATCACCGCCTTCTGTTTTTCTATATAGCAGTCCCCTTTTTACCACAAAATTATTTTTAATTTCTACAATATTTTGGCTTTCATTATCATCCAATATAGCAATTATTCTTTGTATTTCGGGATCGTTTTTTTGTACCGTAGCCACCCAGTCTGTGTTTGTCTAACTTGAAACTCTGATGCCATGGGATTTCGACTAAGCGCATCTACGTGAGTCATAGCTGTACCGGGTTTGTAAATTATATTGATGTCAAATTCTTGCATTGTATTCCACCATCTCGCGACTCTAGGCAAAGTGTCCCTTTTTTCAAAGGTTGCTCGCAAAGAATTACAATCCGTTACTACAGTAAAGGGAATTCCTAACAAGTATACCCTAAATCGCTGTATTGACGTCACGACGGCCAAAGTTTCCAAATCGTAAGACGTAAATTTAGACTCTTCTGGAGAAGTTTGTCTACTGTAAAAGGCTACTGCACTGAAAGGAGACTCTTTATTTGGTCTTTGCATTAATATTCCGGCAATACCGACTTTAGACGCGTCAGTATGCAGCTGTGTTTCATATTCGGGATTATAGAACGAAAGTATGGGGCGTTTGACTAGTTCTTTTTTTAGAGTTGAGAATGAAAATTCTTCTGCGTCACCCCACACCCATTTGGTGTCTTTTTTTAAAAGTTGCGTTAAAGGCTTAGCAATCATCGAGAACCCTTTAATGAATCTGCGGAAAAAGCTAGGTAATCCCAAAAATTGTCTAACCCTATGTTGATCAGTTGGTGTAGGAAATTTGTCTACGGCTTCAATTTTCTTTTTCCCTGGCTTCACTCCCAACTCACTGACCTCAAAACCTAAATAATCGATAGACTGTTTCAGGAAATTACATTTCGATAAATTGAGAGTAATGCCTGAAGCACGAAACGGATCAAGAATATCATGAAGTCTTTGTAAACCTTCTTCTATAGTTTTGGATGGAATAATTACATCATCCATATATGCAAAAGCTTCTTTGAATCTTGCATTACCTAAGACATTATTGATAGCCCTCTGGAATGTAGACGGAGCATTAACAAGTCCAAACGGCATACGGTTGAACTCGTAATGACCGTCTGGGGTAACAAAGGCTGTGAAGTGCTTTGATGTTTCAGCCATCGGTATCTGGTAATAACCAGAAGTAAGGTCCAAAGAAGTGTAATATTTATGACCTGACAGATTATCTAATTGATCATCTATTCTTGGAAGCGGGTAATGTTCCTTGACTGTCCTTTTGTTGAGAGCTCTAAAGTCAATACAAAGACGATAATCACCGGTCTTCTTCCGCACGAGAACAATTGGTGAAGCGAAATTGGATGAAGACTG
Source organism: Ypsolopha sequella (assembly GCA_934047225.1). NCBI lineage: Eukaryota > Metazoa > Arthropoda > Insecta > Lepidoptera > Ypsolophidae > Ypsolopha > Ypsolopha sequella. The sequence continues at coordinate 29,917,618 of OW203995.1, forward strand.
TCTAACAATGCCAGACTCCTCCAGCTCTTGTATCATGTCACGAACTACCTGACGTTCTGAATGTGATAAACGATACGGCCTATACACGACAGGTGTAGTATCATTAAGGTTTATGTTCATTTCAGTACTAGTGACACATCCTAGCTCCTTGACCGAAAAAGCAAAGCAGTCCCGGAAGTCATTTAATAATTCAGTTAATTTATCTACCTGACTAGTTTCGATATCGTCATCTACCTGTATTAAATTGGCTTCAATTCGAGGTACTTTAGTATTATCAGGGCAGTGCTCGATCCTACCAACATCAAGTGTTTCTATTTCATTTAACGGTAGTGCACGGACCAATAGAGTGTCCTTACTTATGTTGAATTCCGATTTAAATCCCTTTACAACAATCTTTCCCTGTCCGTTTGTTACTTGAATAACACTTTGCAGGAGTTCATACTGTTTTTGAGGATTTTGGCACAGACTTGGTTCAATAAATAAGTCGCCTGAATAATCTGGTACCGTATAAACATCTACTGCCGTGTAACCGTTAATAGTTACTTGGCTTTTAACATATAGTTGCACGATTTTCTTTGAATTTGTAGATATTTTTAATTGGTCATTAGTTTTGTAAACAACAACATGATCCTGCTCTGTGAATGTTTGCCCAAGCAATAGAGGAACTTGTAACAAATGGTCGGGAATAACAAGAGCTTCTACGGTAGCTTTAGCTGAATCTACATCTATCTCGACATTGCATTTACCTAAACAATTGATAACACTGTCCCCAAATCCTCTCAATACGGGTAAATTTGATTCTGACCAAGAACTTACTAAATTCCTAGCCACAGATTCTTGTAGCATGGTACATTGGCTTCCAAAATCAATAAAGCAATTAAGATTTTGACCGTTTACAGTGGCAGTTTTGAAATACTTTGAATCATTGTCCTGTTCTTTTGAAATTCGTAAAACTGTTTTATTACTGTTACTGATCTTAGAATCCATTTTACCTGGACAGTTGTTAGCAATATGTCCTACCCTATTACAGTTATCACAGCGTTTGATTGGTTGCTTGCATAAGAAATACGGGTGGCCGTCTTCTCCACAATTATAACATTTTGTTGACCTTTGCATATTGCTTTGTTGGCTTTTGCCAGTCCCACCATTAGAACCATTAAAATTTGCTCTAAATGTTCTAGGACGTCTATTTTCGGAACTGCCTGGTTGCGCAAACAGATTTGGTGTATCAAGTTTCTTTGTTACTCTTACATTTCTGAAATAAACCAGTAATTTGTCAGGTTCTGTGAATTGTGCTGCCTCAGCACTGGTCCTTACGGACCTGTCTTCTATTCCAAATAAAATACAATCTATTGCACCTTTGCCAGTTATATTACAACGATTCAATAGAACAGTCTTTTGATAAAAATACTCTTCTAAAGACTCACCAAATCTGGCTTTGCAAGCAAGCATGTCCGTTAACAGTTGACCATAGTTCTCATCGCTTGGAAATGCCAATTTTAATTTATTTTGCCATTCAGTCTATGAAAACAATAGACTGGGTAATCCCTGATACCATTTCTGCGCCAAACCCACCAATTTCGGAAGGGCATAGTGAATAATTTGTCTTTCAGTCCAATTATAAATTTTGGCACACTCATTAACTTTTATTATCCACGTTTCAATAGTTTGGTTCCGCTTTGCGGGATCAAATTCTGGTACAACATTCAAAGCGGGATAACGTTCACTATCGCTATTTGCTTTCATGGTCTGAATAAGCTCTTTGTATATCGAAACTAAAATGTTACTACTAGAATCTGTATTAATTTGAACATTATGGTTACTCACTGCTGTCGCATCGTGGCTGCGCGACACATCACGGCCATGTGGCACGTAGGTGCTGCGTGGTACATTCTGGTCGCGCAACACGTCACGACTGCATGACTCGACTTTGTCACACGCCACGTCGCGGCTGCGCTGTCGGCCGCGGCTTTGCTCGCGGCTACGGCTGCGCTGCACGTCACGGCTGCATGACTTGTCGTGGCTGCGCTGCATGTCACGGCTGCGCTGTCGGCCACGGCTGATCTCCCGGTCGTGGCTGTGCTCCCTGCCACAGCTGCGCTCCCGGCCACGGCTGCGGCGTCGGCCACGGCTGTGCTTCCGACCACGGATGCGCTCCCTGCTACGGCTGCATGACTCGTCGTGGCTGCGCTGCATGTCACGGCTGCGCTGTCGGCCACGGCTGATCTCCCGGTCGTGGCTGCGCTCCCAGCCACGGCTGCGCTCCCGGTCACCGCTGCGCTCCCGGCCACGGCTGCGGTGCTGGCCACGGCTGTGCTTCCGACCACGGCTGCGCTCCCTGCTACGGCTGCATGACTCGACTCGGCCACACGCCACGTCAGGGTTGCGCTGTCGGCCGCGGCTTCGCTCGCGGCTACGGCTGCGCTGCACGTCTCGGCCGCGTGACTCGTCGTGGCTGCGCTGCATGTCGCGGCTGTCCTGTCGGCCACGGCTGATCTCCCGGTCGTGGCTGCGCTCCCGGCCACGGCGGCCACGGCTGCGCTCCCGGCTACGGCTGTGGTGTCGGCTGCGTCGTGGCATATCTGGAGTGTGCGAAACAGCCTTAGATTTCCGCCTTCTACGTACTGGAGACTCCGATTCACTCCGCGTAGCGTCATCTTTATCTCTCGTGCGATTGCTAAATTTCCTTTTCTGACCCATGATTCTATTTTTGGGCGATAGGTCCTTTCATCGAGGGCGATTTTAATCGCTGTCACGATAATATCCCACCTACTGATCTTTTATACCGGTGAAATTAACACGCCTTGAGAATGCTAATAATACGTCTTATTCTTTCACAGTTTATACATTCACTAACTTATCTCGCACGCGCTTCTCCCAGCCCCCACTTTTAACCGGAAACGACAAATTATCCACGGAAGTAGTTGATTAGTACCGGAAGCAGCGCGTGCGCCTTTAACCATGAACATTATATTAAAGTAATCATTTACAATAATTAAGTTTACTTATTTATAACCTGATTAACATTTAAAGGCATTTTACAATAACCAATATCAAAAGTTATACAACCGGAAATACCAAGTAAGAATAAAACATGGTATTTCCGGAAGTAGACATAATCCTAAATAAAACTATGTATCAGTACAGTACCGAACATTCTTAAGTAGTATAGATAAATTTACATCTAATATTATAAGATTAATTAAAATAGATTCTTACACCAATATCAAAAGTTATACAACCGGAAATACCAAGTAAGAATAAAACATGGTATTTCCGGAAGTAGACATGATCCTAAATAAAACTATGTATCAGTACGGTACCGAACATTCTTAAGCAGTATAGATAAATTTACATCTAATATTATAAGATTAATTAAAATAGATTCTTACACTAGTTTCAAGTGTAGACCTTAATAAGATTTAATTGTATTTATTTAATTACTCGTAAAACTTGGGAGCACAAAAATAAGCTGTTTACATTTGGCCTGCCTACCCTCAAAAAAGGGTAAACATGTCCGATTTCAAACTAAAATAAAAAGAATTTCCTTAAAAATATCACTTTTAGTGTACTTACGCGTGAAAAGTGATTCAGTGTGACTTGTTTTTGCGCCTTGTGTGATTCGCGCACTGAAGAAATCCACAAGAAGGCATTTTGCAACGTTATTTCCCAATAAACAACGGTTTTCACACACACTCAATGCAGCATGTACAGTAACTGTTTTATCTAACGGACGGAGACTGACTGAAGCGAAGCTTGTTCATTGGACTCGCTTTTGTGGGACCACGCGCGGAAAGTGAGTACCACATCTTCCCCTTTGTTTAATCTAAGGTTATTACTATATTAAGTATAGTAACATTTTGTAGGTGATATGAAAGACTATACTTAAATAAAATAACATTTATTTTATAAATTATAATTATTGAATTATTATCTTGAATTATATAATTATTAACCAGTGTTGGCACATATCCCTTTACAATAGCAGCCTGGTGCGCAAGGCTGCTTGACTTCCCTACGAAAAGTACAAGCCGCAGTTTTGCAACCTGCCCTGAGATCCTTGCAAGCTTTTGGAACTGCTTCTAAAGTTATAAGCACTGGCATCAGCTAGTTACCATCCTGACGCCACCCATAATCTGTTGGAGTAAGCCGCTCCATCTCTCCAACGTGTGCGTTTTTCCAGATGAATGTTTGATAATGGGCTCTGCGTATATTTTATGTAGTCGAGCTGCATCTGAAGTTGGTGGCAGAGCCTCAGGTGTAGTAACTCTGGGGAAGAGGACGTGCCTTGCTTCATTTAACGGAGATTAACCATTAACTTCTCTACGTCTGCGAGCGTTTCTTCCATCAATGGGGATACTCTTTAAAGGGAGAGGAACTGTCCGTAAAGTGCATAAACTTTCAGAGCCTCTGGTTTACTTATTCCGCTTATATAAGACGTTACGTCAGAACCTGTCAAAGCGTGCAGTGCAGGGAAATTTGCTTTTTCCTGTTCACTAACACTGTTGGCAACCTCGTGGATAGGGATATATTTTCTTTGAGCGCTGGTTCCTGCCATCATCCACAGATGTTTGGCGGCAATTCGCTCTCGATGATGCAGAAGTAAGAAAAAGACATCAATGTCTCTCACTAATACAACAACGCTCTCAAATGGACTGTTCACAGCCTGTAATACCAGCCTTGTGTCTGCTTCTTCGTGGCTGGCTTTAGGTGAGGACACATTAGTTTCTGGGTTAGTCGATGATACATGCGTCCCGCCCTCAAAGCCACCAGCTACTACAATTTAAAGATCACTTGAGAACCAGAGAAGTTCCTCTGACAAAAATCTTGCCATATCTGATTTATTTGCGAGGAGTGCCATGAAATTTTCCCATCGTTTGGGTAAATGTACATAAATGACTCAATGACTTTTTTGATGGGTTGGGCTTTTTAACAAGTACCTATCGAAAATAATATCTATTCATAGATACTGTGCTCCTATCTGATTTACTTTCTCTTTAAACCTATCAGCTTAGTCACCAAATGTTTTAGCATTTTTGGGCTTTCCCATAGCCATAACTAGTGCTGGGCCATCAACGATCAAATGAGACTCAAGCCTCTGGAGTGTTAGTGTGGAAGAAGAAACAACATTGGTTTTCTTCAAAAGAGCATTGATTAGAAGTGCTTTATTGCCAGATCGAAGAACTCCTTCTTCATTTGCGAGAGCTGAAGGACTTGGCACGAGCTCGTGCTTAAGTATTGCTGCTAGGTCAACAGTTCACCTGGCTTCGTAAGCACCTATCACCCGCTGCGTTACAGACCTGTCTGCTTTGGCCACAGCTTTCTTTGCTATCTGTGCTGTAGGTTTGTTTTTGTACAGGTCATTAAATGTCAAGGGTAGATTCTTTTTCACGGATGTATGATAGGAGACCGTAGCCTCAGGAAGCAGACGCTCACCAACGAATGCTACTACAATTTCGTTGCCACCTTCTTTAGCTTTCAAGATTGAGGCTTGTATCTCGGCTGATGCGCATCTTTTGTTGCAACGTTTTTTAAAATGTCACTTGGTGTCCAAGAAAATATGTTAAGACTGCGAAACATACTGAAAAGTGACTTTACAGTCTCAGCATCTTTACAACGGCGGCTTGGGTACAATTCAGCATGAAGATTGCTTTACTTGAAGCATATCTAATGTCTTTCGTACATTTTTTGTAAATACATGTATGTATTTACAACACCTGACAACCCCTTAAATAAGTTTCGATTTTAGAAGGACCTCATATAAATTCACTTCTTGGATACTTAACTGTTAACGCTAACTGCGAATGCAAAAATTTTGGAAAATCAAAGTTAAACAGTTTGGGCGGACATAATTTCTCAATACCTGTGAAATAATTTGTATGCAAATGTTATAATATAATAAATTATATAATAAATTCAAGATAATAATTCAATAAATGTTAAGAGTTGTTACCAAGCTACACTAGATGGCGCTGAACGGTTGTACATCGCGATATAACTATATTCTATGCTCAATTAAAGACTTCATACAAAATAAATCGATTCCTTGTCAACCAAAGGGTGGTTTTATTTTTCTTCCCTATACGGCTTTGGAGAATGTACATGGTCCTTCGAGCCGGATATCTGGTTCTGGAGACCTGAAATACTTGGGAGGCACACCTGTATTCAACGGCGGAAAGCGGAGTGCACACAAGGGTGCATAGCTTGACTGCTGCAGGCGGCTTCTGAGAAGGGTTGCTGCCAGGGAAGGAGTGTCATCCCATAGGGTGAGGGAAGAGGGTAAAAAGGAACCCTCCCCCTCGATATCGTGAACCAAGGTGAAGTGACGTGTTCCGAGTGAGTACTGTTGTGATATTATTTAGCGGATCAAGATTACAAGCAAAATTGAACTTTATGTTAATGAAGCAATAAACTTTGATTATATTTAGGAAATTTTACTGCATGTTTAGAGACTTAGAATAATTTTAAGTAAAGTGTTAAGACGGGGAACCTATGCCCGATTTTATGTTTATTTTCAAACACTTAGAAAAATTTTGAAGTTTTTCTACTCGTCAAATTTTCAACTTTTGTCAGACAATTGTAAAATTTTCAACTTTGTCTCAAACACTTACGATATTGAAATTCTTTTATCAGACACTTGTAAAATTTTCAACTCTTATTAGACGCTGGTAAAATAATATTTTCAAAATACATAAAATATATGGTCTTGGATATAAACAATAAATAGATTATACATACGTGTAAAATTTGCATTTTTGTTATAGACTAAAAAGTTTATAGATAAATTCATACTTTATTTTAAAATTATTCTTCTTTTTAAAACATTGATTGTTTATCATCTTATTTTTAAATAGTTGATTTGAGTATTGGATATTTTTGTACTTCTGGGTTCTGTAACAACATAAAAATGGATAGATTCAAGTTAATGCAAGACGACGTTATGTCCAGCATAACAAAGGCTAAATCAAATTTTAAAAAGACTCCAAAAGAACGAATTACTCGTTCTTACATTGAGACGAGATTAGAAAATTTGAAAGAGCAATGATCAATGTTTTGCAACAATCACCGTACATTTATTTCATCAACATCTGACCAAGAAGAATATCACAATTCTAGTTATTTTAGAGCGGGGATGTATGATCAAACTCAGGAGTTGTACATGGATTATCAGTCGGAATTGCGAGAAAAGTTAGTAAAACTCCCGCCTGACTTTAGTCCTGTAATGCCTAGTATAGAAAAGTCTAAGGATTTGTCGGTAAAATTACCAAAAATATCTATACCAACTTTCTCCGGAAAGTACGCAGAGTGGACAACTTTTAGGGATCTTTTTGTGTCACTCTTCCACAGCAATGTCTCTTTAGATGAAGTGCAAAAGTTGCATTATTTAAAAAGTCACCTATCAGGAGAAGCCGAGCAACTTTTGCGCCATATTCCGATCACAGCAAGCAATTACCAAATTTGTTGGGCTCAACTAGAAGCTCGTTATAACAATAAACAATATCTAGCGAATTGCACGCTAAAACGGCTGATGAATCAAAGGAATTTGGTAAATGAATCAGCAAGCGGAATAAAAGAGCTGTTGGACACAACTAATGAATGTCTAAACTCATTACAGAATTGAGGCATTGACATCAGTAACTGGGATATCATTGTTATTTATGTCATAAGTCTCAAACTGGAAAATGAGACCAGGAAGCTGTGGGAGTCTAAAAATTGCACTTTAACCGAAGAACTGCCAAAGTTTACGCAGTTTAAGGAATTCTTGGAGCAAAGGTTTAGAGCATTAGAGTTTTTAGATAGTAAAATTAGTAAACCGCAACCAAATTTCAACCGCAATCTCACCGCAAAGTCACTACATGTTACTACAGATAGTACAATTTGTTGCCCTTTTTGTACTGAAAATCACAAACTGTGTAACTGCAAAAAATTTGCAAAAGAAGAATGTGAAACACGACGTAGTTTTGTCCGAAGGAACAGTTTGTGTTACAATTGCCTTGGTTCAAACCATCCAGTTTATGCATGTCGTCAGTCTACCAGATGCCGAATATGTAAAAAGAGACATCATTCTCTTTTACACTTAAAAAATGTTGAAAAAGCCGTTGAGCCTGGTGGCCAAAAAGACCATCAGGTAGATAAGAATATTGTTGCAGCAATAGCAACAACATCAGACAAGTCTTCTCATGTATATGTATATAACGTATATGTTTTATAATCAACATATACGACCTTACCAGCTTTAAATGCAAAAATAAAGTCTCAGAATGGTTACAAAGTCTGTCCTACGATGAGACGGAAAACCTACTCTCTGTGGTAAATTAGATGTTGTAAGATGCTATAATTAGTGTAAGTTGATAGTCTATCTAATTTAATTTTAAGGTTTTGTCTGAAACATTTAATTAATTCTTAAGTATACAAATTGTTATCTTTAATCTGACCTATTTTATATTCTGACCAATTTTTAATGCCTAAATTTTTCGAATATGCACAGTCAAGTTTTGTTGGCCACAGCCTTAGTGAAGGTTGAATCAAAAACAGGCACAAGTTTAACATTCAAATCCTTGCTTGATCAAGGATCTCAGGCTTCGTTTATAACGGAGTCTGCAGTGCAGCAACTCGGTCTAAAGAAAGTCACAAACAAGAGCCGCATTTCAGGATTAGGAAGTGATCACAATTCGTCGTTAAATTCGAATTATTTGGTTATTTTGAATCTTCGGTCACTTCATAATCCCACATTTATTGTGCAAGTCAAGGCTCATGTTCTAGGTAAAATTACCTCATTGCTTCCCGAAAAGAAGGTTGCACTGCAGTGGTGGCCGGAGTTGTCTCAGGTATGCTTGGCAGACCCTACGTTTAGAGAGCCAAATAAAATAGATCTGCTTCTCGGAGCAGAGGTTTATGCTCAAATATTGGAAGACGGCTTAATTAAAGGTCCTCCGGGGTCACCTGTAGCCCAAAACACTAAGCTAGGGTGGATATTATCCGGCCAAATCAGTGACAAATGTGTAGATGATGCCAACATTTGCCACACTCAAACAATTGTTAGCATGCATACTCACGTAGATGAAAACGAGGTTTTAAAGAAGTTTTGGGAGCTGGAGTCGGAACATTCTCAGGTAAACAAAAATAATATTTTAACCAAGGAAGAGAAAAAATGCGAAGAATTGTTCTCTAAAACGACAAAAAGGGATGAATTCGGAAGGTACATTGTTAAATTGCCTTTTCGAACAAACGATCCAAATTGCAAGTATGGTAACTCCATGAAAATTGCAATTAGGCGTTTTATTTTGTCAGAAAAAAGACTTTTAAAAAATCCAGTTCTTAAGACTCAATGTTGCGAGGTCATACAAGAATATTTAGACCTTGGACATATGGAGGTTGTGCCCAAAGAAGAAATTAATGAGGAGACCAAGCCAGTCTACTTACCTCAAGTAATCGTTGTTCGTGAGGATAAAAGCACAACAAAAGTAAGGATATGTTTTGATGCATCGTGCACTGGCACCAACGGCGTGTCTCTGAACAACGATTTGATGGTTGGTCCAACCCTACAGTCAGACTTGAGGCATATTATAATGAGGTGGCGTCTTCATCCAATAGGTCTTGTTGCTGACATCATCAAAATGTACAGGCAAATAAAGGTGTCGAAAGAAGATGTCAATTTTCAACGTCTTTTATGGCGGGACAATCCAGAGTCTGAGTTACAACATTTAAGACTTCTGAGAGTAACTTTCGGAACAGCCTCAGCTCCATATCTTGCAGTCAGAACGTTGCATCAGATTTCGTATGATGAAGGTGACAATTTCCCAATTGCCGCTGAAAAAGTCTTAAAAGACTTCTATATTGACGATTTGATGACAGGATGTCAAAATATCCCTGAAGGTGTTCAGATATATGCACAAATGACAGAGCTGCTCAAGAGAGGTGGTTTTGAACTCCAAAAGTGCTCAAGCAATAGTGAGGGATTGATAGAAGAGATCAGTGAAGGAAAAGAAGTAACGGTAAGTTAGAACTCAAATGTGACGAAGTTATAAAAATTCTGGGATTAACGTGGAATAGGACGACAGATGATTTTGAATACTCTGTACAGCTCCCTCCCTTGACTAGTCCTGTCACAAAACGAAAAGCCATTTCAGATATCTCAAGATTATTTGACCCTTTGGGTTGGTTGGCACCAACCATTATCATGGCTAAAATATTCATCCAAAAAATATGGATCTCGGGTGTGGATTGGGACACGCAGTTACCATCTCCATTGTTGGAAGAATGGATTAAATTCCGAAATAATCTTCCAAAACTCATTGGATTTCGCATTCCTCGGTGGATGAGATGTAGAGAGGATGATGCTTGCATGGAATTGCACGGATTTTCTGATGCGTCAAACGATGCATTTTCAGCTGTAGTGTACCTTCGCACCATTGATGCCAATGGTGAAGTACATTGTACTTTAGTTACTTCTAGAACGAAGGTGCCCCTAATCAAGCAAGTCTCGATCGCGCGTTTAGAGTTGTGTGGAGCAGTTTTGCTCGCAAAATTGTTGCAAGAGGTGGCGGATGTTTTGGGCATACCGAAAACCAATATCTACGCGTGGACACGGTGGTACTTTACTGGTTAAGCAGCCATCCTAGTAGGTGGGAAACTTTCGTAGCAAACCGAGTTTCTGAAATTTTGATGATTTTGGACGCTCAACAGTGGTCACATGTGCGATCTAAAGATAATCCCGCAGATGCGGCATCAAGAGGATTGTTGCCCTCAGATCTTTTAGAGTCGCAAATGTGGAGAGACGGTCCTATATGGTTAAAAGAGAAAACCATACAGTATGGTAGACCAGAAATAGAAGATACAAGAATAGGAGAGAGAAAGAAAAGGGTGCGCTGCATGGCTACTTGTGTAGATACAGATGAAATGTGGACAAAGTTTTCATCCTTAAGAAAAATGATTAGGGTGTTAACACTATGCAAAAGATTTATTTTGCTTTGTCAAAAGAAAAAATGATAAAGGACATCATTCAGCGTTCATACATTTTTGGGCTAAATCTGAAAGTGCCGGCCAAAAAATATAAATATTATATTTCGATAAAATGTGATATTATATTCATTTGTTGCTATGGGACCTAAGGTGTAGGGTCATTCTCTGCTTAGTTAGATGATTTCGAATTTTTTTTTTTTTTGTAATGATTTTCGAAAAAATATCACATTACTGATGATTTATTGTGCAGAAAAGATGTTTTGAACCTATTTTACTATGAGATCAATGCACTAGGGTTATTCCCTGTACTCTTTCACCAGCTGTAAATGGTCATATTCATACTTTTCTTTACATATTATTATTACATATCATACTATTCATACTTTCGATAAAATAACCTGAATTCCACTTATCTTACGTAGTAGATAATTATTTAATTGATTTAACTCTGAATAAAAACGATTACATGAAATAAAACATTTATTTGACAAAAAAAAAAACAGTAAAAATATTCGTTCTGTCTGACTATCATATTTTCTAGACCATCTGCCGGTGGAACTATGGTGGGATCATGCCGCGCAAAACCTATGTACCATATGATGGTCATAACGTGTGCACATCATCCTAATGTACGTCTTCCAATATTGCAGTTACAGTAGTAATGAGGAATTGCTTCTCTTCCAAGTAAAGTAGGCTCAACGGTGATGTACACGTAGTAAGTTTTTTGGCTTGAACGTGTCTTGACTGTATGCAACCTCTTATAAGCCAAAGGTCTCTTCCATTAAGTTCCCGAACCTCTTGGGCTGGCACGTCCCCACCAAGCTCTATGATAAACGCACCATCAGATTGAATATGCTCCCCATAACAGCTTCGAGCCTGCTTTATTTGATAGCTGCCCAAGGTAAACAATGTCAGTTGCTCTTGCGTAAATCTGGGGAACTGGTCGAATTCTTGCGTATTGGCTGTCATCGACTAGAAATGTGCTCTCCTTCTGCTGTAGTTATTAGTGATGACAAGATCTGCTAATATATTAGGCAGAGTTATTCTTTCATTAATAATTCTTAAAAACTCATTAGCATGCACATTATTGTCAATCAGGACATGGAAGTCATTTATAAGAGCTGCAGCAATTCTAAAGTAGTCCATCATATGTCTTAGTAATCGGTTACTGTGGACAACTTATGACTTTGACCACCCAACGATAAATGGTTATAAAATAATAAATAAATAAATAAACATGCGCGCACAAATGTTCTTAAAGAGTCACCTGTTGTAAAGGCACTCCATCTTTTCAACAGAATCGACAACCTTACGGATACCGATTTGTTTAGTTGTTCTTTGACGGAGTTCGCAAAAACTGCTTTAAATATAATTTGTTACCAATCGCATTAGGTTAGCCTGTAAAGATTGTGTAGTATAAATGTAAATAATAAATAAATAAAAAATAAAATAAAAAATATTGGCTTGGTCAGTGCTAAGCTGCAGTTTCCTTCGGTTCTTTGTCTCCGGCATATGTACTACGTAGCCGTAGTCTTCAAGGGGCCTCACCAAGTCCCCTCAATCCACGGTCTAAAATAAATACGTTTCCCAGCCTAAAGAACCAATGAAAACCGCCTTCTTCAATATCTACCGTGTTGTTCATAATCACTGCATCAGAAATCGTTGCAGCATGAGGTCCAGAAACCTCAATTATATGACCATCACAGCATACATAATAACATTGGTGTGAGAAGGTGACGATACTTGTGACTACTATACGATTTCCGTTGGTAGAAATAGTTAGAGCTCTTTTGGTGATAGATATGAGTACCGTCGCACATTGTCACAGCTTTCCTTTCATTGATAGGACTGTCTGGGTTGCCAAAAAGTATTTCTGCGACTATCAAGTTTCACGGGTCATGTGGTCGAAAACAACTCGTGATGGCACATAGTCCGCCATCAATGCTTCACGACCTTTCTTCAACATTCTTTGAAAAGTTGATTTGGATATTTTGAATATTGAGGCTAATCTTACATTGGAATCTCCGGTCCGCATTTTTGTTAATACCGCTGCTCACAGAATAAAGCAAAGAATGACCCTACAGATTTTGTCTCATAGTATCGAATAAATACAATTACATATTCTAACGAAACATAACATTATTTTTGTTTGACCGGCACTTTCATATTTAGGAAAAAAATATATAGATTTTTTCGAAATCATATAGTAAAGCAGAGAATGCCCCTATAGATTTGGTCTTGCATTAACAAATAAATATAATTACATATTCTAATGAAACATCACATTATTTTTGTTTATTCGGCCTTTCATATTTAGCCCAGAAAAAAATATCGATTTTTCAAACTCATATAATAAAGCAGAGAATGACCCTACCGCTTTGGTCTCATAGTAACAAATAAATATAATTACATATTCTAACGAAATATAACATTATTTTTAATTGGCCGGCACTTTCAGATTTAGCCCAAAATGAATGATGTCCTTTCCTGCCTGGCTAACCACGGCAGAGTTAAATGAAACTCTGAATACGAACATAAAACAATGTCAAAAACAGCATTTTTGTGATGAGTTGCTCAGTTTATCTAAAAACGGTCTTGTAGATAAGAAAAGCAATATTTTGTCGTTTAACCCGTTTTTAGATAAAAATTATATTATCAGAGTAGGAGGAAGACTTCAGAATGCTGAGATTACTGAGAACATGAAACATCCTATACTCATTCCTCGAAAGTCTCACTTGACAGATCTTTTAATATCTGAGGCTCACGAAAAGACATTGCACGGGGGCCCTCAACTAATGCTTAATTATTTACGTTCGAAGTATTGGGTTCTTGATGCAAAACGTCTTGCAAAGTTGTTTATTCGAAAATGTATAAGATGCGTTCGTCTTGCGGCTCGTTGTGCTACCCAATTAATGGGACAGCTGCCAAAAGCAAGGTCTATACCTTGTCGACCATTTCATCAGAGCGGAGTAGATTACGCAGGGCCTCTAAGTATTCGTACCTCCAAAGGACGAGGTCATCACTCCAGCAAAGGGTATATTTGTTTGTTTGTCTGCATGGCTACGAGAGCTGTTCATCTTGAAGGTGTAAGTGACTTAACAGCTCAAGGGTTTCTTAATGCTTTTAAACGCTTCGTGGCCAGACGTGGTTATTGCGCAGATATCTGGAGCGATAATGGTACGAATTTCGTAGGTGCTGCTCGAGAGTTAAAGTCATTATTTGTTGACGAAAAATCTACCATTGCTACTGAAATAGCGGATTCTCTTGCGACAAACGGTACGACTTGGCACTTCATTCCTCCACATGCTCCAAACTTTGGAGGATTATGGGAGGCAGGAATCAAGTCGACCAAGCATCACCTCAAGCGGGTCATAGGTAACTTGACTCTGACGTATGAGGAAATATGTACGGTACTGGCTCAAATTGGGGCTTGTCTCAATTCGAGACCAGTATCACAGATCAGCAACAATCCAGATGATCTGTGTCCTCTAACACCAGGGCACTTTTTAGTCGGAGAGCCGTTGATTCTTGTGCCTGATGTCAATTATGAAAATTCTAACATTAGTAGTCTAAAGAGGTGACAATTGACGCAACGCATGGTGCAGGATTTTTGGCGTAGGTGGTCTCGAGAGTACTTGACGCAGTTTTTGCAACGTCATAAGTGGGAATATCAGATCTCTGAGCCTAAAATTGGGGACATAGTGTTAGTCAAGGAAAATTACCTTCCGCCAGCTAGATGGCTTTATGGTATAGTTACAGATAAACACCCTGGTACCGACAATATTACTCGTGTCGTAAGTTTGAGATGCAAAGGCAATGTGATTAAAAGACCTGGAAGCAAATTGTGCATTCTACCAGTTACTAAATAAGTATTTTTTTCTTTTGTCACTCCATTTTTAGTTTAGTTTATCGTGTTTACTGTAGTTCATTGTATAATTGTTATGGATAAGGTGTTTCTAAGCTCGTAACAGAATTGGATACTAATTTGTTACTGATTTAAAGTTAAATGTTTACCTGTTTACCTATTGTATAGAGTTGGTGTTATTATTTTAGGTATATTAGTTATACGATTATTTGATTTACTTGATGTCTATTTGAGTTATACTAAATTATTTTACTTAAGTTTTGGTTGTATGCCCATTCTGGTCATGGAGGGCAGAATGTTAAGAGTTGTTACCAAGCTACACTAGATGGCGCTGAACGGTTGTACATCGCGATATAACTATATTCTATGCTCAATTAAAGACTTCATACAAAATAAATCGATTCACTTGCCAACCAAAGGGTGGTTTTATTTTTCTTCCCTATACGGCTTTGGAGAATGTACAATAATTATAATTTATAAAATAAAAAAATTATAAAAAGAAACGTCACGACAAGAATCCCCGAGGGGGTGTCAGAGGTGTTCCCGAGTGTGTTCCCGCATTTCACCGAAGATTATTACGTCCCAACGTGATGGGTGGTGAGATAAATGTTATTTTATTTAAGTATAGTCTTTCATATCACCTACAAAATGTTACTATACTTAATAATTATTACAATATGTATAACTTAATAATTATTACAATATGTATAACTTCGTGACGCGCAGCTTCGGCGTCTGCGCTGTGACCTGTAAATCGTGAATGAATACTCGTACGACGATACATTTGGTGTTGTTTTGTAAGTAACGTAAATACATTCATTTAATGTTTTTACTTTTGGCTACTTTCTCACAGCTTCGACCGTTTTTCGATAAATCAACTGTTAATGCAAAAATTTTGAAAAAAATTAAAATCTATTCAGTTTGAGCAGACATTATTTATTAAATTATTATGCCTGTCAAATAATTTATATACAAATGTTGTAGAAAATTTAATGCAGATTATTTTTGTCATGGACCGTTTTCTTTTATCTCCAATAGGTTTGGATAAAAATTGAAAAAACCACAAATCGGCACACGTTTTGTGGGGAAAGGGGGGGAAAGGAGTGGGGGAGGGGTTGACACTGGGCAGGATCGTGTTCAGCGGGGTCGAATCAGTCTAAAAAATCCCGGTGGCAAAAAGTTTCACTAAATGCCGTTAACTGTTGAAAGCAGAAGCAATTTGAGATTTTGCCGCCAGTCTATAAGGGTTTACAAGTATTAATTTGTACCCAAATATGTTCAAAGTTTTCAAATACGGTGATAAATTTTACCCGTATCGCTTAGACACCGACGCACCGTCCACCCTTGGCAAAAGCCTGAAACGGACTGCAACAGAGCTCGCGGGGGATTACAGGGTGGCGGAGCAGGCAAACTCGCGAGGTATTACTTGGATTTTATGAAAAAAATTATTTAGGACACATTCGTCAGATTCCACTTTCGTCAGGAATTATTTGTTTGCCCATTTTAGTTCATTTTCGTCAGGAATGACTAAAGAAGAAATCTAAATAATTCCACTTCCGTCATTTCATATCTTTATCCACATTCGACAGATATTATAATGATACAACTTCGGACCTACTTTGTTTATCTGGGTACTTGAATACTGGCCACTTATAAACTGTCTAAAAATAATTAACGATGTTAGGTATGATGACATTGTCATTTCCTGATAGTGAACTATTTCCTATTAAACGATACTTTAGGTTAAAAAAAAAAAAACTCTGTAAGCTTCCTTCCTATGAGTCTTTTCGCTTAAAACAAGATATTGGCGGAACTAATGTGCGCAGACACGTTTAAAGAAGCCAGATAAAACGGCTAATAATAATACTTTAGGTTAAACTTTAAAATGGATTACCATAAAAATGATGGTGGAGGTATTGTGTTTGTGAAAAGTAAAAGGGACAGAGATGTATTGTTACTGGATGGCTATAAGTATAACTTTCAAAGTCGTAATATCAGTGGCAACACTAACTGGCGTTGTGAACGACGAGATATTTGCAGTGCGTCCGTTACTTTAAATTCTGCCCGTAACATAGTGATTCGGGAACCTAAACATATTGAGAATTGCAAACCGAATCACAAATAAAAATACTGAAATACTTAAGTGCCTGGATAATTGTCGAAAAAGGTGTTCTGAAGAATATACACCAATTGAACCAATATTCGACGACTGCATGAAACACTTATTAGAGAGTGGTATGAACTTTGTTGAGAAGGTACCACAGTTTTTAGAAAAAAAATCTGGTCTCTATTATATCCGGAAAAGAAAAGGAAAAATTGCGAAACTAAAATTTCGTTACTTAAAAGAAGTAAAACTGCCTGAGAAACTACAAAAATATTTGTTTTGTGACTTTGATGATGAACAGTCTGGAAGGTAATTGTACCACTGGCTTTCGCAATCTTACCTAATAAATCCCAGGAGACCTACACTACCCTTTTAACTATTTTAAAAGAAAAGCTGCCGTTGTGGAACCCCTCTTCTTTTAAAATTTACTATGAAATAGCAATGTACAATGCAAATGTAGCAATGTAAGCGGATGCTCGTTTCACTATTCCGAGGCCATTAAAAGAAAAGCGAAGAAACTAAAATTAAAGAAACATAGATTTGTCAGGTTGTGTAAGGCATTAGCACAACTACCCCCACAACTTATTCCAGAAGGGTGGCTAAACATTCAATCCGTTATTCCAGATTCTGCAACGGGACAGCAATTCGTTGATTACTTTATAACACAGTGGATGGATAACAGTGGCTTCCGAACATTTAGTTGTTACAACGAACGCAACCCGACAATAAACAATGTAGAAGGGTGGCACAATCTCCTTAATAAATGGATCCCTAAAAATGCTAACATTTTACATCTGATTGACGGTATTCAAAAAATTATTGCGAGAGAAGATTTTAAAATAAAGAAAATAAAATTGCACATGCTTGTAAAAAATAAACGCAGACTTAAGGATAGAAAGATATCAAAGTCGCGTAAAGCAATAATAAAATCTTGTTTAGATGGAAAAATAACAGTTATGAACTGTCTTAACCGATTAAGTCGATTGTTTTATGTGTGTGATGTTTAATTTTAACGTAAGAGTAAAACGAGTGGTGTGTTTTTTAGTTTTATTAGAAAAAGTTTTTTTTATTTTTGTGTTATCAGTTAAGAATAAATGATCTAAGTACCTACTTACTAATTTTTATTCTTAAATTTGTTTTCTGACGAATCTGGAATTATCTGGTGTGTCATGTTCGTCACTAGATTTGAAATCCTGACGAAAATGAACTAAAATGGGCAAAAAAATAATTCCTGACGAAAGTGGAATCTGACGGATGTGTCCTAAATCAAAAAAATCACTATTAAAGTGTAAGTGACAGCTAAAAATAAAACTCCCAAGTTAAAAATTTGTTTTTGAAGTACAATTTTTAGTATGTAAGAACTAACTTAATCGTTTGTACCATTTTGGAGAAATAATGCAATTTATGCTAAACTCAGTCACACACTTTGGATTTTTTTTTACAAAAGGGGGTTAGCAAAAATACAATTATGTTCAAGTGAATATGTCTATTAGACCCTTATTAGTAAACACAAATTTTATTTAAAGGAGGCCTATTAGTTTTTTCAAAATTTTCATTTGAATGAGCACAAATTGGGCGATCTAATCGCCTTAACAGTTAAGTTCATCTGATAGTATTTGTTACCTATTTTTTAACATGTTTGTTTAGTAATTTCAAAGATATCTTCTCACTTAATGTCTTTGGTGGGCGGTATGTTTACAAATATACCAGCAAAGTTGTATTTTAGTTGTACCAAAGTAACACTAGATGGCGCTGGGCGTCTTTTAACTCACGATATCAAAGCAATTATTAATTTTCCTCCAGTGTGTTGTCTACTATCTACAATATAATCGCTTACCTAGACCAGAATAAAGGTCGTTTTATTTGACGCCTTATTACACCTAGATCAAAGATCAAAACAGCAAACATTTTGGTCCTTCGAGCCGGATACACCACTTCATCCCCCTTTTCACTCCTTCGGGAGTGTAATTATCAAAAACGCTGAGACACAGATAAATTAATTTTTAATCGTCAGCCTATACACAAAATTTTAAGATCCTAGCTTCGAAACTGACGGACTTTCGTACAAACTTTTATCCCCTATTTTACCCCCTCAGGGATATAATTTAGAAAAGCCCTTAGTGGATACCTACACTTCACAAAGAACACACTCTCCAAATGTCATGTCTAGAGACAAGCGGTTTAGGCTGTACGTTGATATATCAGTCAGTGAGTCACTCAGGACTTTTAAGTAAGCACCGACCTGTAAGACGTGTATTTAATGTAAACCTATATTACATAAATAAATAAAAAACAAGTAGGCACTAAGTCGCTCAAAGAAACACCGAACTGAGACATAAATTATGTAATTATCATCTAACAGTCACTCGAACAATATTCATAATTAAAATTATATTAATGGCTAGTGAAATAATATACGACAATATGGCTCATAACCTCTTGAGAATGCGTCTCTTGTTACGGTGCGGCTTGTTGTGTGTCGCGCGGCCGCCGGGCGGCGGCGGGGGTGTGGACTCGGCGGGGCCGGCGCGTCGCTTGGCACTCGGCTCGTCACGCGAGCTGCAGGCGCCGCACTCCACCTGCAACATAACACCACACACTCAGACTGTGTACTCACTCACTTCCTACCCACCTAGCGACGTACACACTTCATGTTGTACTAACTACATACGTAACGAAATATCGCAGCGATTATAAACTGCGCAGGCAAAGTGAACGGTCATAGTGCCTCTAGACGTCGAACGTCAGTTCTCAACGAAATCTCATATTCGCAAGCAATAGGTTATCGAATTGCTACATATTTCCAATACACCAACCAACCTTATCTAGAAGTCGGCGCTCTTATTGGTTTTTATGTTGCTATATCGTAGGAAATACGCCGACTTCAAGATAACATATTGTTTCAGGAAGAAAGAAGTTGGCAAAAGTGTTGCTTCGGTACCATCGGTCGTTATAGAATTATTAATAACTTGTTAGTGAATGACTGCTGTTACTTTTGAAGTCGGTTACTATTTTCTTGTTAAAAGTCCATTTTATTTCACATTTTTTAGTGTTGCTGGGTTAAATTGTGAAGTATGGGTAGTTCTTGCAAACGTGGTGTGAATATGAAACGAAGTTCAAGTTAGTATAAGTAGCTATGTTTGAGTAGCTTTCTGCTATCAGCACCCTAACACAACATGATGACCGCAATCTCGAGTTATGTGCTGTCATCCGTTGAAGAGTTCTACGGTGATGAAGCCAAGATCGAAGATCAGGTGGGTGCACTGGCAGTTTTCAAGCAATGCCCTGCAATGAGCACAAACTGGTTGCCGCAATCCAAAGTTATGTGCTGTCATCCGTTGAGGAGTTCTATGGTGATGAAGCCAGGATCGAAGGTCAGGTGGGTATTTTGATAATCTTCAAGTAATACCCTTGAATCAGCACCCTAACGCAGTGATTGCCGCAATCTCGAGTTATGTGCTCTGATCCGTTGAGGAGTTCTGTGGTGATTATGGTGATGAAGCCAGGATCGAAGGTCAGGTGGAAGATTGTCGATTTTCAAGTAATACCTTGTAATCAGCACTCAGGTACAAAGCGATTACCTCAATTTCGAGAGGTATGCTGTCATATTCTAAGGAGTTCCACTGCCTATCTCTGAAGACCTTCATCAGATCATGACCAAACCCAAAATGGGACCTACCTGGAAGCTGGAAGTACACTGTTCCAAACAAAAAATAATTATTCAAATCAGTTCAGAAATGACGGAGTTATGGAGTAACAAAGCAAAAAAAAAATAATACAGTCGAATTGAGAACCTCCTCCATTTTTGAAGTCTGTTAAAAAAGAAATAAATCGTAAAAATACAAAAATAATTCCTGGCTTTACATGTAGCAACGTAGAAGAAACACAACGGACAAATGATAAAAAAAGGATGTAGATATAGTTCTGAAAATAAAAAATGAAACAAATGATAAATGCAAAATAAATTTTAATGAAAACATAGAAGTGGATAACTTTTGCATATCAATAAACCATCTAGACCTGCAAAAACAGTCATAAATAGATAAATTGATATGCAAATATAATTCAGTTTTTGCTAAAGACAAATATGATATAGGCACTGTAAAGGTTATGAAGCTCATATTGATTTAATAATCGATTAATATTGTAGTAAGACCATATAGGTGTACTATTGATGATATGAAAGAAACAGAAGAACAAGTATCAAAATTATTTTTTAAAAAATATTCGGGGTGTCATATAGTCCTTTTGCTGCTCCGGTTAAAAAAGAAGATGGAAAAAGGTCAACATATAGATTTTCATGATTTAAATAGAAATGTGGTTTCTCAATCACAACCCTTTCCATTAATCGAGGATTTAATGGTCAAGACAAGAAGATGTAAATTCTTTTCAACACTGGATATAAACTCAGAGTTCTGGTCAATCCCTTTGAAAATTGATGACAAACAAAAGACAGCATTTGTCACTCAGGAAGGCCACTTTCAATGGACTTGCTTACCATTTGGTTTAAAAACTTCTCCTGCGATTTTTCAGAGAATATTATGTAGCATTATAAGGAAACATAAACTATCCGATTTCACATTTGCAGAACACATTAAACACCGCCAAGACGAGCCAAAGGAAGCGGGGCACTACGTACTGTAACATATAACTAGGCAATATGTTAGGTTTAGGTAAGGCTAGGTTTTATAGGTAGGTTAAAGGACTATTTGTTCGTGTTTAGTTGGCAATCGATAACCTTTATGGATCGACATACGTCGCATTGACTGAATTATTTCGTGTTTTCCAAAAATAAATACAGATCGAGTATAAAAGATCTTTCAGAAAAAACACGAGCAAGATTCCTCAGAGAGTCCGATTAGTGCGGATGTGCTTCTCCATCCATAAATTATTGAAGAAATATAAGAAGCGAGTGCTCTACCAAATTTGGAGCTCCCCTCCCTTAATGATCAATTGATATCTAGGCTGTATATAAAAAGAAAAAAGAAAATATAAGAGAAGATAAACTAAAAATAAAGTGGTGTGATTCAGAAACATCCCTATGTAGCCGCTGGCTACAGAAATGCAGAGATGATGAAAGAGGATGGATGGGTTGACACGAGAGAAGAAAAGATTGTGGGGAACAATGTGGGTGCACTGACCTGGTTGGTATGTTTATGGCGAGCCGACGTGTTTCGTCTCCTCTCGTTGGGCTGATTGAGTTGGCGGTTTGGGCAGTGATGTGCAGAATGTCTTGAAGTAATACACAGCACTTATATGTTCACAAGACACGGTGAATACGCGAGATTGTTTGTATCGGCGGCACGAATGTGTACACATGTGTCGTTCTCTAGAGAGTTCGGACGAAACAGAGAGAGTCCAGCGCCCGCGCGCGCCTCGACCGGCGCGCGGCGGGGAGGGGGTGGTCGTTCGCGCGTGCGCACGCGAATCACACGTCATGCTGCGCGTGAACATCCTGGGGGGGCCGGGGCTGCGACTCCTCTTGAGTTGAATCCAACGGCAGCCTGGCTATCTTGAACACAGGTCGTCGCAGATTTCCATGAGCTGTGTCCAGATCCACAACTCGGATCACTCCATCCTTGCCAGGTATCGTGCGGAGAATTCTCCCCAACTTCCATTGGAGCGGAGGCAGGTCATCCTCTTTGATGAGGACCAGTTCACCCACTTGAGGAGGGGAAGAAGGGGAGAGCCATTTGGAGCGGGTTTGCAGGGTATGGAGGTAGGATCTGGACCAGAGAGTCCAAAAGCGCTGAGAGAGCGCTTGAATGAGTTGAAACCGTTTAAGAGCAGATATGGGTCTGTCGTCAAAAGACTGCTCAGGTAGAGCGGTGAGTGGACGACCAATAATGAAATGTCCGGCCGTGAGAGGTTCAAAGTCCGTAGGGTCGGATGAAATTGGGCAGAGGGGTCTTGAGTTGAGTACAGCCTCAATTCGAGCCAAAAGAGTAGAGAATTCCTCAAAAGTGAGGTGCTGTTCACCTATCACACGATAAAGTAGTTGCTTGGTGGATTTTACGTTTATTTCGTGCAGAGCGCCGAACCAAGGCCCTTTAGGCGGGTTCAGTAACCAAGTTATGTGCTGATTCGCGAGCTTGTGAGTGATTGCATCATTGTTTGACCTGAGGAAGTTCTGAACTTCAATGAGTTGATTCCTAGCACCTACATAGTTTGTGCCGCAGTCTGAGCGAATGAGAACCGGAGTACCGCGACGTGAGATAAAACGTTGCAATGCCGCAAAGAACGCTTCCGTTGAGAGTGCAGAGACTGGTTCCAAATGAACCGCCTTTGTTGCGAGGCAAACGAAAATACAAAAGTACGCTTTTATGAGTTTCGCGTTCCGCAACGTGCTGGATTTAACGAAGAAGTGGCCAGCAAAGTCCGTCGTGACGTGACTAAAAACTGGCTGAGGAGTAACTCTGTCTACTGGGAGATCAGCCATGAGCGGAGCCTTAGGTTGAGCGCGGCACCGGAAACATCTAATACATTTAAACACGCGGTGTCTAATAATACGACGAGCGGACAGAATCCAGTACTGCTGGCGTAATATGGCGTGTAATGTGTCAGCTCCAGGGTGGCAGTGTATTGTGTGATAGTGATCTATAATGAGATCTACGAGCGGACTTGAACTGGGTAGAATGAGTGGGTGTTGAGCGTCATACCTAATTGACGCGTGAGAGAGACGACCACCGACTCTCAAGAGGCCGTCCTTTATGAAGGGCGAGAGACGCTGGAGCCGAACGGGACAAACCTTATCAGTCTGGATACGATTAATGTCTTCAGCAAACTCATTGTGCTGAACAGAGCGGACCCAGTGCAACAGAGCGTCCCTGCGTTCACTAGCTGTCAACGGACCAGAGCGCCGTGCATCTGGGCTGTGCCGACAATTGAATATGAACCTTTTAATACAAGCCGTCACTCCGACGAGCTTGTCAAGTGAGCTGTAGCGAGTGAGCAAGTCCAGATCGATATCTGGGACTGCTATGTGTGCTGGTACCTTTTTGGGCTTAAGGCCTGGGAGAGCATGATGGCCTAGAGCGGGTGGCATCTTGGGCCAAGTGCAGGTAGGTTCTTTGAGCCAACTGGGTGACCACCAAAGGTCATGAAGTGAGAGAGACTGGGCAGACATGCCTCTGCTTGCACAGTCAGCAGGGTTGAGATTCGTGGGCACATGCCTCCACGTATGGCTAGTTGAAATAGCTGTGATCTTAGCCACTCGATTGGCCTCGAAAGTCTGTAATCGGTGAGGTGGCGTATTGAGCCATGCCAACACTATTGTGCTATCTGACCAGCATGTGTGTGTTTGAATGGCTATATGAGCTGACAATTGGGCTGACACTCGAGTCATGAGCTGAGATAAAAGAGTCGCGGCTGACAACTCCAATTTCGGGATTGAGAGACGAGTCTTTATGGGTGCGACCTTGGACTTGCCAATGATTAGGTGTACATTGACATGTCCAGTGGTATTGCGCTCATGAAGGTAGATAACGGCACCAAAGCCAGCCTCTGATGCGTCCGCGAACCCGTGAAGTGAGTAAGTAGACGTGGGCTTATACTTACAAATGTGCCGAGGTAAACGGAGGTTTGAGAGCTGAGGAAGATCCTCTGAGATGTGTTGCCACTCTGTGTGGACTTCTTCAGAGATAGGCTCATCCCATCCTATTTTCAGGAGCCAAAGCTTCTGGAGAAGAATCTTTGCGCGGAAGATGACTGGAGTAACCCAGCCATTGGGGTCATAGAGAGACGCTACTGTACTGAGAATGGAGCGCTTTGTGACTTGAGCATGAGTGGGCAGAGAAATGCGATAAGTGAACTCATCAGTTTGAGGAATCCACTGTATTCCCAGAACCTTAATGGAATTAGAGTCGGGACTGAAGTCAAAGTCCTTGGGCATGTCGCACTGGTCATCTGGGAACCGTTCAAGGAGCTGGGGCGAGTTGGAGGTCCATTTACTGAGCTGAAAGCCACCTAGGGCGAGTAACTCGATCAGTTCGCTTTGGAGCGACTGAGCAGATTCTACAGAATCTGCACCTGAGAGAATGTCGTCCACAAATATTGATTTGCGGAGGACCTGAGCAGCGTGGGGGTAGCGATGACCTTCGTCATCAGCCAATTGGAGTAAAGTGCGGATGGCATGGTATGGGCTGGGCCTTAATCCATATGTGACGGTATTAAGGGCATACGTGAGCAAGGGCTGGTCGGGTGAAGACCGCCAGAGAATGAGTTGAAAACGTCTTTGCTCTGGGTGAATGAGTATATTTCGGAACATCATTCGGATGTCTGTGCTGAAAACTTGTGAGTAGATCCTGAAGGACATGATAATGTCAACAATATCTTGCTGAAGAGCTGGACCTGTATGAAGACAATCATTTAGATTGACGCCGTTTGAGCTCTTACAACTTCCGTCAAACACACAGCGTAACTTTTCTGATCCTGGCTTGAATATGCCATGATGTGGGATATAGAAATGGGATTTATGAGCAAAGGTATTGGGGTGACACGGCGACATATGTCCCAATTTTATGTAATCTGACATGAATTCTACATATTTCGAGCGGAAGGGCGGGTTCGCTTGCAACTTCTTCTCTAAGTTGAGAAACCTGCGCAGTGCAATAGCGTGAGTGGAACCTAATGTCGGCGCGTTGTGCAGAAAGGGCAGTGTAACCACATATTGACCTGATGGTTCACGAGTAGTTGTGGTGCGGAAAATGTCCTCACACTGATCCTCTAATGGGCTGGTATGCTTGTAGGTTTGGGGTTCCTCGGATTCCCAAAACCTCTCAAGACTTTTGTGAATGTCATGAGTGGAATGCTCTGAGTCCGTGTGAGAGCCGACAATGTGAACTGAGTTGACCTGATTCGTGGGTGAAGTATGTAAACTTTCGAAAGGTCCAATCAATGTAAAATCAAATATCGTGCCGAAGGCTATAGGCTTGCCAGGGCCGAGCGAAACCTTGGTTCCGTCTAACACTTGACCAAGAACGTCAGATCCTAGTATTAGATCAACCGGAGCTGGTGTGTGATATTCTCGATCAGCAAGAGGAATCGGTGGGTGACCTGTTAACTGAGCGAGATCTGGAACCTTTTCTAACGGTAGGTACCCAGTTACGTTCTCCAATATATGAGCTGTGGCCGTGATCGTAGGTGTGTCACGGTGTGTAGGTCGGCATACAATTGTGATTGATGCCTTTGAGTTTTGTGTGTGCTGATTTCCAACTCCTGCGATTTTTAGAGATGTATGTTTTAATGGTAAATTTAAAATTGTGGCCATGCGCTGAGAACAAAGAGTCAGCATACTTCCACAGTCTAACAGGGCTCGTGCTGAGTGAAACTGACCATGTACGTCTGCTATTTTAAGTGAGACGGTTGGCAACAAAATTGGCGTGTTAGTGACGTTCACTACACGTTGTGCGGAGTTACAGGAATTTTCTGTTGGAGTTGAAGTCATTGAGTGACAATGAGCTGAGTGTGTATGTGATGAGTGTGTGTGTGATGAGTGTGCTGAGTGTGCTGAGTGCTGGTCGTCCTCGCCTTCATAGTGCTCTGTTATTGTAGGTAGTCATTGTTGCCTACCTACCCGAGACCTACTTGGCGATCGCGATTGAGTGGGCGAGTTGGGATGGGACGTATATGCCTGTGTAGCATGTGCCGAATGGTATTGAGGCTCATGCGCTGAGCGCTGTCTGGGCTGCTCACGTAGAGACGGAGGCAACAAATGAGCAGATGATCGTGTCGGAGACATGGCCCCATGACGATGCAGTGAAGTGTGGTGGTCAGACCGCCCACACTCCTTGCATGCACGTGTAGACCTGCACTCGTTCTCATAATGAGGACCCAAACAGCGTCGGCACCGGTTGCGTGCGTTCACAAAGTCCCACCGACCTTGAACCGGTTGGTTATTAAATCCTGGGCATGCGATGAGTTTGTGTCCCCTATTCCTGCAGTATGGGCATGGCATACCACCAGTAGGGGAAGAAGGTTGAGCCGAATAATCCTGTCGGCGAGTGGGTGATGGGGATGATCGGGCCGAGTAAACTGGCGCTGTCTCAAATGCCATAAATGGTTGACGAATAGGACGGGGGGAGCGATTGTCCTGCCGAGGAGCTATGGGGCGGAACTCTTGTTGAGCCTGGTAGGGCTGACGTGGAGTACCTCGAGTGGGCTGAAGCAGCTTATTGAGCTGAGCGAGCCTTTCTGACGGGCCGAGCCGTGCTGAAGAAGGAGCCTCCTGTGACGCAAGGAACGATGACTCATTCTCCTTGCAGCGTGCGTGCTCTTCCAGAAACTCAATGAGGTTCTTGAGCGTGGGCAGAGTTGCACGAGATCCGTACTTCCGCTCGAAAAGAGTGCGGAGCTCGCCTTGTAGTTTTCGCACCACCATTGACACGAAAACATAGTCAGAATCCTTCATGGGCAGATCCAGATTGCGGAGAGCGCTTTGCGCTGAGATAAGCGGAATTAAGAATGATGTGCGGATATCCGATCGCATGTGGATGTGCGGAAGGTTCATTATAATGTCCACAAACCGGTCAATGAGTACACGACGATTGTCGTAACGCTTGGTGAGAATTTCCATGGCTATGGGATAATTCTCGTTGGTAGGGTAGAGGTGTTTCACCATATCATGTGCCTCACCCTTTAGGGCGCCTAACAAGTAATGCAGTTTGACAGCATCCGAGACTGTAGCCATCTCACTGACGAGGCTCCTAAAAACGGCAATAAATGAGGGCCATTCTTCAACGTTCGAATGAAACTCCGGTATGGGTATCTTTGGTAAAACACCAACGGGTGTACCTGAGCTGAGGGGTTGCGTCTTGTCCGGAAGAGCTGATTTTTCATTTAATTTTTCAAATGCCACTAGGATAGCATCATAGTTGCTAAGTGCCGACTGAAAATTTTTTGTGTAGGTTGCCTCAGTTTCGTCGGACAAATCCTCATCGTCAAGGATCTCGTAATATACGTTCTCTAACTTAGTTTTAACGCTTTGTATGTTTGCGTAACGAGCGGTGAAATCCGCCACAGAATAAGTTTTTCTGTCGCCTGCCTCTACCGCCGCACCGATCTCCTTTAACAGAACTATCGCCTTTACGGCCTCACGAAACATCGCGGCTTGTGATTTCGAAGGCATCTTAATTTTGTTAAAGTAGGTGGTTGATTACTAAGACAAAATACGCAACGATTTTGAGCTGAACTATAAGAGCGGACGTACAACCAAAATAATTAATGAGACAGATGAACAGAGCTGAGACACTTGCGCGGATGAAGTAACAATGACTATGTTCAAACGGAATACGGAACTCTTAAATAAACACGAAAGAGAAGAAAAAATATTTTTTTTTTAAAAAACAACCTGTATATGAGCTGATACACCAACGTGGAACACCCTATATGTGTACCATTAACAATAAGATCAGAGATGAGAAGAGAAAAAATAATTTTTTTTTTTACTATATTTGTGCTATATATATATCCGGTTAAAAAGCAGACAATAACACGATCAAACTGTCCGGAATACTATTACTGCAACGTGAGATTACCGCAACACAAAAATATCGAAAAGGGCCGATGAACTTGTTAGACAATAACACGAAAAAACTGACGGCAATATATCATAACAGTATATTTACAACAACACATCAGTCGTCGAAAATTCTATTTATAGAATAAAATACCTACCTAGTTACGTCTGTCGACTCTAGCGATAAAGCTCATCAACAGTCTATATTCTAGAAGCTCAGCTGCTGACTCGGCAGACGGATGCAGATAAGCCCGATGATTGTTTGTTAGTTTAAGATAGAATAAAGTTAGTCTTAGTTCGGCTATTGAAGCGAATATACGCTTTTAAAGAAAACTTTGTCTTTTTAAAAAAGCTTTCCACGTTCCCGAAAGTTTGACTGGCGCAGCCGGTAGGATTTTCCGCGTCGCGTTAACTTAAATTCAGTAAATTCGACGAACGTAAGAAACGTTTTAATCAGGAAAACTACGGACCAAATAAATTTGTCAAGAAAAGTGTGTGAAAACCTGTTTGGTGAACCCTGGATTACGGCTAAGAAAGACGATCTAAGACTCAACGGAGGGACATGGGCAGTCTGTGAGTAGACCCAAATAGCTATTCCATTCTAATTTTCCATTCCTTTTCCACTAGTTATAAGTGTCTTGAAACAAATCGCGATATTTCCAAAAATTGATGTTCGTTATTTGATTTTATTTAGACGATATAGTTATAAGAGTACATAGAGTATTAAAATAATAGAGAGTTACAAAATAAAATAAAATAAAAAAGTAATTAATTATTTAAAATGGAAAATATTAAACAGATTCCAAAGGAAATTGCTAATGTCATCCCCAAATTTGACGGTGACGAAAAGCTTTTAAATTTATTTATAAGAAAGTGTGAGTATGTGATTCGTTGTTGTAGAGTAGAGGGAAATGCAGCTCAAGATTTGTATGTTTTCCATGTGATTACTTCAAAATTAACCGGAAGAGCCGCATCATTAATTAGTGAACGACAAGATTTAGATACATGGAGAGATTTAAAAACAGCTTTAGAGCAACATTTTGGTGATCCACGTTCGGAAGAATGTATTGCGATAGAGTTAGAAACATTGAAAATTGGAAATGGCGAGTCGTATTTAGATTTTTGCAATAGAATTCAGCATACAAGAAGCACATTAATTGCCAAAGTAAACATGATCCAAGACCCTAACCTTCGGTCAAGTAAAATTGTGATTTACAACAATATGTCAATGAATGTGTTCCTTTATAATCTACCAGAGGATTTACTACGCATAGTACGATTGAAAGGATGCAGTTCCTTGGAAAATGCATTGAGCATCGTCCTGGAGGAAGTGAATTTCCTATACCAATACAACACAAGAAACAAAATGTTAAAAATGCCCCATAGCTTACAGCCAAAGCCTCAACCTGTAGTACAAAACCCTTTTATTGAAAAATTCGGAATGAAGCCTTTCTTTTCACAAAACCCGCAACCACAGCAGAATTTTAAATTCGGCATTCCTCAGAATCCACCAAATATGAGACCTAATCTATACCAACCCCCTGCTCAACAAGGTCAATTCAAATTTGGCATTCCACAGAGCAAACAGATTAAACTACCCTTTCAACGACCCCAACAATTTGGTTTTAGACCCCAGCTTCCACAGCAACCCACAGGATACAGGCCCCAATTTGGAGCCACACCTCAGTTTGGTTATCGACCAGCCTTTAATCAAGGACAGCAACAGTTTGGCTACAAACCACCCTTCATTCAAGGTCAACAGCAATTCGGTAACAAACCGCAAAATGTCCAGCCAAAAATGCAATCAACTGACGTAAGCATGCGTACAGCCCAACCTGCGAAACCTCAAGGATTTCGTATGAACGAATTATATAATTTGAATGACATTGAGACTGACGAAAATAATGGTACCTATAACAATGACAATATGTATGAATACTATGACTATGACGCCTTTGCGTATACGGACAATACTGACGAGACACTTGAATTTCAGACTGAGACTGAACCTACTGAACAAGAGACAACTGTTGAAAATTTTCACATGCTGGCCTCATACAAACACCCGAAATAATAAATCTTAATTGTTGCCCTAAACTAAAATTGCCATATGTAGAAATCCCAGAAATTAATTCTAAATTCATGATAGACACTGGAAGTTCACGATCATTTATCAGTCCAACCAAAGCTCAAGAGTATTTCGAAAATTATAAACAGTACGAACCCTTTGAAGTGATAAGCACACATGCTTCTAGTAAACATAGTGAAGTTATAGAAATACCTTTGTTTCCCACATTCAATACCTCTGAATCACACAAGTTTTATGTCTACGATGTTGATGGACGTTACGATGGACTCATTGGAAGTGACCTCCTAAAACAACTGGATGCAAAAATTGACATGAAAAATAATATTCTATATACAAAATCCACAAAGATACCCATGATCTATAATCCAACAAACGAAATTTAACTTGCCCCACGATGTGAACAAAGAGTAAAATTACCGACCAACTTATTTAACGGATATGCTATTTTGAACTACGTAAAATTTTGTGAAGGTGTTAGAATGCCAAGTGCAATAGTGAAATGTGAGAATGGTTATGCGACAACAATTATACAAAACACACTAGAAGACGAAATGACTTTAATAGTTGATAGACCTTTCATAGTGACGAAATATAATAATAAAGAATTTGAACTTAACCACATGAGTGTTGACAATGACATTAAAAATGACCACATGAGTGTAGACAACGACTTTGAAATTGACGAGATACTGACTGAAAATTTGACTAAGTTACGTTTGGAACATATGAACAATGAAGAACGAGAAAAAATTCAAAAACTTTGTACAGAATATAAAGACATTTTTTATACGGAAAAATTACCTTTGACTTTTACGAACGACATTAAACATCACATTAGAACCCGTAATGAAGACCCCATTTATATCCGACCATACAGACAACCACAAGTAGTAAATGACGAAATCAATAAGCAAGTAGACAAAATGTTACAGAACAATATTGTGAAAGAATCCTTTTCCCCTTGGAGTGCACCTGTGCACCTGGTGCCCAAAAAGCTTGACGCATCCGGCGAAAAGAAATTTAGGCTCGTAATTGACTACAGAAAATTAAATGAACTGACAATTGATGACAAGTACCCTTTACCCAACATAACTGACTTATTTGACAAACTAGGACGAAGTACCTACTTCTCGACTCTTGACCTTGCTAGCGGCTACCACCAAATCGAAGTAGCTAAAGCAGACCAACAAAAAACAGCATTTACCACCCAGTCAGGACATTACGAGTTTACTCGAATGCCCTTTGGCCTCAAAACAGCACCAGCGACTTTCCAAAGGACAATTGACAATGTATTACGTGGACTACAGGGTATACACTGTCTGGTATACCTCGACGACATTATTGTGTACTCTTCAAGCTTACAGGAACATATTGACAAGTTAAGGACAGTGTTTGACAGATTACGACAGACTAACTTAAAAGTGCAGCTAGATAAATCTGAGTTTTTGAGAAAAGAGGTCTTATACCTAGGACATATGATTACTAGTGACGGACTGAAGCCTAATAACGACAAGATTAAAGCAGTACTTGACTACCCCTTGCCCCGAACGACAACTGAAATTAAAAGTTTCCTTGGACTCATTGGATATTACAGACGGTTCATAAAAGACTTTGCAAAGATTACACAACCCATGACAGCACGATTAAAAAAAGAAAAAGACTATGCCTATTAGCGATGAAAAATACATAGAATCTTTTCAAAAATGTAAGGAACTACTAGTGAATGCCCCTATTCTTCAATACCCAGACCCTGACAAACCATACATACTAACAACTGACGCTTCACAGTTTGCCTTGGGAGCTGTTCTCTCACAAGGGACACCTGGCAATGACAAACCAGTTGCCTATGCAAGCCGCACCCTTAATGATGCAGAAACTCGTTATAGCGTTACCGAAAAAGAATTACTTGCCATTGTATGGGCTGTGAAACACTTCCGCCCGTACCTTTATGGTAAAAAGTTCAAAGTTATTACCGACCATAAACCCCTAGAATGGCTAAAATCTCTGACAGACACAAACAGTAGACTTACACGTTGGCGTTTACGACTAGCTGAATATGACTTTGACCCAATCTACAAGAAAGGTAAATTAAATGCAAATGCAGACGCTTTATCACGCATCCGTATTAATGCTTTAGGTAAAGATGACAATATTTCCACTCAAGCAAACGTTGACAAAGACGAGGACCCGAATGAGACGATAAAACAACTGACAAAAGAAATCGAAGAACTAGGTAAATTACAAAAGAAAACTTTTCAAAAACTACCAGTAAAGCCAATGAATATTTCAGACTCTGACTCTGAACAACCAATAACTATCCCAGATACAGATTCAGAGAAAACCTTATCAATAGGTCGTAGATCCCCATATTCTATACCAAGCCCTTCCAGTACAACTTTAACAGCATCTGAAAAATCAGGTACTGAAACAGCTCATTCTGCACATGATACTGAATCTCAAGGTATTCCCATTTTACAGGAAGTCATTGACACAAAACCGAATCAAATATTAATCTATACCTGGTTAATTGACAAACTTTCCGTTAAAGACTTATCTACAGAAAAACAAAAAATTTTAGAAGTCCATCTACCAACTAATCGACCTGATTTAGTAAAACAATTTTTAAAAGAATACATCAAAAATAAAAGCAAATACTTCATCTACTTTGAAGATGACGAACACCGACGACAATTTACAGAAACAGTAATATTCCTATTTAAAAAGGAACTTGTAAAATTTTATGAATGCACCAAAAGAGTTATTCTCGTAGAAGACGAATCAGAACAGCAAGAAATTGTTCAGAAATACCACGCTGGAAAAACCTGCCATCGAGGTATTAAAGAGACTTTATCCCACATCAAACGAACATATTTTTGGCATAACATGGACCAAATTGTATCTAGTGTAATAAATTCTTGTGAAGCCTGCCGAAAAATGAAATATGATAGAAAACCCCTAAAACCCAAATTACAATTGACACAGACACAGACTAAACCTTTAGAAGAGATTTTCATTGACCTGTTTTCTATAGAAGGACGTTATTACCTGACCATTATAGATGCTTTCAGTAAAATCGGACAAGCGTTTGAAATTGCTAACCGATCTACTCCCGAAGTTGTTAGAGCCCTCATCAAATATTTCTCTTTTTACGGCGTACCCCTAAAAATCAGCTCAGACCCCGGATCAGAATTTAATAACGTTTTAATGAAAGAACTCCTCACTCTATATAAAGTAGAGTTACATATAGGCACCCCTAATAACCCCAATTCTATGGGTCTTATTGAACGTTTCCACTCCACGATCATAGAAATATACAGATTGGCAAAATATGAGCAAAAGTATACAGACGCTGCATCCATAATGACATACGCCATAATGGCATACAACCATAGTATACATTCCACTACTGGTATGACCCCGTTTGAAGTGTTACTAGGACATACAGACTCAAGACATGCTTTTGACGTAGACTTTGAAAAACAGTACATGCAACAATTAATAAAAGAACATAAAAAACGAACTAAATATCTTTATAATCATTTGACCGAACAAGCCATGAAAAAGAAAGAAAAAATAATAAACAAAAGAAGTGGTGAGACGGAATTTAAAATAGAACCCGGTGACACAATTTTTGCAAAAGATACTAATAAAAGAAGTAGTAAAGACAAACCGCGATATTCAGAGGCTGTTGTAACAGGCAATATCTCTAGAAACGTTGTTCCTATTCGAGTTCGAAACCGTGACACTAAGGTTCCAGTTAAGAATGTTAAACGTCCTCCACAGACACCTGCTCGTCCTGGCAGTGGCCATGATGATGCGACTCCATGCGCTTCAACTTCAAGACCTAAATAAAAACCCTGGACTCCTGCCCGTGAAAAATGGTGTTGCTGTTATTAGCAATGACAAATGGATCATCGCAAGGATACTAGACTTCAAACCTGTCGCAGATGATTTGGAAACTAATATCATGCGAGCATCCGAATTAGATAATTTAGTTCATAATTTTGATAAAGATTTTACTTATAATTTTATAGATATTAAGATACAAACAGAGTACGTTAAGAATTTAACTATAGAAAAGTTTCGACAAGTAGCACCATCAATTCGTATTAAACGTGGTATAATTAACCCTCTTGGTTCACTAATCAAAGTAATAACAGGAAATCTTGATAATGACGATGCCATTAGATATGACAAAATGATTAACGAAATAAAGCTAAATCAGAATAATAATAACAAGAAATTGACATTGATCACTGAAATGGTGCAAACCTTAGCAAACTCAACTTTTAAATTAAATGATAACCTCATTCAGATTAATACAGTAATAAGAAAAGTAAGCAATAATATTAGTGAAATTCTAAAGAAAGAATACCTTAATCATGTTGAGACTCAAGTTATAAGCACATATAATTTACTTATTCATAATTTTCAATATATTCTTATTAAATTGAATGAGATAGAAACTAGTTTAGCATTAAGTAGGTTAGGAATACTACATCAATCTGTAATAGAATCTAATAAGCTATTGCAACTGCTTGTAAAAATAAATAAGTTAGAAAAGTTAGTTTATCCTCCTATACTGGAAAATTTAGTTAAGATAGAGCGAACTATACTGTTAAAAGCCTACTTTAAAGAAAATCAAATAACATATATTTTGGAAATACCACTTGTTATAAAGGACACATATATCTATTATAAACTCCTTCCCTTACCTGTATTACTCCAAGACCATACCGTTGTTATTGTACCCAAATATCCTTATCTCCTGGTGAAAGGGTTGAAGATCAGACTGCTTACTCACCCATGCGAAGAAATTGACGAATCCAGTTTTCTCTGCCTGGAAGACGATACCTCTAATTTTATTCAAGACCCCTGCGTCACCGAATTAATGACGTATGCTGAAAACGTGACGTCATGCAAGCAAATCCCGATATCCATTGAAGCAGTGAAAGTTCAGTTCATCGAGATTAATAGATGGATTCTCTATAGTAGAGACGAAATTTTGTTATCCAGAATTTGCATCAATGAAATATTTCGTCAGAAAGTTCATGGAACTTATATTCTTACCCTGGATGATTCATGCGAAGTAAAAATTGGAAATATTACCCTAAAACGAAACTTTATCGAAGAAGAAAACGAAGTTTATTCAAAAATGCCAATAGTCAACTTGCCGAAGATAAATCAGCCAACAGAAGCGACATCTCTGAAAACCATAAATGTAGAAGGAATTGACTTGACGGATTTGAAGTTTCTATCATACAGTCTTCAGAAAAGTGTGAGTGAAAGTAATAGTGAAAGGGCAATCACAGTGAATAGTATAAGTATTTGGACCATTGGATTATATGTAACGCTCTTTGTATTTCTTTGTTTTCTAGCATATAAGTATTACCTTAAATTGTTTAAAATTAACCATCGAAGTTCTGCTCATAAAGAAGAGAACTTCGATCTTAAGGAGGGAGGAGTTACGTCTGTCGACTCTAGCGATAAAGCTCATCAACAGTCTATATTCTAGAAGCTCAGCTGCTGACTCGGCAGACGGATGCAGATAAGCCCGATGATTGTTTGTTAGTTTAAGATAGAATAAAGTTAGTCTTAGTTCGGCTATTGAAGCGAATATACGCTTTTAAAGAAAACTTTGTCTTTTTAAAAAAGCTTTCCACGTTCCCGAAAGTTTGACTACCTACAAGCCTCGAACGCGTAAACAAACAAAGAATGTATTTACCTCGCAGAAATCGGATCTAAATGAACGGACAATCCAATGATGCAGATCAAACTTTGGTAACGTAATAATTCGTAAACGTAAACGTTCGTTACGTAATAACTTATGTATACGTATGTACTCAAAATAAAACGAAATAAAACGAAATAAAACTCGCACCAAAAAAAAATATCTCGCAAAATACGTAAACTATTTTGGGTTTAATAAAGAAGTATAGTGGACTGTAATAAACAATTGGGCTGAATGGATACAATTATATTACCTGAGCCGAACAATAATAACAAACGGGATGAACTTGAGTTTATTCTGTAAAGGGGCGGGGGGGGCCGGTTCTATACCGATCCGATAAATAGAATGTTCTAGGCGGCGGTTCTAATTACCTACCCGCAATAGGTATTCGAGACCACAAAATATTTTTTTGCCGGGAAAGGGGGCAAAATATGTAACCGGGTGAAAATGGACTGTAGTAAATCGACGGGGGCTGGTTCAAACAAAGTTACGGGCCGGCGGGGGATAGGCGGGGGGTGATATAAACCAAAAATTTTCTTGGATTGAAAATGGACTGTAATCGACGGGGCTGAAAAGGGGCTGGTTCTAACGGTTCGAAGGGCCAAAAATGTAGCCGCTGGCTACAGAAATGCAGAGATGATGAAAGAGGATGGATGGGTTGACACGAGAGAAGAAAAGATTGTGGGGAACAATGTGGGTGCACTGACCTGGTTGGTATGTTTATGGCGAGCCGACGTGTTTCGTCTCCTCTCGTTGGGCTGATTGAGTTGGCGGTTTGGGCAGTGATGTGCAGAATGTCTTGAAGTAATACACAGCACTTATATGTTCACAAGACACGGTGAATACGCGAGATTGTTTGTATCGGCGGCACGAATGTGTACACATGTGTCGTTCTCTAGAGAGTTCGGACGAAACAGAGAGAGTCCAGCGCCCGCGCGCGCCTCGACCGGCGCGCGGCGGGGAGGGGGTGGTCGTTCGCGCGTGCGCACGCGAATCACACGTCATGCTGCGCGTGAACACCCTATAAGATCCCGAGTACACGGTGTGCGCACCACAGTACCTTTTCTCGAAGCGTTTCGTCATATTTTCGAACCCTCATAGCTTCGATCTAGATAATACTAGAGATACCAAATTCTCAAGACAACATGTAGGAGGCAGTCTTATTAAACACGATAGGTTTCATTTGTCTAGCTTTTATACTTTGAATGTTATTAATACCTAAAATACGTCGATTTCGTCACTCACTCACTCACTCACTGATGATCATCAAAAATCTAGGGTACTTCCTGAAGTCCTAGAAAGCTGAAATTTGGTATGCAGGCTAGAACTAGCACACAAACAACAAGAAAATTTAGAAATCTGTAACTTTCACCCTCCAACCCCTCTTAAGGGGGGTCTGGTTCTGTATTAATTAAAAATTTAAATTCCAAACTTCCTGAAGTCCTAGAAAGCTGAAATGTGGTATGCAGGCTAGGATTAGCACACAGACAACAAGAAAATTAAGAAATCTGTAACTTTCACCCTCCAACCCCTCTTAAGGGGGGTCTGGTTCTGTATTAAATGAAAATTTCAATTCCAAACTTCCTGAAGTCCAAGAAAGCTGAAATTTTGTATGCAGGCTAGGACTAGCACACAAACAACAAGAAAGTTAAGAAATCTCTAACTTTCACCCGCCAAACCCACTTAAGGGGGGTCCGGTTCTGTAATATTAAAAATATATTCCCAACTTCCAAGTCCTAGAAATTTTAATTTTATTATTTACCGTGTTAGAGGCCATAGTAACAAACAGGTAGGTATTCTGTAAAATTAGTAATCCAGCAACTATCAGTGGCTATCTATAACGGCTGAAGCCTCGCCGCCCCGGATGGTCCTCCAAGCGCGGAAAGACAAGTTTTTAATTCTTTCCGACTAATGTAGAAGGCACTACGTGTCGTTTACATCACGATATAACTCGCTTGCGAGCTGCCCGTCAAATACTCAAGTGAACTTTTCCCTAAATGTTGAAATCGTTACTAATATTAGTTATACTCTTGATAGGTACTCTCTGGTAGCTGACTGATTTCTGTTCTATTATTGAAAGTGAAGTTTAGTTAGTTATAAATCGTCGTCGAAAACTAAGGTCCGGTTACTCGTACCTGAATTGACAGCAATTGTGCAGAAGACTCCAGCCAGACTAGAATTGCTCATATTACTGCGCGCGCAGATAAATATTAACGAGTATACTACTGCAACTGTATTCTTGTGCTGAGGACGGAAAGACCTATCGTGATTCCGAGTCTTATTCTTGAGCTAAAGATAAAAATAAGGCAATAAGAGTTATAATTATTTTTAATAACGGTCTTAAACATGAACTTGCGCCTGAAAAAACAAAATTTTAAATAATTAATCGCTTAATAACTAAGTACCGCCATGATCTATCGCTAATTGCAAATAATATGACAACAAGAAAAAGAGGCAAAGATAGGGAGTGGGATATAAAAAAGTTATAGCACAGGCGCAAGTAGAGCATCTTACAAAAAGAAATAAAATCCCATCAAAAACATTTCATGTATGGCTTGGCCGTTTCGCGGCCGTCAAACAGACACTCCCATTTACGTCATGCAATAGTGCCATAGTTTTGTAGTTTTTCGAGGATTTCCCAAAATAGACGCAAGTAAATATATCCAAACTGTATATTTTTTTTTATGCGCATCTGTAACCGGCATCGTTCCAAACAGTTTGGTTATTTAAAAATAACAAGCAGAAAAAACGAAACAATCGATTATTATGTTTACAACCCGTTAACCAGTTAAATGTTTCATATTGTTTTGGATTGGATTTTCTAGTAATATCTTTTATTTGAATTAATTCCGGTAAGGAACGGCCTTTCACGATTATTTCTTTTTTTTAATCAAAACATGGATTTAAATGGCACCATTCCTTAGCTTTTGCAGACACAGATTGTCGGCACAACTAAACACTGGCCATTTTACGCAATTTTAATTTTTGCACTGCTAATCATCAATTTGCGTAACAAACGAACGAAACATTAATAAAATAATGGCGATCGCGTTGAACGAAGGTGCCTTCGTAAGACTTCGGTTATTGTCGGTGAAAGTCGTATACAAACAAATGACATCTGAGCCATTGTCTTTCGCTGAAGCTTTTCGAGTTCTTTACGTACGTACACAAGCGTAGCTTTTGCATTTTGTGCCATGTATTTACAGTAACGCACACTTACACTTCAACATCGTTATATGACACACACATACAAACCGTTAGACACCGTTCCGTGACCTCTTACTATCACTCAGTACAGTGTACGAGCGAGCGGCGGAGTCATTCATAAATAGTCGTAGTTCCCGCTAATGACGATAGATGGCGCACTGCAGGGCTACATTTTTGTAGAAAATGTATACTTATTACATATTATAAACAAAATTTGTCAGGGTCGGTGTGTACTTGTAGGGTAACTACATATTGTTATTGCTGATATTATACGTAGGTACTCGGAGATCTTTCTCTTCCAATATAGACGTGAAACCTAACGGACGTATTATTGTTTCCCTCCTTAAATACTTATCAGTGGCGACTTTGGTAAAAAGTAAACGCGTGCTAGTCGAGTGTTGTGTCGACATATATAATAGCCAAATTATTTAACGATTTCGTTGGGAAAAATCAAGGAGTTCAACGTGGAATCCGGTAATTGGGCTAATTATTGTGAGCGATTGGACAGTTTTTTCACGGTGAATAGTGTCAAAGACACCGAAAAAGTGGATACACTAATTGCGGTGTGCGGAGAAGATTGCTTCGAGTTAATGGTAACTTTGGCAAGCCCGAAGAAACCAGCCAAACTGAAATATGAAGAGCTGGTTACGTTGCTGAAAAATCATCTGAGTCCCAAGCGTTCTATCCTGGCTGAACGTTACAAGTTTCGGCTCAGACGGCAAGGCGCAAGTGAATCATTATCTCAATATGTAGCGGAACTAAAGAAATTGGCGCGTACTTGTGAATTCGGTTCTAATTTAACAGAGAATTTAAGAGACCAATTTGTGTGCGGTGTGCGTAGTGACATTGTTAGGCAACGTCTTTTCGCGGAAGAGGACTTATCATTTTCAACGGCCGTTAAATTGGAAATTGGCCGCTTTAGAAGCAGCGGAGAAAAACGCGGCAGAGGTTGAAATTTCATTGTGCAGCGGAGAGCGCGCGCGTCAGCTGCAGGCACGAGAGGGGAGGCGACGGCAGCGGGGGTTCATCGGCTGGCTGTGAGCGCGCTGCGACTACGTGATCACATACCGGGGGTTTCTCAGCAGGGTAGTGCGTATAACTCCTTTTCATTTGCGCAAGCATGTTACGCTTGCGGAGCGACAAACCATTTTATTCAAAAATGTCGTTACAAAGACGCAGTATGCAGTGCGTGTTCAAAAAGAGGGCATCTACGTCGAGTTTGTCCGGAACGAGTGGCGGCAAACCAAGGCACATCCGCGCGGCAAAATGGCGGCGCTTACCAGCGAAACCGAGGAACGGTGCGCGGGCGTGGCAACCGTCAGCAGAAAACTTTTTATGTGGAGCAGTCACAGACTGAAGCCAATGACACGGATTGCGAGGAGGAAGCAGTGTATCAAATGTCTTTAAATCAATACAAACCGGTAAGCATACCTTTAAATGTGAACGGTCATCAGATTTTAATGGAGCTGGATACGGGGGCAGCTTCGGCGTGTGTCAGCAGTAGTACATATATAAAACATTTTAGTGATTTAGAGTTAACATCTACGAATGTGTTATTCAAATTTTATGATGGTTCCAAAATCAAGCCACTAGGCGTCATAAAACCTTTAGTGCGTTATAATAACATAGCTAAGCACTTAGATTTGTATGTTATCGATAAAGGCGAAACTTCATTAATTGGCAGGCAGTGGTTAGCGGAATTAGCTATAAACATACCTAAGTTCACTACAAGTGATAGTATGGAGATGTGTGTAAACAAATCCGAGCCGGTCGCTAACGGGTTATCTTCATTACTCGACAGATATAAACGAGTTTTCGACGGCGGTCTCGGGCGGTTCACTGGCGGAGAGGCGACATTGAGTGTGCGGTCTGACGCGACGCCTGTGTTCCACCGTGCGAGGCCTCTGCCTTTCGCCCTCCGCGAGCGCGTCGATGCTGAGCTGGATATCATGCTGCGTGAGGGAATCATCGAGCCCGTGGACTGCTCGCACTGGGCGACTCCTTTAGTACCAGTAAATAAGAAAGATGGAGGTCTTAGGGTATGCGCTGATTTTAAAGTAACTCTCAACCCGGTCTTGAGCGTAAATCGTTACCCGCTTCCTAGGGTGGAGGACTTATTTTCCGATCTGGCCGGCTGTAAATTCTTTACCAAGATTGATCTGGCAAACGCGTACAACCAGATATGTTTAACAGAGGACTCAAAAAGGTACACAGTGACCAATACGCATAGGGGATTGTTTCGTTATAATAGATTGGTGTATGGACTATCTTCCAGCAGCGGAATTTTTCAGAGAATCATGTCTAATCTGCTAGCAGACATTCCAAATGTAAAAACGTTTCTTGATGACGCGCTTATTGCTATCAAAACCTTGATAGTCATTTAAAAACGCTAGAAATGGTCCTAGATAGATTGCAATCATACGGATTAAAATTAAAACAGAGCAAATGTGTTTTTCTAGCTAGCGAGGTAGCTTATCTGGGATATATTATAGATAAACACGGTATTCGCCCAGATCCCAGTAAAGTAGCAGCCATAGCAAAAATGCCGGAGCCTAAGAACGTAGGAGAACTAAGATCCTTTTTAGGAATGGTCAATTTTTATGCAAAATTTGTAAGAAAGATAAGTGATCATCTTAGCCCGCTATATTCCTTGTTAAAAAAGGGGGTGTCGTGGATATGGTCACCGGAATGTAGTACAGCATTCAAAAAAAATAAAGATATACTGTTGGGCAGCGAAGCTTTAGCGCATTATAACCCTAGTCGACCTTTAACCCTCACCTGCGATGCTAGTTCAACAGGCGTAGGCGGTTTACTTACCCAGCCGGACGGGGAGGGTAACGAGCGCCCAGTGGCATATGTGTCACGTAGGTTAACTAACGCAGAGCGACATTACTCACAAATTCATCGCGAAGCACTAGCTATCGTGTACAGCGTCCGAAAGTTCCATCAGTATATATACGGTCGACATTTCCTGTTAGTTACTGATCACAAGCCGTTAGTCAGTATATTTGGGCCATTAACTGGGGTGCCAAACATGGCGGCCAGCCGTATGCAAAGGTGGGCATTAATTCTATCTGCTTATGATTTTACGATACGTTACGTTACCACGAACAACAATTGGGCAGATGGCTTATCTAGATTACCTATAAGCGATCAAAAGGAATGCGAGATTCCAGAACAATCGTATTTGCAATTTGCTTCTAACGCATTATTGATAGATAACGGAGAGATAAAGCGGATGACGTCACGAGACCCGATCTTAGGCCGAGTTGCTAATTACATAAGAGACGGCTGGCCGGACACGGTCTCAGTCAAGCAATTAGAACCTTACTTACATAGGAAAAACGAGCTTTATTTGGAAGTCGGTTGTGTCATGTGGGGGCACCGTGTCGTCATACCCGAGGCGGGACGTCTCCAAGTATTGCGGGAACTACACGAACCTCACATGGGTATCGTGAAGACGAAGGCCACGGCACGGAGTTATGTATGGTGGCCAGGGCTAGACGAAGCTATTGAGGCGCAATGTAAAGCGTGCGACACATGTGCGGCGGTCGCGGCCGCCCCTCCACAGAGCACGCCTGTGCCGTGGCGCTGGCCTTCACGCCCCTACGAGCGGGTACATATAGATTTTTTGGGACCTATAGTAGGTAAAACGTACATGATACTTATAGACGCTCGTTCTAAATGGATAGAAT
The DNA here is from genome assembly GCA_934047225.1 of Ypsolopha sequella. Classification (NCBI taxonomy): domain Eukaryota; kingdom Metazoa; phylum Arthropoda; class Insecta; order Lepidoptera; family Ypsolophidae; genus Ypsolopha; species Ypsolopha sequella. The sequence goes on from OW203995.1 coordinate 29,960,786, forward strand.
TTTATAATATATCTAATACGACGGCGGACAATACAATAACTAAGATGAGGGAGTCGTGGTCGCGTTGGGGTTTACCGAAACAAGTAGTCAGTGATAATGGGCAACCTTTTGCGAGTAAACAGTTCAATGACTTCTTATGTGCTAATGGTGTTCGACATATTTACGCGGCTCCATATCAACCCCAGTCGAATGGATCTGCTGAAGGGGCGGTCAAGTTAATTAAAAATGTAATTAAAAAGGCTATCGTCCAAAAACGTAACATAGACGAGGCCATTTTCCAGTTTTTATTGTATTATCATAATACTCCACATAGCACTACCGGTGAATCACCGGCGCAGATGCTTCAAGGTCGCAGGTTGCGCACGCGTCTAGACCTACTGAAACCGGATGTGGCTGCTAGGGTTGAGCAGGAACAGGAAAAACAAATAAGCGGATCAACGCAGGTATCAAGGGAAGTAAGTTTAGGTGAATCAGTTACTCGTAGTTTTAGAACTTACGGCCCTAGCCGTAAATGGTCCGATGGGGTTATTACTAAACGAATGGGCGGATCTGATTATCAGATAACTACTGATACGGGAGATTGTGTTCATAGGCACGTCGACCAACTCAAAAGAAAATCAAGAAACTCTTGCGTATACCCCACGACCTTTTCAGACCAGGAAAATAATTTGTACAAAGACGAGTCTACCAGTTCGAATCAGGACCCAGCACTCGATGTTATCCCTCTCAGCGAATGTCGCGGGGGTGGAAGGCGGGGGTCAGTGTGCGTGGGGGGCATGGTCGGCGAGTCAGAGCCCGCATCGGCAACGCGATCACCGCGACGGATAGGTTCACCTTTATCAGCCGAGGTGATCGCGAGCCAGGCTCCCCAGTCGGAGGGGAATAGGGTTGAAGCTGCACCGCCGACGGTGTTTCAGCAACGATGGCCGAGTCGAGAAAGAAAAACCATAGAGCGTTACGGTTTCGAATTTGATTAAATAAGTTCCTAGCAATCTGCGTCATGTATGTCTGCGTATAGTAAATAATGTATTTATTGTTGCTATTATGTGTCAATGATTTTTATGTGTTTTGTTTATGATTTAGTTATGTTTGTTAGTTAGTTAGTTAATTAAGTGGGTTTAAATTGTTAATAGGTGTATAACAATAATTAAGTGTAGGGGTAATGGTGTGTACTTGTAGGGTAACTACATATTGTTATTGCTGATATTATACGTAGGTACTCGGAGATCTTTCTCTTCCAATATAGACGTGAAACCTAACGGACGTATTATTGTTTCCCTCCTTAAATACTTATCAGTGTCTTCTTGTCTCTATGGACTGCACGCCAATGAGAAGCGATATTAAGGGAAGGCTTGAATTAAAATTTTCAAAATGTAATTTTGCACAGGACTCCGTCAAGTATTTAGGCCATATAATTAAAAACAACACAATTCTCCGCTAAAAGATAATGTAATTGCTATAAAAGATTTTCCTATTCCGAAAACCCAAAAAAAAAAGTTTCTGGGTAAAATAAATTTATATGGAAAATATGTGCCAAACATATCAATTTATTGAATATATTTTGATTTTGATACCGTGGATATTTTAGCTTTTTATTTACTGTTATTTATCCTATGATTATTTAATTTATCTTATGCAGATATAGTATTTCATTTATTAACCTTCTGGCAACACTTATTGTGGCTTCATATTCATTTATTACATAATATTATAGGTAAATTAATTTTCGTACCTAAATTGATGACTAGACACCGTGCAGGAGCATTTCTTGGTTTTGTCTTAAAGAGATTTTAAGATTTTAAATTGTTAGATTTTAAGCATTTCCAATTTTCATGTCATATTTTTTAATTTGATTTTGGTATATTGATATTGATATTGATATGTATATTGACTTATCTAAGTGTGCTTTATGCTCCTACAGAGGAATAAATAAATTAATGAATGAATGACTGAATTATATTAGATCCTTTTTGTTGAGAAAAGGACAAACATTTATTTGGTCACAAAAATGTGAAGAATCTTTTGAGACAATAAAAAAACTACTTTGCTCAAAGCCCATTTTGGCAATTTATGATCCAGATCTACCAATTAATATTTACACGGATTCAAGTATACAGGGCATAGGCGCAATCTTAAAACAACCACAACTCAATGGAGAAGAAAAACCATGGGAATATTTTTCAAAAAGATTAAACGACTCCCAAAAAAGTAAAAAAGCCATATATCTGGATTGCTTAGCAATTAAAGAAGCGGTAAAATGTTGATACCACTGTCTTATAGGAAAAACATTTACGGTTTTCTCGGATCATAAACCTCTAGATAAAATGAATATTAAGGCTAGTAGAACGGATGAAGAATTTGGAAATCTCACATACTATTTATCTCAGTTTAATTTTGAGGTAAAATATTCTCCAGGAAAATACAATTTAGAAGCAGATTGCTTGAGCAGAAAACCTTTATTAATGTATGTGAAATGGTAATAACATTTTACGATTTATTGTAGAAATATGTCCCAAAAACGCGTGCACTTAAGCGTGGGCCATATCCATATGGTATAGCAAAAGTCTTATTAAATTATTAAGAGAAAAAAAAGTATCGCCAGAAGTTCAAAAAATTCAATAACCCTGTGGATGAGTATGAATTTACGCTCGCTAGAAGTAGGTGCCACCACCAAATTAAAATATCATATTCAAACTACCACAATATGATAGAGAAGGCGATCTCAGAAAATAACATGAAAGTCTTTTGGTCATTTATACCGTCAACGTAAATAGGACGGCAAAATTCCTAGCGAAATGTTTCTTGGCAGCGCGACGTTTTCAGATCCTGTAAGCATTTGCAATGCATTCGCAGTACAATTCCGCTCTGTATACTCTGTTTCAAGCCACATTAACTTTTCATCATCACTATCGGACCCCAGCAGAGCCAGTAATTGTTTTCACGAAACATTAAATTCTATTCCTATAACTGAAGACTCTGTCGAGAAATCCTTATTAAAAATTTATGCTGGAAAGGGTGCGGGCAAGGATGGTATTACAGCAGTATTTTTGGCCAACTGCGGAAAATATCTAAGCCACCAAGTATAACTTTTAACCATTCATTAAGTACTGGTGTCTTACCGCAAGTTTGGAAAAAGTGTTGTTCCTATACCTAAAAGTTGTGACACTTCAAATATACAAGATCATTGACCAATTTCACAACTAGATAATTGTAGCAAGGTTTTTGAGTCACTTGTATGTCCTTACCTTGCCAATCATTTCAAACCGATATTAACACTCCATCAACAAGGCTTTCGGGGAAAAATGTCAACCATGTCTAACTTGGCAGTCTATGCTTCTTACCTAACCGAAGCGGTCGATAAAGGGCAGCAAAAAGATGCAATCTACACAGATATAAGCAAGGCATTTGACAAGGTAGATCACGGTCTACTGATCCCTAAACTGCAACATCTCGGGATTGATGGCAATATGTTGAAATGGCTTGCTACTTATCTGACTTCCAGAAACAAAAAGGTTACGGTATGCGGTCACGAATCGAATCCTTATGCTGTGACATCAGGGGTTCCGCAGGAACCTCACTTGGGCCCGCTTCTCTACCTAGCATTTATTAATGACTTATCTGAAGTTATTTTACACTCGGAGTACTCTCTTTTTGCCGACGATTTAAAAATTTACCGCACTGTTAGTTGTCCGGGGGATGTAACTTTGTATAGGAAGATTTAAATCGTATTGTAACATGGACTAATGATAACAACTTACATCTAAATATAAAAAATTGTAAACATATAAAATTCACAAAAAAAAAAACTATCACCTATTGCGTCGTCTTATAACATAGAGAATGCAGTTCTAGAGGAAGTTGAAAAAATCAGAGACCTCGAAGTTATGTTCGATAGTCAGATGACATTTCCCCATCATATTGACAATATTGTTAAAAAGTCGTACAGGCTGCTGGGGTTTGTATGGAGGAATTGCAAGGTATTCAAAAACAACAAAGCTTTAAACACATTACACAAAGCTCTAGTTCGATCGACTTTGGAATACTGCTCTAGCATATGGAATCCTTATTATCAAACCCATATTGATCGGCTTGAAAGGATTCAAAAACGTTTCTCATTTTTCCTTACTGTTCATGGCAAAAAGGCCTCCTCGCTAACTTCGTACAAAAAAAGACTTCACTACTTTAAAATTCTAACCCTCGAGAATCGCCGTTGGATATCTGATCAAATTTTCCTTTACAAGATTCTTAGAGGCCCATGTGAATTGCCCTACCTTGTTGGCTCAGATAAGTTTAGTAGTTCCTAGAACTAATGCGAGAATTGTTAACTACAAACCATTTCATGTTAAGAGATTTGGAACCAATTTAGAATACCACAGTTTGCTGCCCAGGTTAAGTGTTTCCTGTAATTGGGCTACATCTCAAACCCTTTTATTTTGTACTTAGATAAGTTACTAGTTAAGATGTATGTCTGTTGGCAAACCAAGAAATAAATAAATAAATAAATAACTGAGCACTCACTGGCTCCACGATTTTGAATTAAAATCTGTTATTATTAATTTCATTTTGAAATCTTGTTCTGCAGAAAAATTTAAGAGGATGGTGGCTATCAGATACTCGGACAAAACGGATATCAGATGAAGAGGCAACCCAAGACCAAAATAGGAAAACTGTACTGAGGTTAACAGAAAACCAGCGTTTACGCCCTGTATCAAAGGTATTACGGATAAGATAAAAATAACATTAAATAAATACTCCATTAGGACTATGTATACTCCGTCCAAAGTGGCAAGCCATTTACGCACACCAAAGGATGTGATTCCTTTTCAAAATCCAGGTGTCTTTAAGATACAATGCAGCTGTGGACGTTCCTACATTGGCCAAACAAAACGCCGCATACAGGAAAAGGTCAAGGAACACTAGCAGCTGTGAAACACCGGCAGATGCATAAATCAGCGACAGCAGAACATCTTTTAGAATCCGGGACCAACCAACACCGTCTAATTACACGGACAGTAGGTGTTGGATCAATCACTGGATAGAACTCCATGACCCGAAAATTCTCTCCACCGATCGCCATTACTACCCTAGAATTGTGCGTGAAACGATTAAAATCAAGAAACATCTAAATAATTTCAATCGGTAAAATGGTTTCAAATTTATCTCCTACATGGAGTCCAGTTATCGGGAAATTTAAATCGCGGGATTCCTAGTGCATCTCCGCAGTGGCGTGCACAGAACTTTTTGCTGGAAAAGCAAGCAATTGGTCAAGAATAACAATAAAAAAAATATGAAGAAATTTAAATATCACTTTGAAAAAAAAAAGTTTGTATAGGAAATTTTCACTCTAGGGTAGACGTTGTCTACCCTGGCTTCATACAAAAATTTTTTTTTCAAAGTGATATTTAAATTTTTTCATATTTTTTTTATTGTTGTTCTTGACCAATTGTTTGCTTTTCCAGCAAAAAGTTCTGTGCACGCCACTGCATCTCCGGATACTGTGAGTGTTGTGTGCCGTGCGTGATACTGTGAGTGTTGTGTGCCGTGCGTGAAACTGTGAGTGTTGTGTGCCGTGCGTGATACTGTGAGTGTTGTGTGCCGTGCGTGATACCGTGAGTGTTGTGTGCCGTGCGTGACACTGTGAGTGTTGTGTGCCGTGCGTGATACCGTGAGTGTTGTGTGCCGTGCGTGATACCGTGAGTGTTGTGTGCCGTGCGTGAAACTGTGAGTGTTGTGTGCCGTGCGTGAAACTGTGAGTGTTGTGTGCCGTGCGTGATACTGTGAGTGTTGTGTGCCGTGCGTGAAACTGTGAGTGTTGTGTGCCGTGCGTGATACTGTGAGTGTTGTGTGCCGTGCGTGATACTGTGAGTGTTGTGTGCCGTGCGTGAAACTGTGAGTGTTGTGTGCCGTGCGTGATACTGTGAGTGTTGTGTGCCGTGCGTGATACTGTGAGTGTTGTGTGCCATGCATGGCTTGGCTGTCTGCTAGCTGGGCTCTTGTTACAGACTAAAATGTTTTTGCGGGTAGAAGGAAAATTAATACTTTATATTATCTGCTTGTGTGGTCACCTGCATCTTATCACTGCGCCTCGCCATACTTACCAGTCTTCCGTAGACCACGAGACATGCAACTACCTCGATACGTCGTCTGTCCTTTTCGTAAAAAAAGGTAAAAAATTTGATCGCAGTAGACCAGAGCTGTCACATGGACCAAATATAAGCCCTAAGTTGGTCCGTTCAAATAGGACTCGGACCTGGTCCGATGGACTTTTATGGTGAGCCCTAAACTCCAGCGGACCGAACGGACTAGCCCTATTTCGGTAAAAAGCCGGTCCGGTCCGAGTTGGTCCGAAACAGTCCGTTAGATTACTTCAATAGAGTTATGCAATAAATGCTGTGCTACAATTTGATAAATAGTCGAAAAAATTTCGTGTATTTTATTGAATAATATTGAAATACCTGAAAACTTCGTTTAAGAGGATGGCATACCCTAGCAACTTTTTTTTAATTTCCGTCCAGCACAATAAGTCTAATGGCAAAGACCTTATTTGCTTTTCATAGAAGCGATTATATGTTGGAACCATAGGGTGCCAAAAAAGTTTTTTTTTTTTTTTAAATGTCAAAGCTTTAACCGCCCGTATCTCCTAGACGGCTTGAGTTAGACCCATGTTGATGGGTGTCTAAGAAAAGGTCTCGCTGAGATCTAGCCCCCCCCCAGTGTCAAAACTTTAACGGCCCGTATCTCCCAAACGGCTGAAGGTAGACCCATGTTCATGGTACTCTAAGAAAAGGGCTCGACGAGCTCTAAATGAAAATGAAAAAAAAAAAAATTTCGAAAAAAGAAAAATATTTTTGCCAAAACTTTGATCGGCTATATCTCCCGAACCGTAAGTCTTAGCGAGTTGCGGTTTCGAGTTTAGTGATCGGTTTCCCGAGGACTTCTTGACCGCATAAAAAAATTGACATTTGACAGGTTTTGACATTTTTTTGACAGGTCCAAAAAAGTGCTCCGATTCGCTTGAAACTCGGTATCAAGGGGCAAGTGGGGTCGGTGATTACGAATTCATTGTTAAATTTGACTCTTTTTGACAACCGACAAGGATTTTGACACTTTTTTGAAAAAAATTTGATCGGACATTTCTTCGGATCTAATGGCGAGGCCGAAGGCCGAGCCTTCAAGTGTCTTTCTGGCGAGGCCGAAAAACGAGCATGTGAGGACGGAGAACGCGCCAGCGAATCGGAGCACTTTTTTGGACCTGTCAAAAAAAATGTCAAAACCTGTCAAATGTCAAATTTTTTTATGCGATCGGGTAGCCCTCAGCAAACCGATCACTAAAGTCGAAACCGCAACTCGCTAAGACTTACGGTTCGGGAGATATAGCCGATCATAGTTTTGGCAAAAATATTTTTTTTTTCGACTTTTTTTTTTCATTTTCAGTTAGAGCTCGTCGAGCCCTATTCTTAGAGTACCATTAACATGGGTCTAGCTTCAGCCGTTTGGGAGATACGGGCCGTTAAAGTTTTGACACTGGGGGGGGGCTAGATCTCGGCGAGACCTTTTCTTAGACAACCATCAACATGGGTCTAACTCAAGCCGTCTAGGAGATACGGGCGGTTAAAGTTTTGACATTAAAAAAAAAAAAAACTTTTTTGGCACCCTATGGTCCGACCCCTATGGATGTACCACCTTCCGTTCCGAAGATATGGCCAAAACAATTTTTGTTTTCGGTACATCCCTTAAAAAAAAAAAAGGCAATTTTTCCCATCCCTAGTGATCGAGGACATCCCTAGGAACTGCGCACGCTCGCGCTTCGCACTCGCGGGCTCGTTCTGCCAAAAATGTCAATCTTTCCCATCCCTAGTACCCAGGTACATCACTACGAACTGCGCCCGCTCGCGCTTCGCTACTCACTCAAAAAATTTTTCAAGACTCCCATACAACGACACGTCTCACTAAAATGTCAAAAAACCATGTCAAATGTCAAGGTTTTTCCCCACTCAGTATTAGACACCTGACATTCTTTTCATACATTACTACCATGTCAAAAGACTCCTTCAGTCAGTCAGTCAGTGAGTTACCGTTTTGTAGCCTTATATATAGTCAAAAAAAATTTAGTATGGACAATATGAAGAAAATATGAATGAATACATACCTGCAAAACATATATTTCGATTCTTAGTCGTCAACTCGTCATCACATCCTTCGAATAACATTATTTTGTCATGCTATACTTGCATAAAACCATCCATAATCATTTCGTTACACACAACGGACCAGCAACGGACCAACGGACTGAACGGACTAACCCGAAGCCCGAAAAAGTCCGATCGGTCCGTGGTCCGCGGACTCGCTCACGGTTGAAAAAGTCCTATTTGATGATTTAGGACTTTTTATACGTTTTCGGTCTTTTACGGACTTTTTATTTGGTCCATATGACAGCTCTGCAGTAGACCCGTTACTTCGAGACCCCCGAGACGAGAAGTAATTCGGGGGAGAGTAAGAGGACAGCTCACTGGCAAAAAACCAGGAGGCCCACCATGCCTGGGACCGATGGATGGCGGTATATCCATGCCTGCCTGCCCAGCGTATGACCGCCGGGAGGGGCAAAGTCCTGGAAAGGCTTATGTCCAGCAGTGGACGAACTAGGCTGATGGATGGATGGATGATAGACCCCTTTATAGATATTATAAAGCGTCGTTGAACCTTGATATTGAGCACTTACCGAGTCTTTAGTATAAATTTGGCTGTATAAATAAATGTGACTTTTTATGCGATGGTAGTATTAAATTCGTGAAATATTTTTTAAATGTACCTACAATGCTTAAGATGAATGTCAGAATCGTAGATCAAGGTAGTACTGAAAGGTTCCGGTGCGTTGTACGTACCATGTGCGGCTGCGCGTGTATCTCGGTGAGCATGCGCGCGCGCTGCGCGTAGTCGTCGTACCGGTCGGCTAGCAGCGCGGCCGCCTCCGCGTTGAGGGCCGAGTCGGGGTTGGGCGCGATGAGCAGCGAGCTGAGCGCGAGCAGCGCGTGTGCCAGCCCCAGCTCCGGGCGCCAGTCGCGCGCCAGCGTCGACACGCACACCTCGCCCGCCCACGACACGTTCGGGTGGAACACCTTGGTGAGGAAGCGCGCGCGCGGCGCCGCCGGCCAGCCGCCCAGCGACACCTGCACCTTGAACACGCCGCCCGCGTACGGCGTGCCCGCTAGAACATACATACACTCTATCTATATCATCGTACAACGCGACATGCATTGGTGTTGATTCGGTGTGGCACGATTTAGATTTAACTTACTTGACAGACTAATCTTAATTTAAAAGCATTCTGTCCTTGTCTTTTCGACAGAATCATGTCAAATAAGTTAAATCGTGCTACACCGAATCAAAATGATAGGTACCTGCACTGTACATACGTGGACAAACACAATATCATTTCAACTAGACAATTTGGTTTTCAAAGGGGTAAATCCACGGAAAATGCGGTGTTGGAACTTTTGGCATCTGTTAGCTCTGCTTTAGGTGGAGGTCAGGCTTGTTTGGGTGTGTTTCTGGATTTGGCAAAAGCCTTCGACACTGTTTCACCTGTTATTCTACTGCGAAAGCTGGAATGTTTGGGCATACGTGGAATTGCCCTTAATTGGTTTACCAGTTACCTTACAAATAGAAGCTTACGAACAAAGGTCGACCAATACTTAAGTGAGCCAAAAATCATTCATTATGGCATACCACAGGGGAGTATTTTAGGGCCTACCCAGGGCCGGATTTAGGGGAGGGCAACCGGGGCTGCAGTCCCGGGGCCTCCACAAGAGAGGGGCCCCCACAATAGTGGCTCCGCCAATAAATTGAAAATTTTGATTTTAGTGGACTGTATGCGAAGCGTTAAAATGGGAACTATTACTGGCGTGACAAGTATAAAAATTTGGAAAGTTTGTTATTCAACAAGTTTTATCACACTATTGCCAAAAAACAAGAATTATAACAATAAGATAATGTCATTATGGGATTTTTAGTTTTGTTTTTTGTTATAGTAATACATATGAGCACTTATGGAAACAGCGGATATATGATCGATCTTGAATCAAAGAAGGTGCCTCTACTTCGTTGTTGCCCAGGGGCCTCCACATCCTATAATGCGGCTCTGGGCCTACCCTCTTTTTAATCTATATTAATGACATATGTAAGAATTTATTCCAACCCGAAGAAGGAGTTGAAGTCTTTTGTTATGCCGACGACACGGCTTTGGTATTCACTGGTAAAAACTGGGTATCGGCATTCTCGCGAGCTGAGGAAGGACTTAGACGTGTGGCTTCATGGCTTTCAAATAATCTGCTTACTTTAAACACCAGAAAAACAAAATTAGTTTGTTTTCAAAAAACTAAAGCATCGGAACCCGATCCTTCTCTTAAGCTAACGTTACACTCGTGCGACACGTCACTCCTCGATTCGGATAGCAATAAATCATGCCCTTGTCCATCAATCAGCCGTTCCGCTTCGGTTAAATATTTGGGACTGGTTTTAGACGAAAAATTAAACTTTGAAGAGCACATTTCCGCTCTTTCATCTCGTGTGAGACGTCTTATTCAGGTTATGAAACTCTTGCGTCGGAGTGCTGACCGGGAAGTTCTTAGACTAGTATACATCAGCCTCTGTCAATCTTTATTGTTATATTGCATTCCAGCTTGGGGTTGTTTGTTTGTTTGTTTTTCAAGGTTCTTTATTTAACAGGATAAATACAATGGTATGAAAACTTACAACATAGTCAGTAAGCACATAAACATAATATTACTTTGCTTTTTAAGGCTTTTACATGCACCTGTCAAAACTTATGGCAATTACATTAAAATAGTTTTACATAGAATGAAAATATTTTCTAAGATGAAATCATACCTTCTACTTAATATAAACAATTTGCTGTATTGTATATTTGTTACAATGATAAGGCCCAAAAGGGACAAAAGTGATAAAACGTTGCACGTTACTTTATAGGTTTAAGAATAAAGAGGGCTAATAAGTTTTACGTATAACATATTACTATTACTTAAAATAGGAAATAACAGATTAAATGCAAACAAAACACGTCAGGGGGTAGATTAACAAAATTATCATGCGAGCATAAGAATGGAATGCGGCCGCTAACTTAACCGAAGTCAAGGAAGTAGTGATGAGGTAATCTGTACGATCGATAAGTATCGATGTATGATAGGGTACATAGCCGGGATTTTCCGATGGATGAAATTAATTTGTTTATGTGGTGGGGATTTTTTTCAATGTAGAATTTGTGTGAAATTTTGTGTACATATGATTTTAGTGTAGGTAAGTTAATGGCAGAATGTAGATTTTTAAGATTAGTATAAAACGGGGTATTAAATGAAATCTTTAACGCTTTATTTTGGACAACCTGAAGTCTGTCGTAGTTGGTGTTGGAAGTGCTGCTCCAGACTGGAGCGGCGTAAGTAATACGGGGTCTAATTAATGTTTTGTAGATTCTGAGTTTAGTGTATGGGCTTAGGTTGGACCGCCTGTTCATAATTCGACTTAGTGCACCTAGTGATTTGATGCCTTTTTGGCGTAATAAGTTGATTTGTTCTGTCCACTTAACTTTGGTATCAAGAACTACACCTAGGTATTTTACACTAGGGCTCCAAGGAATATTATAATTGTTGATGGAAAGTTTTTTAGTCGGCAGAGTTCGACCACGTGTAAAAAGAATGGCCTCGGTTTTGGACTCATTCAGTTTAAGTTTCCATTTCCTAAAAAATTGTGTTAGTAACTCGATGGAGAGTTGCAAGCGGCTAATAATAAGGTCAATGTCACTAGATGTGGAAAAGGAAGCTGTGTCATCAGCAAAGCATGCTAACTGTGTATGAGGTTGCTTAGGAATATCATTCAAATAGGCCAGGAATAGGTAGGGACCCAAGACAGAGCCTTGTGGGACGCCGGCAGGGACGTCGTAAGGAAGAGATTTTACATTACGACCAATATGAACTCTAAATTGGCGATTTGTAAGATATGACTGGATCAGCCTCATCATAATTAATGGTACTCCGAGGTTTATCAGCTTGTGAAGTAGGCCTGCGTGCCAAACAGTGTCGAACGCTTTTTCAATATCGAGTAGGAACATCCCTGTCGAATTCCTTATATTGAGGTTGTGTGCAATATGTTCAGCTACACGGGCAAGCTGTTGGACCGTGGTGTGACCACTGCGAAAGCCGAACTGTTCACATATGAGGTGTTTATCACAGGTCCGAGACAACCTGGTAAGTATGATACGTTCGAATAGCTTTCCGATAGCAGACAATAGGCTTATAGGCCGGTAGCTCACAGGAATGGCGTCATCCTTACCGGGTTTCTTAATGGCGATAACTTTTGCTATTTTCCATGATGATGGATAGTACCCAAGGCGAAGGCAACCATTAAAAAGTTTGACAAGAAGGACGATACATTTCTGGGGTAGATTTTTTATCAGGGAGTTCGAGATAGCATCATATCCAGGAGACTTGCGACATTTTAGGTTTCTTAGGTGATTCCAGATTTCCTTTGGCGTTACAGGGGTAATATCTGAACACGAGGTAGCACAGCTGTTAAGAAGTGACATGGAGTTCTCGACTTCTTTATCAGTATCTGGACTTGCCCAGTCTGAGGTAAGCAGCATATTGCAATGAAAGGATTTCGCCAGGATGTTAGATTGTTCCTGGACGTCATTTGTGGAGGAGCCGTCGTCTTTGAGCAGAGGTGGGATGGCAGTGGATTTGGGATTTAAAGCTTTAACTACTTTCCAAATATCGGACGAGGGATTATCAACACTTTTCATTTTTTTGTCCCACGCCTTGTCATTGTTTACTCGTATTGCTGTTTTAATTTGGTCTTGCAGGGAATTTATGGCAGTTCTCAGGTTAATCCTAACTCTTAAATTTGATTCACTTTGTTGTTGTCTCCTAAGGTAGTTTTTTTGTTTGATGAGCTTTTTTATAAAACGAGGCAAGGGCTTAGGGCTGTTGTTTAATACATTTTTTGGGACAAATAATTCTTTTGCTTCGGCTATCAATTGAACCAGGTGAGCAATTTCAGAATCGATAACTTCAATAGAATCAAAGACATTGTTTTTAGGATTACGTTGCTATTGAGAAACGATCGGTAGCGTAGCCAGTCTGCTTCAGAGTAATTGTAAGTTACTGGATAGTCCTGTGCAAAAACCAGGGGCAGGTCGAACATAACTGGAAGATGATTCGAGGAAAGCGCGGGGATTGTAAGAAGTTCCGATAAATTGTCAACGTTTTTGGTAAGACAAAGATCAGGAGTTGAGGGAACATCCCCAGGCCTGTAATGTACAAGGGTTGGGGTACCAGGGGCATGAATAGTGTAATTTTTCACCATCATATGTTCAAGTAGCTGTGTCCCACGTTTGTTGGTAGATGAGCATAGCCAGAGCTTGTGTTTTGCATTGAAATCCCCCATAATGAGGACTTTAGTTCCTAAGTTAAGCAGTAGGTCGAGATCGTGAGTAACAAGGTCGAGATTAGGTGACTGATATGCAGATATAATAATGTAATCCTGCCCTGACGAGCAGATTTTAATACCAATAGCTTCAACGGATTGGGTAATAGGAATAGATATACAGGAGTGTGCAATGCAGGATTTAATAAAGATGGCTACACCTTGACCCCTACCACAATTAAGTTTATTCTGTCGGTAACAAGTATAGCTAGGTATGTCTAATGATATGTGTTTAGCAAGCTTAATTTCGCTAACAGCAAGCACATCAATTGATTTTTCGACGAGTAGGTCAGCTAATTCATTGATTTTGGTACCGATGCCGTCCGCATTCCAGAACATAAATTTTAAACTTACTGGATCAGCAGCTTGGCAATATGTTAGAGGACTAAACATATTGACTGAGATGAGTTAGTACTAGAATGACTTTGTCAGCCATAGTTACACAATTTTGGAACTTATCTTTAACACTCTTGATTGCAGACAGTATTTGTAACATTTCAAGAGTAATAGAGTCGTGAGAAGGATCTGCCGATTTGATCCGGTCAGCATAGGTTTCATTGTCCAAAGTTGGTCTGTTTAAAGGATGATTTGTCTTCAGAGGTGCAGTGGTCCGTAGCTTGGGCCAGGAAACAACATCAGTCAGGTCACAAGCTGGGGCTATTTCTGCTGGTTTTAGGTTTCGTGATTCTCGATGAGCATTAGCACGTTCAAGGTATTTAAGACGCACTTGACACTGTCGATAGCTAGCTGTGTGTTCTTCGTTACAGTTGCAGCAACGGGGAGGTACTTGGCGTGACTTGTTGGGACAGTCTTTTGTAGCGTGGTTTTCTGTACATTTCACGCATCGCGGCGTTAAGTTGCAATATCTTGAGGCATGTCCAAACCTTTGACATCGATAGCACTGGGTACCATGCTCGGTGTTGGGCTTAAAGCGCTGGACTTGTATGGCACAGCTACATAAATATTTGATTTGCTTGAATTTTCGAATGTCTGATCCTGCTGGTAGTTGAGCAAGGAAGGGTGGAAAATCAGCATTCGGGTTCTTGGTTTTAAGCTTCGTAATAATCACGTCTTTAAAACTAAGGCGCGCCAGTTCATCAGCTAAAGAGCTTTCCACTGTTGCTGGAAGACCACGTAGTACAACTTTGAATAGCTTTTCGTCTTTGCGACTTTGGGTATAATATTGTATGTCCTTAGCTAGGAGACCTTCTTTCAGGGTCTGATGGGAGGTTGGAGTGTAGCAAAAGACAGCGACTTTGGTTTTGCTCCTATAAGCTAGATGATAGTTGGTAGCATGTAAACTTATCAGATCGTTGATAGTTTCATGTGTCCAACCAGGTAGGACATTCAAAATTATGGGTGGCAGTTTATGTGATCTTGTTCTTCCAGAAGAAGCAATGGGTGATGAATCTGGTCTTGAATCGGAACTTGTATCCGTGGGAAGGTTTAAAAAGCGGTTACTAACTTGGATTTTTGGTGCATTGGCATTAACGCCTGCGGCAGTAGCCGGCCTCTTGGGTACTTGCCATTGACCTGGGTTGGCATCATCAGCAGGTCTCTTTCCACCGCTTAGGCTTCCAGTAGATGACGTTCTGGTTAGGTATTTCTCCATGATACGTTATTTGATGATTATCAATATCGATACTGTGTATCGATACCTTACCGGACCCATCCCTAGAGAAGGATGACGCAGTAAGTAGTAAACTTGTTTGTCGTTTTAGCAATACGATACGTGTGCTTGTCACTAGAGCTGACGACCGAATGACCAGCTTGGGGTGGCTCAGCAAAGTCGACTCTCATCATGCTTGAAAGAGCTCAACGGTCCGTTCTTAAGGTGATGCTTAGGAAACCTTACAGATTCCCCACCAAGACACTTTATAGGGAATGCAATCTGTTAACAGTGCGCCAAATGTATATCTTAAGAGCTGTATTAAGCTATCATAGACTTGTTTTAAATTCCCCTGATTATGACTTGCAGTTGGCGAAGAGAAATTTTATTGTTAAACTCCCTGCCATAAATACCACATTTGCTCGCCGTTTTTCGACATTTTCGTTTCCGTTCATATATAAAAGAACGGACAGCCTGTGTCAAATACATGATCTCTCCGTTCGTGAAGCCAAAACTCGTGTAACAGACTGGTTATCTAAGCTGGATTACGACTCTACTGAGAAAATAATAATACCTGTGGCTTAACATACCTCTTAGAATAATAATTTCCGTGTATGATTCTGTAGCTAATCGTAGTAGTTTTTAATATATATATTTATTCTTATGTTTTTATGTAAACTTATTGAATAATATATATATCACATTTTGTAATTTATAATAACTTTATTTAAGTTACAATTAAGTTTTCATTATTTGTTAAATGCATGTTAGTAAACGAAATTATCTTTTAGTAAACCATATTGTCACGGTCCCCGCAGGACAAGTTAGGCTTAGCGTGGGGACCACTGTTTTATACGCATGTATTGTAAAAATTCGTGTAAGTTAATTAAATATATTTTCATTTTCATTTTCATATTTTCATCTTTGTATACCTTATATTATTATTTAAAGTGGAACAGTGCACAGGGGCCTGCTATCCCCCTAACAAATTTTTCTGCCGTTTTTTGAGGAAGACGCAATGGGGACGAGGTAAAATACGTATAGCACACACTTCAACTTACGCCTACAAAAGAAAAAAATCTGTAATTACACACGCACACTAAAATAAAAGTTCATACTATCACAATTTATCTCACACGTCTAAATATTTTCATGTCTGAATACAGATCAAATTGTCAATATGTGTCTGTGGTGGATTAGGGATGTAGTAAAATATAAACACATTTTGGAAACATATTTTTAGCCCAATTCAACATTATTTTTTCAAATATGAAATGCACTCATTTCTTTTTCTTTGTTTGTTTTGTATTTTTTCGCATTTTGGCGGGAAAATTGTTAAACAGAGCTTTTTAAAAAAAAACCTGCTTGCGTATTTTTAATTCCGAATTTTTTTCTACTACCTTTATGAAAACGTTCCATTTAATACTGGAAATTAGTTTTGAAAATCGAACTTTCCGGGCCCCGTTGTGGAATGACTATAAGGTCAGTTTGAAATATCGTATTGAAATTATTGAAATTTCATTTATTGCAAAATTAGGTTCTTTTTGACGTTTGTATTCATTTCATGCTAAATGAGGTTCTTTTTGACGTCCTTAGTTTGTCTTTAATTATGTTTCACGACATAATCGATTATATAGCGTCTGACACTCTTTTTTCGCAAAATGATACTGGCCACAAATAAAAGTCGCCGGCCGACGCCTGACAAAAAAAAGATGAAAACCGCGCCGTGCTTTGCAAAGTCATAAAATACATTAAACTTGAAAGGGAAAATTAAATATTTAAATACATAAATCCCCCCCATTTTAATTTAAAGGCCTCCCCTCTAAAGAAAAAGAAACCGTCCCCAAAACCTCCAAAACTTGCAATCTAAAACAGTCCGCAAATAAATTCAAAATTCCAAGTTCAAATCGGACAATGGGAAATCGTACAACTCGAATTCACACAAAAACAAGTGAAGGTAGTAAAATAAATTCAAATCGTATGAATAAAAATAACAAGGGGGATAAAATCAATTCAATAAATATCCTCCAAGTTAATCTTCAACACAGTGTCACGGGGACAGCCACCCTGAGAAGGACCCTGGAAGAGCAACCCAACACCATAGCGATCATTCAAGAGCCTTATCTAACTAGGGGCAAGGTCAGTAGCTATAGTAATCTAAAAGGTGCAGTCTACACACCCGCTAAACAAAACAAAATAAGAACATTTATTTATGTGCCAAACTTATACAACGCATCGCTAGTGTCCCATTTGTGCTCCGATGATCTTACGGTTATTAATCTGAGAACCGGTCTGGGTGGGGACCTGGAAGAGATATATGTAGCTTCTGCGTATCTAGATGGGACACTTGAAACTCCAAGACCTGAACTCGAAGCACTATTGAATCACTGCATGCGGAACAAAATACAGCTCATCATAGGCTGTGATGCAAATGCCCATTGTACAGTCTGGGGATGCCCAGATACAAACACCAGAGGTAAGGACACATTGGACTTCATCCTGAAATATGAATTAGACATTCTCAATAGAGGCTCTGAGCCGACCTTCGTCACTCGAACAGCTCAAACGATAGTGGATCTAACTTTAGTAACAAAGGTCATAAGCAACTACATCAATGGATGGCATGTAGCAACTAATGAAACATCAGGGTCTGACCACAGGCGCTTGAGGTATGTACTAGAGATAGGAGAACACGAACCTAGGAAATATAGAAATCCAAGGAAAACCAATAAACTAAAATTAAAAACACTGGTAAAGGAAAAAATTGACATGTTTCCGGAACTACTCAGCGCAACAAGACTGTCAATTAAAGAGATAGAAGAACAGGTCTCTAAAATAACTGAATGCTTAATGAGCAGCTACGAAACATCATGCCCTCTCGTAACAGAGAAATGCAAATTCGACAGTAAAAAATTGGGGTGGTGGAGCAAGAAACTCGGGAAGCTGAGGAAGAAAATGCGACATCACTTTAATAGGGCCATGAATACCAAACTAGATAAAGATTGGGACGACTATAAATCAGCCCGCCTTACTTTCAACAAGGAGGTAAGATTTAAACAAAGTGAAGCCTGGAGTAAATTCTACAACAACATTCAAAATCAAAGTGAAACATCCCGTCTAAGAAAAGTTTTGGCCGGGGATACCCAAACAAAGCTAGGAACCCTAAAAAAACCTGATGGTAACTACACGTCAAATGATCAGGAACAACAGACCTTACTACTAGAAACCCATTTTCCGGGGTGTCAGATGAAAGGTAATACTACATGGTCAGATGAACCAACTACCAATCCCTCCGAGGAGGACTGGGAGATGGCGAACCAAATTGTTACAGAAGAAAAATTAAAATGGGCTGTGAGTACGTTTCTTCCTTACAAATCACCTGGTGGAGATGGCATTTTTCCTGCGTTACTGCAATGGTGTCTTGATTGACATCATAGGACACCTTGTGGTGATCTTCAGGAACTGCCTGGCGTGGAAGTACGTCCCCACCTCATGGAGGGATGTCAAAGTAGTTGTTCAGAATAAAATGTATATTTCGGAACGCATCCATCAATGGTCTATATATTTTGTCTATGGACTTGGAGCTGTCAAAAACGAGGGACGTGGAATTTGCTTGGTATAGATCGCGGACGATTTTAATATGTGTTATTAAGGGATATTAACGGTAAATCGGTGCGGACACCGTAAAGAATATAAGTGAATCAATGGCTGACGTTATTTTGGCGTGAAGGCCACTTTTTGGTGAATTTCCTGTGTGTGTGTGACATAACCTGTGTCCACGCGGCTTCCGACAAGTGGACTTGTTAATTACTATTTCTGGGTTCGGATGCATCCTGGGGTAGGAGATTTGTGTTTAGATTCATCGTGGAAGGTGATCTACGTGTCACGGCACCGGAACACTTTGGACTCCGCAGCGAAAGGTCTTCGTGCGTGGACCAGCAGATGACGTCATCATACAACTGTCTGGTAGGATATTTTATATTAAATATTAGAATATAAGATACTTGTATACTATAAATCTGGGACAGCTATGGGCCCCTGCCCCAGCTGCAAGTATCACCCTTTAGCATACAATTAGTGGTGTCTGAGCGTGGTTATGGAATCCTCGCACCAGTGACGTCGATGCCCGTCACTAGTCAGTATTACCACTTTTTATATGCTACAATTTCTGGTAGCAACGAGCGTTTATATCAAACAAATTTTGGTAGCCAGTCCGTGGTTAATCCACCTAATAAACCTTTGGATTATATACATATAAACAGCGGAACTGGGCGGCCCCAGGGTCATTGAACTGTTAACATAGCTAGGCTTTTACATGGTTGTATTATTGATATGTTATTGATGTAGCAATTACAAATTGGATTTGTTTAGTGCTTTGAGTAGTTAATTGATTACCGGAGGGTACCACATTGATGTGGTTCAGTAATATCAGTATAATTTGATAGTTTAGTACATATCAGGTGTTCTTGTACTACAATAACATAATCATATAACGGTTTATATTATAGATTGGAAATCAACTTGTTAGCTAATATACGGTTATCTTGGCTTGAATTTATGTACTTACAAGCATGTATACAAGTGCATAGTGGAATGTGCATTCGGGTTTGTGTGTATTGTATACACCAAATATAATTTAAATTTGGTAATATAGAATTAGGTAGGAACCTATTTGTTTGTTTTGTATTACTGATACAGTACTTACATTGGTAATTGGGAATTAATTTTGCTAATTAAATTCTATTTATAGGTAGGGTATCTATTGAGCAGTGCTTCTGTATTTTGTGCCGTGTCAGGGTGTTTGCTAAATAGTTTTATTTATACATTTCCCGGTTTGTTGCGGCATGATGTCCAAGTCTCACAAGGCTGCGTTGGCGAAAGAGCTCCGCTGGTTTACAACCGTCCAGGGATTGCTTTCTCGTTCGGATCGCGACAATGCAATCCTGGAGAGAGCCGAGCGGATGCATCAGCGGCTGGCTGATGCAGAGGCGGCTGTGGCAGCACTGCAGGAAAGTGATGGGCCTATGGATAGGTATGTTACTGATTTAGCTCAGATAAAAGGGATTTATGATGCTTTAACAGAGGCGGCCTCCATGATCAAAAAGCGACAATCGGGCAGCCCGGTTGTTAGCACACCTAGACCAATAGATGGCGCCACTGGTAAGACGCTGGTTATAACGTCGAATAATATTGCTGATGTAAAGAGGCAAAATTCAGGAGGTCCTGTAGTTGTCACGCCTCAACCGGTAGATGGCGTGTCTAGTAGTTTGGTTAGTTTAGAACTAAATAAATTTAATGGGAAAATGGAAGAATGGGTTTCATATAGGAATATGTTTACGTCATTAATAAATTCTAGGATAGATTTGACAAAGGGGCAAAAGATGGCATATTTGATGTCAACATTGGAGGGCGAAGCAAGGTCGCTCATCCAGCACCTCAGGGTAGAGGATGATCATTATGATACAGCGTGGGGCTTATTAAATGATAGGTATCAGAACATGCGCTTATTGGCGGATGCGCATGCGTCTCAATTGTTGACGTTACCTAGGGTAACCGACTGGGCACAGCTGAGGCAGCAATTACTAACTCCGGTCACTGCGGCGTGTAATGCCCTTAGAACATTAGGTTTACCGGTGGACGAGTGGTCGTTTTTACTCGTTCACATTATTTTAGGTAGGTTGCCTAATGACGTGAGGTCACGTTTTGAGCGGGTGTCCGCAGGAAAAGATGGCAGCACTGTGCCTAAATTTACGGACTTAATGAAGTTTATTGAATATGATGCTAGGGTAGCAGAAACATCACAACCGGACTTGGCGCCATCTGGGGCGCAATCATTTTCGTCTGCTGGCTCATCGGAATGTGGGGAGCCCAGACAACCGCAGCAGTCGCGGGGACGCGATATGACGCGTTTGGCGGGGGTCGCCGTGGTCAAGAGGTCATCGACCTGTTTACAGTGTGGCCATACGGGGCATGACCTGCTGAGATGTCAGCAGTGGCGAAACCTGCACGTCACCGAGCGGCGACGCATAGTGAAGTGTAAGGGCCTGTGTTTCGGTTGCTTGGGCAATCATTTTGAACGTAATTGTCCCGAGCCACGACGTTGCAGTGTTTGTGAGGGGCCTCACCATTTATTGTTGTGTGCCAACAGATCTGAAGCGGCTTCACCGGTCCCGCAGCGACGGAGCCCTACGGGCGGGGGTGCTTCAGGGAGAACTCCCCCCCCCTTGGACAACGGGGGTGCGTCAGGGAGAACTTCCCCCCCCTCGGTCCAGGGAAGGCATGTTGTCGGGCAGAGCTCCCCTCCGTCGGAACGGAGGACTGCGGCGCGAGGCGCGCCCCCTCACCGGGAGGTTAGTTATGTATCTGCGCGTGGACCCGTAGGGGGCTTGCCTACGGGCTATCACACATATGGCCATGTTGTGAATTGGGCCCCTACGGGCGGGGGCCAATTGGAGTTGGCAAGGGCTAGGCCCCCCCTCCCCGCGCCGGTTTTGGTGCCAGCTGGCATGGAGCACCGTGTTAAGACGGAGTCACGGGGTTACTCACCGCCGTACCGGGAATACCCGCGGTTAGAGTACCACCCGCCGTACTCAGGGAGAGTTGGAGGCTACGCTCCCCCCAGGGTGGGGATGTGCACACACCAGCCGTATTATTGCCAGTGGACTGGTCCTGCACTCCACAGGTGGGGTAGCCTGTAACTAGCTTGTTCAAGCCATGAGTACGGAACCGCGGACGGTTCTGTTGCCTACCGCGATGGCTCGCGTCTAGGGCCCTCCTCGACTCGGAAAGTCAAGTGGCGCACCGATTGGTTTTGAACCTGGAGGTTTCGTCGGTTCCGCTCCTAGGTATTGGTGGACTGGAGTTGAATCAGCGGCTGCAGCCATGGTTATAGACAATATTGTCGGCTGGCAGCCTTCTTTGGACCTTCCTCCGTCCATAATCTCATGCACGTCAGGTCTGCATCTGGCAGACCCACGTTTTGTCATCCGGCCCCAGTCGATGTTTTCCTGGGCGCGGATTTGTTAGGATGGATCCTATTTGGATTTTAAAAGACTCTGGGTTCTTCTTCATTGGTGGAGGTATCCACAATTTTGGATATTCAATATTTGATTCGATACTTGGATTATTATGTTCGAACTTAGGAAATGGCTTTCAAATGAACATATACTGTTTGCAGATTTGAAGGATCCCAATATGATGGTGGTATTATGTTGAAATACCAACCAGTCAATGAAATTCATATATTTTGTCCCCAACCGTGAGTGCAGAGGAGCGTTGGAGCGCATTGGTACACTGGGTTCGTGTACTTCAGGCGGACCTCATCAAGTTTAGACTTCGAGTTCTGCGCGAGGATCACGCCAGGCTGAAGTGAGCGGTTGCTCGTTTGAATCCTTTCACGGATTATGAAGGACTTCTGCGTTTTGGAGGCTGATTTTGGAGAGCTGACCTGCCATACGGAAGTCTTCATCCTTTGCTTCTACCCAAGACGGACCTTTGGTAAATCTGTTGGTGTCGGATTGACACATACGTAATGCGCACGGGGGTTTTCAGCAATCGCAACGCTCGGGTTGTGAAAGCATACCTTGTGTATTTGTGTGCTTGGCCACCAAGGCCGTTCACTTGGCAGTGGTATCAGCTTTGACTACGGAGGCCTTCGTCGCCGCGTTGGATCGTTTCGTGTCGCGTAAGGGTTTACCTTCACTTATTCGCTCCGACAATGGCACAAACTACAAAGGTACTGCTAACTATCTAAAAGATATTGATAATTTTTTGTTTTGTAAATAACTATGCTAGTTTAAGTTAAATCTTCGCCCGGAAAGGGGTAACTTGGCGGTACAGTCCCCCAAATTGCCCTCACTGGGGAGGGAATTTTTTGAAGCTGCCGTCAAGTCGGCGAAGACCCACCTCCGCTGCGTTATTGGGGAAACTGTCCTAATTTTTGAGGAGCTTGCCACTGTATATTGTTAAGTGGAAGCGGTCCTCAACTCTCGTCCTCTCTGTGGTCAGACAGGACTGAGCATCCTAGGGAAGGAAATTTAATTCTTTGGAAGGATATGAACTTGCTATCCTTGTTTGGCGCCGGGGCCGTATATTAAAGTTGTTTTGGCGGAGACGGAACTCCACGCGTCGCAGAGGTGTTGGTCGAAGGTTCGATTTTGTGACGAGCCATGACAACTCTCTCCCGTCTCCCGGTTGTATGAGCTAGTGGACTGATTGCTCAGCCCAGAGCGGGGGACTGTTCAGAATAAAATGTATATTTCGGAACGCATCCATCAATGGTCTATATATTTTGTCTATGGACTTGGAGCTGTCAAAAACGAGGGACGTGGAATTTGCTTGGTATAGATCGCGGACGATTTTAATATGTGTTATTAAGGGATATTAACGGTAAATCGGTGCGGACACCGTAAAGAATATAAGTGAATCAATGGCTGACGTTATTTTGGCGTGAAGGCCACTTTTTGGTGAATTTCCTGTGTGTGTGTGACATAACCTGTGTCCACGCGGCTTCCGACAAGTGGACTTGTTAATTACTATTTCTGGGTTCGGATGCATCCTGGGGTAGGAGGTTTGTGTTTAGATTCATCGTGGAAGGTGATCTACGTGTCACGGCACCGGAACACTGTGGACTCCGCAGCGAAAGGTCTTCGTGCGTGGACCAGCAGATGACGTCATCATACAACTGTCTGGTAGGATATTTTATATTAAATATTAGAATATAAGATACTTGTATACTATAAATCTGGGACAGCTATGGGCCCCTGCCCCAGCTGCAAGTATCACCCTTTAGCATACAATTAGTGGTGTCTGAGCGTGGTTATGGAATCCTCGCACCAGTGACGTCGATGCCCGTCACTAGTCAGTATTACCACTTTTTATATGCTACAATTTCTGGTAGCAACGAGCGTTTATATCAAACAGTAGTATTTCTACCTAAGCCAGGTAAGGAGGACTACACACAACCTAAAGCGTATAGACCTATAAGCCTCTCGCCGTTTTTTCTGAAAACGCTAGAGACTCTGTGATAGGTATATTAGAGACGGACCTCTGAGAGAGCGACCGCCCCACAAAAATCAGCATGCCTATCTACCAGGCAAATCAACTGAGACAGCATTGCACCAAGTAGTACACAAAGCGGAGTTAGCAATTGAAACGAAACAATCATGCCTAGCAATTTTTATAGACATAGAGGGAGCTTTTGACAAAACCACCTTTCCAAGCATCGTACATGGACTGCAAGGACATGGAGTTCACAAGCTGGTTATTGAGTGGGTCACCAACATGCTCAAAAAAAGGACAGCATACATTGAATCAACAGGACAGACACGCTGTGAGGTAACCAGAGGATGCCCCCAAGGAGGGGTACATTCACCACTTCTATGGGTGGTAGTCATAAACGACCTTCTGGTAGACCTTAACAAGGACGGGTTCTGCACAGTTGGTTATGCAGACGACCTTGTTATAATGATATCGGGCCTGTTCGAAGGAACGCTATGCAGTAAAATGCAACAGGCGCTCCAAAAGATAGAAATCTGGTGTAAAAGACACAGTCTTACAGTCAATCCTCAAAAGACTGAACTAATGCTCTTCACTAGAAAAACAAAACTTCCCAACCTCAAACTCTCAAAACTATTTGGCACGCAGCTGTCCCTCAGCAAGGAAGTCAAATACCTTGGAGTTTGGTTGGACGACAAACTACTCTGGGCCAAACAGCTCGACCACGTAGTGAGGAAGGCGACAAACACGCTATGGCAGTGTAGACGGGCAATCGGTAAAGACTGGGGTCTTACCCCGAAACTGTGCAAATGGCTCTATACTGTAGTTGTTAGACCTGTAATAACCTATGGAGCCCTCGTTTGGTGGCCAAGAACGGAACTAACTACAGTAGAAGCCAAGTTGCAACAACTGCAACGACTAGCATGCACGCTAATATGCGGATGCATGAAATCAACACCATCAGCGGCCCTTGACATACTATTAGGGCTCACCCCGCCTCATTTACATATTCAACAAGAGGCAATGGTTGCGGCCCTACGGGTAAAATCCACAGGCCAATGGAAAGCCAACTCAATACAAACCAATCACTGCCGAATCTTAGACCGAGCTATAGCTATCGTTCCAGACGCACAACTTGGTACTGACAGAACTCCGAAGACGTTCCTAACAGACAAAAAGTACAGAATATCTTTGGATGGAATGGCTGAACCCAGCCAAAAGGTATTAAACTTCTACACAGATGGCTCAAAATCAAAGGATGGCGCTGGTTGTAGCTACATCTTACCTGAACTGGGCCTGAGTAAATCAATATCGCTCAGTGCAACAACAACTGTCTTTCAAACTGAAACTGCAGGTATACTCCTAGCGGCCAGAGCAGCAAAAGCATTATGCGCTGACCAACCCTGTGACATTGAAGAGATCACAATTACTACAGATAGTGCTGCATCTTTATCAGCATTAAACAAACCAGTAAGCAGGTCTAAAATCACATCAGACTGTCACAAGGAACTTCAAGATCTCTCAAACATATGTAAGGTAAATCTGTTTTGGACTAAAGCACATAGCCACAACAAAGGAAATGAACAAGCAGACTCGTTAGCTAAACTAGCATCCACAAGGAAGGCAAATGCACAGAGCAACTACCTGTGTCGCCCTTCCGCGAAGGCAATTAGGGAAGAGCTGAGGAAATTCTCGCAAAGGGAACAAAACAAGCAGTGGGCAGAGAGGATAGACTGCCGTATGACAAAAATGATGGTACCCCAGACAGACTGTAAGTTAACCAGGTACCTTTTAAAACTAAACCGGACTGACTTGAAAGATATGGTAAGTATACTAACAGGTCACTGTAACTTAAATAAACATCTCTTCACTACGGGTACCACGAATAGCCCGCTATGTAGGGGATGCATGAACGAGGATGAGACGGTGGAGCACGTGCTTCTCCACTACCCCGTCACTGCGGAAATAAGAACGAAAGTAGGGTTAGCGACGATGATGAGCTCCAGCTTCCCTTCACTGAATCAGTTGTGTCAGCATGTCGATGCCATTCGGCTCTATTTTAAAGAGCTGGGCTGGCTAGGGTGACTGACCGGGGGGAAGTGCACAATACTCGCGGTAGCGGAGAGTCCGTGCAATCGCCCCCACTTCGAATTTAGAATAAATCAGGTAGTAGAAAAAGTATCGATCGCAACGAGTAAAAAATGGGTTTTCTTACCCTCCGAATGTAAGCTTTCGAAGTGAGCATACTCATCACGAAATATACTATTTTTCATTCACTATTTTTTATCACTGTTTTTAGTTTTAAGGCGGTTCAAAGGATTTTTTTTGCTAAATAACATAGTGTCAGAAATAAAAGGAAGACCGCGAATTTTAATATTTGATGTGAAATTTTGTTCAAATAAATGTAAAATTGTTAAAAAATAAATGTTAGAAAGCTGATGGTCCGAGTTTCATGCCACATGTTTGTTATTAGTCGGTATGTTTGCGGTATGGGAGTGAGACTGACTGTAGGCGTGGAGATGCGCCGGCTCGGGGCTCGTCGGCTCAATCCGCCTCAGCTCGGAGATATTCAATGTTTCCATGATGTTTCATATCTGCCAAGCGCCCCTCGACGGCTCATTATTTTTTTGTCACCGGCATTGACTTATTATGAGTCAATGGTTACCCGATTTACCAAAAAGAAATCTTTTGTTCCTAGTAGTTTTCTGTTAACAGAACTAGTGGGAGTTTTTGTCACACTAGTTCTGTTGACCGAACTAGTTCTACTAGAACTAGAACCGAAAGGTTCCGGGACCCTATTACTAAGACTCCGTTGTCTGTCTGTCTGTCGGTCTGTCACCAGGCTGTATCTCAAGAACGGTGATAGTTAGACAGTTGAAAGTGACTTCTTGTTTTGACAGATGTCAAAATTGAGATGTTTTTAAAGAGCTTTTGTGGCAGATGTCAAAAGCGACAGATTTTTTTGATAAAGAGAGATGAATTATTTCTTATATGGATTTTATGACATTTTATGTATGGCGGTTTATATAGTTTTTATAGTTTCTAAGATTAAGTCTTGGAAAAAAAAAATTAAAAATATCTTCTGTACAAAAAATAAATCATCTGTCACTTTGACATTTGCATCAAAAATAAATCATCTGTCACTTTGACTGTCAAAAAAATCTATATCACTTTTGTGGCAAATGTCAAAAGCGACAGATTTTTTTTTATAAAGAGAGATGAATTATTTCTTATATGGATTTTATGACATGTTATATGTATGGCGGTTTATATAGTTTTTAAGATTACGTCTTGTAAAAAAAAAGCTAAAATATCTTCTCTACAAAAAAAATAAATCATCTGTCACTTTGACATCTGCATCAAAAATAAATCATCTGACACTTTGACATCTGCATCAAAAATAAATCATCTGTCACTTTGACAGCTGTCAAAAAAAATCTACATCAAAAATGATCTAACTACTGGGAACAAACGAAAGAAATCATATCATTAGATCACTAATAGGGATCCCCTAAGAACAATTGAGCCTGACTGTACAATTGCTTGACCTGGTCAGAATCTGACCTATTATATGTATTAATTGATAGGAGACTAAGCAAAGTGATGTAAGAAACTGAAAATTAAAAGGGCGGAGTAGACACCAGCATTTCGAAAACTGAAAATCAAGGGGACACTTATAATAAAATGTATAGGTAATTCATAAAGATAAAGACAGGGCTGAAAATTGAAATGTTTCTATTTTCATGAAAAGAAATAATGAAATATAATAAATTTAGCTCTTCACTTTAGTGGCCAGACGGCGAGCTTCGCATAGTGTTTTGTTTTTCTTTTTTTCACATCGAGTTCTGATTTTTTTACAGGCTCCATTGGGCTGTTGACTTTTATAGGAGGTATCAGTTTCAACTTTATATCTGTCAAGGGTCTCGAGCAAAAGTGTATTGACAGACTCACAGACAAACAACAAAGTGATCCTATAAGAGTTCCGTAATGGGAACATTGTTAGGATCAGGTGTCTAATTATATTGGAATTGAAAAATAAAAGCTTATCAGTTGCACATTGTGTAACTTTATGGGGGACATTGGTCGGAGTGTCGATAAGGGGGCGCGATACCCAAAGCGAAAAAAAGTCTTTTTTCCCATAGTGCCCCCTTTTCTACACCCCAACCGGGACATTACCTCTTCCACTACCCTCCCCTCCTCCCCCCCAACCCTCTACAAAGATGTCTTTTTGCTAATTATTACCCATATGACCTCTGGTTAGAACTAAGCCTTCTTATGGTGAACAATATGATGTCCCTTAGTTACACTGCAACATAGACGAGCAAGTAGTATGATGATCGTACCAGGTCCGTCGAGCAGCGCCACAAGCTCGCTGAGATCCTGGTCACTGTGTAGCAGTCGCACGCCGGCGGGGGGCGCTGCTGCTAATGGTGAACGATATGATGTCCCTTAGTTACACTGTAACATAGACGAGCAAGTAGTATGATGATCGTACCAGGTCCGTCGAGCAGCGCCACGAGCTCGCTGAGATCCTGGTCACTGTGTAGCAGTCGCACGCCGGCGGGGGGCGCTGCTGCTAATCGAGCCAGCTCGCGGGCCAGCGAGCGCGCGCCCGACCGTGCACCGCCCGCCGCTCCCCCGCCGCCCGGCGGCACGTTCTCTGCGTTAGACATGCTGCAGCCGTACCATCACCAGCCGACCAGCACTCGCACCGCACTTGTGTTATTAACTATGTTGCTTATACTTTACACTAATTAGGAAGCTTCTTAGTACCTATTCTACAAAATCAGTTAGGAGTCTAAACCGTCGTAGTGTAAGTTTAGTGTGTTGTATTATTATTATTAATTTTATCAAATCAAATGCATGCGAATCGAACCAACCAAACACAAACATAATTTTTTTTAAAATAGTTTTACGGCTCTGGACGCACGTCCTTTTGAGCCAATCGTTTTTATTATTTTCCACGGGCCCTAATCAAGGAACAAAATATTTCGGACACGTATTTTGACTTTTTTTTTTTTTTGGGAAAATGATACATGACATTTCTCCCCCTCCTCTCCTTTCTCCTCTAGATCAAGACGCCATTTTGTTTGTTTGTTGTCGTTGAGAATATCGAGAAATTGGCGTAAAAATATTTTTTCGTGCCATTTACATTAAATACTTACTGTTTCTCTGTGACATTGTGATTGTAGGAATGCGTTATGATAAGTGTTGTGTGCCGGGATGCAATAATACACGAAAGGACGTTAAATTGCATAAATTCCCAAATTCTGAGAGAAGACTCAAAAGACAAATGGAAATCACGTCTTTTGGACGATGCTTACACAGCATTATTTACTGCTAAAGAAATAACCAGTCCATCAACCAGCCAACCAGTTCATTCTGGTAAGAATGACTAGTAAGAATAAACTTGCTACCTACTTATTATGTATAGTATTAATAGGTATCTCATTTTAACACTAATATTCATTGTTATCTTTATATGTCCACAGAGAATTATTATCCAACAGCTGATCATAGCTATGCCAGGAAGAGGCACAATGAACATTCATATGCCGCGTCAAATCATGAACAACCTCCACAAAAAAAAAACTATTCACACCATGGGAACTTCAACAGGTACCTACCCGCTCGAGCGCTTTGGGTATGACATTCATACCAACAATTTTCGGGGCTTGCGTGCTTTGGGTATGACTTTCATACCCAGTGACCTGCGTCGTAAAAGTTGATTTTATTTAAATATGTGAATGGTAACACCATTTGTTCGACTTTTAGTCGATGGTTTATATTCTTGGCTATAATATTAACCGGTAATAAGGAACATCTCTATCATTCAGAAGGAAAAAAAAAATAAACGACAAGACGGCTGATTAAGATTTTACGTGTCGCGTCCCCGCTCGGAATTTTCGAAATAACGTGAGTAATATTTGATAAAACTATATATTGTGATACATTAAAATGACCGTAAAGAGACGTGTAACCTTATTGTAGAATAATATTGGTGAAATAACAAAAAAAACCTTCATTGGCATACCAATACCAAATAATATTTTGTTTTGTGATTCGCGTTTGCGATCTTTTTGGTGATATTCCTTTGATATTTCTAATAAAAACTTGTTTCCAAAGACGGAGAATTTAATGCAGATCATTTTGGTGTGTATGACATACTGAAAAAGTGAAATTTCAGCCTAATCAAACCATATTGTTGGTGCGAGAGGAAAAAATATTTTTGTTTGACGTTTCGGCAGCCATTTTATATAGAAAGATTGGCGGACACTGAAGGAAATTTTAGAACAAAATTAATTAATTATATAAAATAATTAATTAATCAAAATTAATAAACCACTTTTAGTCAAAAGTTAAGTTTATAAATTTATCTACATTCAAAAGTTTAAAAATCAAATTTAGGACGTGTATGATTGTTTACCTATCCATATTTGGCAAAAATAAAATTTTATAAATTTTGCTCGAGTCGAAAAATTTTTTTGGTTAGAAATAGGTTATTACCTCGTGAATATAAAGGTGGGGAAGGGGTAAGAGGGAAATAAAAAAAAATAACTAAGATAATTAGACGCCTTATCTCAAGAATTTTGTTCCTAGCCATGGTCTAACAGACTTGGTCTTAAAAAAAAAAAGGAATTACGTAGCGATAAAGAAATAATTAATAATCAAGCCGATTTTGGTACCGTCAACAAAAAAAATCCAAATTCGTTGCAAATAGGAAACAATAAAATGTCTAGCCAATTTTGGTACCGTCAACAAAAAATATATATATTATTTTGTTATTGTGGAATAACAGTAGGTACAAGAGTTTGTGTACTATTTAATAACTAAAAAATTTCTTGTAGGCTAAAAATCTGCATCAGGAAGCAGTGCATAGTCACGGTCGCGGGCGTGCGCGTGGAATACGGCGCACAAACAGGGAACCTGTGCGACGCTCCTCATAGGGCACCCCTGCTTTATTTGCCACCACGTCCGCGGCGTCACCTGCCACGATACTGCCGGAAACCTCGCCACCCACCGCCGGTTCTTCGACTGAAGTGAAGTACTGTAAGCGGTACTGATACCAGTAAAAATATCTATTGTGATTTTCATGTAATTTGTTTAGACGTATGCAATAAATGCATATAAAATGTTATTGCCAACCGTAAAAAATTCGAGTTTAATTAAAAATGTACTGGTTGTTTTGGTATTATTTGTCGAAATGTATAAATTAATTTTGTCAACCGTACATAATTCGATAAAAGCTTGAAAATCTTACCAACTACTAATACCAGTAATGACTGGGATTTGTATGTCTTTTGTTTACCGTAAAAAGGGGGGAATAGGAACAATTTCAAACTTCCAGGCTGATTTTCTCTTTGGTTTTTAATCCAATTACAAACCACTAATCATTAGTAAGATTCCGGTGACTAAGATTATAGATTACCATAGGCTTTTATTACATTTATGCGCTAGTTTTTTAAAAAAAGCTCAAAATGTGGTGAATTCCTATTCTCCCCGCAGTTGGGGTCAATGGGAATACGATTGGGGATAATCGGAAAAATGACAAGGGTTGGCACAAATAGATGGGTACGACAGTAAGGTACCTACTAGGTACCTACCTATTATTATGTGGTTAAAATTGGTTATGTAAATTATGTAATATATGGTTTTTAAGTAAAAATACTTTAATAATTATGTATTTTTATTCTAGTTAAAAAATCAAAAATATAGGTCAATCTAAACAAAATTTAATTCTTATGTTGTAGGTATTTGAGATCGGAAAGAAACAAAAAAATAAAGTCTAATAAACCACTATGAAAACAAAAAGTAGGTAAACATCAAACCTTGCAGCAGTTATCTTGGCTTCAGGCACTAAACGTATGAGATCTATTTACTAACTATGAGATCTTTTCAGATTTCCTACCATAAAAAACAAATGTATAGAAAATAATGAATGTTTAACAGTCATAAAAGAAATATTTAAGTCTTAAATCTAAGTTAGCGTTTAAATCTATTTTCTCCAAATCAGTCACTTTATAAAATACTCAATATTTCTTCTTCATTATCGTAATAATTATTTGTACAGGTTGAATATCGTCGTTTGGTTGACGATGTGCAAGCAGTGTCTTTTGATAAAGGCTGTGAATTTCTTCTCTTTTTTGTGCCAGACAAAGGCAGTGGTAATTTTAACTTTATATTGGAAATAATGTCAATTTTCTTTTTCTCTGTTTTTATTTCGCTCGGTGTTTGGAATTCATATGTTGCTAAAACTTCTTCTTGGTACCCTAGTTCTAGATCTTCACCAAAAATAACTGGCATAGATTCCAGGTTATTGTAATCAAAATTAATATCCTCTATATTTCTCTGGTTAGTAGTATCTATTTCTTCATAGTTATTGTTTTCATTGTGCTCTAGTATAACATCCGCAGTATTGTCCGCGCATTCTGTCGTCATATTTTCTTTTCCTAGTTTAATTAGTTTTGCCGAGTTCTTCTGATTATTCAAAATTGTATTATCTTTGATATTTATCGTATTATTATTATTATTACAAACATTCTGACTTTTCTGTAGTGGATAAATTATGTCGCAGCCTAACAAGTTCAATCTTTCATCTTTATCAATAGTTTGCAGCATTTGAATCTCATTTTGATTATTTTCTGAGGGCATCTTCTTAGTCTTCTTACCTACACCTTTCCCTTTTGGTTTTGGTTTGGAAGTAGATGGTATCAAATGCTGCTTTTTGGTGGTATCTTTTAAGGTTTTCTCACTGTTTTTATCTTCGGCTTCTTGTTCGTTCACACTTCTTCCTGCGACAACTTCAATTTTTTTCTTTCGTTTAGGCTCTGTAATATTCATCGTTCCGAACCTCATCTCTTTTAATAGTCTTACGAATGTTTCGTCTACAGCATCTTTTTCGTCTCCGGTAGATCTTTTTTGGGTTGGCAGTTTCGATAGCACCAGAGACGAGTCTAAAGGTACAAGCCCAGTTTTCCTAAACCCAGCTCTGATATTACTTTCAGAATTCGTAGATATTCTGTCAACTAAGAGCTTAAGCAGCCGTGGAAAACAGCCCTTTGGTATGGATTTCATGTCCCTGCCATCGGTTTTTTTCCATTGTTCGAGAACCTGTCGCCATGCTGTCTTTAATGGTTTAAAAAATGCAACATCCAATGGCTGCGTTAGATGGATTGAGTTGGCGGGGAGGAAGACAAAATCAATATTTTTCTCTTTACAGAGTTGAACTGCTTTTAAAGATAAATGAGAAGATAAATTGTCCCCCACGAGTACTTTTTTGCCTTCTTTCTTTTCCAAATATGGTATGGCCACGGTCTCAAGCCAGTCTGTAAAACAATCTCCATCAAACCACCCTGAAGCAGATCTATTATACCGAGTTCCCTCAGGTCCATTTTTGACCCATGTGTCGTATAAGTGACTTGCTTTATAGACCACATATGGAGGCAACAGCTCTCCATCAGCAGAAGCAGCCATCATCAATGAGATACAGCCCTTAGAGTGATTAACTACCCTTTCTGGGTATTTACATCCCCGTCTAACGATGACCTTTTTGCGCCCCGGGTCATCCGCTAAGTTTGTTTCATCATAGTTAACGATGTTAGAAGGCGGCACATTGGCGAGAGACTTTTCTAATTCGGAAAAATAATTTACAATGACTTCAGGGCTTACTGCTGCACGAGCTCTTTTTATATTTTGACAAATTCTTCGGGAAATAGTATCTTGGTGTCGTTTTAAAAATCCGTTCACATAATCAATCCCAGGATAATTATTTTTAAATCTTCTGTTTGTAATTCCTTGGGTATCCAGATACATCTTAACAATATATCGAAGATCAGTTGAGTCTAAAGGGTAACCCCAGTCAGCACAAATATTTAAATTCTGGACTATGTATTCCTCTATTTCATTAGAAAGAGCAGCTTGACCACCTTGAGGTTTGACGTGACTATGTTTGTGACGAAATAGAACAGTTTTTGAAATGTTATATTTTTTTGATATTGTTGAAAAAGTTGCTGCTGAATGATCAAGTTCTGCAAGAGCTTGTTGAATTATAAGTTCATCATATTTCTTATATGTTTTGCCACCTGGCTTAGGTTTATACGTTCTGGGCATGATGAAATCCTGTAAAAATATTAAAAAACTGATTTAAAATAGCAACAATATTATCAATAATCAAGTACTATACTATTTTATTTAATTTATAAAAAAGATGAATTTACGACGGTACACTTAAAAATACCAATTTTTAAAAGATTTTAATGCAATTTTAACAATGAAAACTGGCAAAATTGTTTGTGCCAACCCTAAAAGCGAAATCCTATACTCCCCTCACTAGTTACGATTCACCTCTTTCCTGTTCCAAAAAACCCCTATTCCGTTCCGATTATCCCCTTTAGCGACTCCTTTACACCCCTTGCACGTTCCTATTCACCTCAAAAATAGGAAAATACGTAGGTTTTTATTAAAAATCTTTAAACACCAGTTTTTAAGCAGTATGTGTACTTACCTTTTATGTTTTAAGGTCCGGTAATTAATGATAAGTAATTCTAAATCAAGTCCACTTGCAAAATTTAGGTTAAACCAACACTACGACAAAGTTTTTGGAGCCAAAAATTTACCGGTTTGAGAACTTCACTTTGACAGTGTTTTTTTATTTTATTTTGAAGCTTTGGCTACAAAGTGTTGCCAGAAAATAGTCGAAAATATAGTCTACTAAAATGGTAGAAAACAAGCCTTGGTGGAAATTGTGTAGATACAGCTGTATAAACGCCAACAACAAAAAGTTGTTTGCATTCCTATTGCCCTCGCCATTCCTATACCCCCCGTTTTACGGTACTGTAATTTTTTAAATAAAGTGGTCGTTTTTGTATCATATGTCGAAATTTTTTTTTTTTCAACTGTACATAATTCGATAAAAAAAATAAAATACTACCAACTACAACAACCAAAAATTTCTAATATCTGCTGGGGTTTTTGTGATATTTGTTTAGATATGTGCAACAAATGGATATAAAATGTTAATGCCAACCGTACCAATATAG
This sequence comes from Ypsolopha sequella, assembly GCA_934047225.1. Classification (NCBI taxonomy): domain Eukaryota; kingdom Metazoa; phylum Arthropoda; class Insecta; order Lepidoptera; family Ypsolophidae; genus Ypsolopha; species Ypsolopha sequella. Next base: position 29,995,925 of record OW203995.1, read on the forward strand.
ATAAAAACTTTTATTTTAGAAAAGCCCACCATGTACTTAGTATTATTACTAGTAATCTAAAAATACACTAGTTTATGACGACATGTTTATTTTATTTATTCAACCTTTTTATGTCAACTGTACCTACAATTTTTTTTTTACGTAATATTAAAACATATTTAAAAGCATGTATATATATATACCACATGTTTTATTTTCAGTAACCGTATCACATTAAATAACAAATATTAATCATTTTCTTTCAAGCAAGACTAAACGGAGTGTGCGTTGACCCTAAATGGTCGTCGATGAAACCCGTATTTTCTTGTTGCAGTAAATCTAATGATTTTTGGAACTGATTGAGAAATAATAGTAACGATGCACAGTTTTAGCTTTTGTATTAAATACTCATTGCAATCATATAAATTTAAATAAAAAATTATGTAAACAATTGCTTTAAAATCAAGGTTATAGTTTTAATTCTCCTTTTTCAATAACTAAAACTAATCCTAGAACATCTTATATACAACAGTGCAGTAGCCAATTTCATACTCTGTTTAAATAATAAAACATATTAATAGTCATTCATATAAACTTCTCTTCAAATTGGTTGTTTAGTGAAGCTCGCGACAACTTGCAATTTTGCGAAAATGTCCAAGCGCGCGAGGGTCGTCAAGGTCACGCGCCTCAAGCGCTCGAGCGGCTACCTACTTACATTTATTTTGGTCAGAGTAATTGTTGTTGGTGCTAATCTTGTTATACAGTGACAGTGGATTAACTAATCCAGGCATTTTGCATTTTTCATGCCGTCAGGTTTTTGTTTTTTTGAATATTTTTTCATTTCTTGTGGTTTATTTGTTATCTTTTGTGTATTATTGTTGCGTGTGTAAATAAATAAATTATAATTTATTAACAATTTTCAATTATTTTCAGAACCCTCAACATCAAAATCATTGGAAATAACAGTCAGACTGGCAAATTTAAGCTGGTGTAATGTCATTCATTAACAAAATATTAAGAGGCGCAGATGTATTTCGTTTGGAAAATGTCAAAAACTTGCAGCATATGCAAGCAAAAGCTTTACTTATATATAAAATTAAAAAATTAAAAAGGTAATAAAATAGATAGATTTGTTTTATTTCGTATCTAATTTTGTTTCGTTTAAGGACTAAAATGCACAAAAGTAGGAAAAATCGTAAGGTTTTCCAACTTTTGTGCAATTTTAGTCCTATGAAAAACGAAAGGTCTGCCTCCCTGCTTTTTTTTTTAATATGGCTGTTTAGAGTTGGTGTCTTGGCCTACACAATAAGATGTGAATAATAAAAAAAGTGATATATCGTTTTCCCCCAGCCAATCAGGAGGCAGAAGACGTGTCTGAGGTTAACTACAGGCGAGAGGGCTATCTGATACGTAGTATCCCTCTATAATTTGTGTTATTTTCACTGCCACCGCCCGGTATCTTCCAAAGAAATTTTTATTTTTTGTGTACCAAGTAAATAAATAAATAAAATAAAACAAAATTGAAAGTATTATTTCGTAGACTTTAAAATTTTATGGTAAGTAAGTCAAAAGACTAAATTTGAGTACTTATTTGTAATTTCGCATAGGTCATCTTATCACCGTATCAGTGTAAAAATTATATAACGTTAGGTTAAGGCAGTTCTAATTATGAAATAAATAACATTTCAAACTTTATTTTATATTGGGCGTTAAGATGAAGTTGCGGAAGCCAGTACGTAGAGTTCGTAATAATTTTAAATAGGAAACACAAAATAAAACATGTCAATTCGCCATTGTATAAAATAATAAATTGTCGGAAGCCTGGTCACAGCGTGACCTGTAAACATGACGTTCTCTCTCAAAAAGGATGGTCGACTCTTGTCGGAAGCCTGTTCGCAGCGTACAGTAAGCTTTGAACTCAGAATAAGGAATACAAATAGAAGCCTGGCTAAAATAATACGCGGAGAAAGACACCTATCCTTGATTTTCTTACGAAATTCTAGGGCGTTAGAGAGAGATGGATATGTATTAGTTTTTTCTTAATTAGGTAGGTTGTCACTAGTTCGTTGCTTTGCTAGTGATGTAACAATGTCGATTTTTGACTACGATAAATAAACCAAATCGAAATGAACCACGACCAATCTGCTTACCACACATTATATCGTATCAAAGTGTGAAAAAAAGAGAATGCAGGAGGCACCGACCTTTCTGGTGACATCCTCTTGCTTTGGAAGGAGGCCATGAGAATTAATAGCAAAGTGGTCTCTGTTTACCCCAGTGGGACACATGTTACATTGTGTAAACAAGGAATTAATAAAAGGATATCTTTCGTTTAGCATAATATTTTTTATTAAGTACAAATGACTATATCGTAGGCAGTTAGGTACATAATTTAAGTCCAAAATTGTGCTTGTTTCTAGTAAAAAAAATACTGTAGCTTGTATCAGAGATACAACCGTAAACTATTTAAGTGGAATCTTTTTAAGTCGCCTCTTAACTCAATTAAATAGATGTTCGTCGATGTCGCGAATCAAGGAGGAAGGAATTAATCGCAACAATAGAAATAATAATAATCATAGACTAGGATATAGGATTCGTAATAATAATATTATGTCAATGATGAGCGATGACAGCGCAATTACTACAGAGGTAATTTAATTTTTTTTATTGTTTCTATCAAATGAACTATGAACTATTAAAATACCTAATAACCTGTAATAAGAAATCAAATTATGCGCAGTTCAAGTCAATAAGCATTCCCAAAATTCATTTCACGATAGAACTACTTTTATTGTCAACCACTAAGTACGAAAATGTCTTGATCTGCGGAATTTCTTCGTGAAGTCGATCACGGAAGTAACGTACAAATTCTGAACAGGCCTTTCAGAACGATTTGCGTACATAGAATTATGCACTTTTCTACACCACAGACATCCATAGGTACTGGTTCTGTTGCCTAAAATTGAAAAATTATCGAGTTAATATACTATAGTATAGTACAAGCACGTACCTACAAACAAGATTGATAATGCAATTATACATAATTATTTAAAAGTTACCAATGTGTCTGTATCTGGTAAATATACCGTCGGTAAAGTCGATATTTATTCGGCATTATTTTTCTTTTAACCCGCGCTGCAATTAATCTGCGGTATTATCCTTTATGCACGGCTACCGCGGGAACCAATGTTCGATAGTTTGCCACACGGACTTTAGTACATCACTATGCGAAAACACATAACCTCTAATAGTTGGCAGAAAATCTATATAAAACAGGCAAATATCGATGTAGAATTGAACACGAGTATGATTTACAAGAACTACTATTATTGTTACTGAGTTTTAGGTATGATCCTGCAACTTATTAACATAAAAACTATCAGAACTCACCGATGAAATGATATTGCTTCATTGTTGTTTTCTTTTAATCCTGTATGCGATTTACAGCCTTCAATCGCACAAGACATTTTATCACAATGTTAAAAAAACAATCAACACAAACAATAATAAATCAGACTTTCACGAATTTTGAGAGGAGGAGCTCTAAAATATTTAATTTCTCTCGGTGAAGCTGTAAACTTTCGCAAAATGCATTAGACATTTCGATGCCACCAAATTAAGATGTGATGCACTCAACGATCGATATTACAACACAACGATACAATGATGAGACATATTTAATTTGATGGTATTATAATTTTTAAAATACATCCAAATTACATCCATCTGACATTTGTTTGGTTCAATCTAGTGACACACCAGGAAAAAATATAAAGTAAGTGCGGTCTGCTGTTTCATTCACTCGTACACAGGAGTAATTTACGTTAGATGAGTACAATGGCTAATGCCCAGTTCTTATTTTAGTCAGGCTTCTATTTGTATTCCTTATTCTGAGGCTTTGAACGTGACCATAGATAATTCTTATACCGGAAGGCAGAGAGAAACGGACGTAAGAAGCATTGACAATATAGATAGATAGTTTAGTCTGTTTTCAAAAATAGCAAGCGCGTTCTCCTTTATCAAATCCTAACACCCGAAGATCAGTTTATAGAGCAAACCACCCAACCTCCGATCCAGGACCAGAGGCGTATTTCAGGACTTTCCATTCCCTTTTGGATCAAATTGTGAACGACTTGCGGAGTCGTCTACCAGATGATGTCATGAAAACATTCGACCTTCGCTTGCTCATGCCCTCGGTTATTGTGAAAACCATCACTGAGTCCACAAACGTGACAGAGGCTAATAACTACCTTCAAAATAGGATTCAAAAAGTATCACAGGCATATGAGCGTGCACTGAATGACTATGCAGTGAGTCTGAAGCCAGAATATGCTACATGGGTAGAAAAGTGGCTGCGTTTAAAGAAGAAAAAAGGAGAAATTCCAACCACTGCTTTGGACGTATTAAAGGCCACTGATGAAGACATGTTCCCAGCGATACGCATAATACTCCACAATTTAGCGACGTTGCCAGTGAGTGTAGTAACGGCCGAAAGATCTTTTTCTACCCTGCGCCTGAAACCGTGGCTGCGTACGCGAACTGCAGAAGAGCGTCTCACCGAACTTGCGCTTCTGCACATTCATAGGGCATTGAATAAGTATTAATGTTGATAAGTACAAGTGCGACATAAAAGAGTAGAAAATAAATGAGGGCGCCACCATCTTCTATATGGCCACACAGCTAGTAAGATTAATTAATTTTGATACTTCAATATTTTTTTTACTACTCAAGTTGCTTTTTCATTTAACTTATGAATAAATATAACCTTAGCTATATAAGCTTTTTATTTGTAGTTTTAAGTAATTATACTAGTTAAAAAAAGACAAACTTTATATTTTTTCGAAATATTTCGGCCTCATCAGTGAGGCCGTCATCAGTCGAGTTGATGAGGCCGAAATATTTCGAAAAAATATAAAGTTTGTCTTTTTTTAACTAGTATAATTACTTTTTCATTTAACAAATTTCATAATGTATCACTTGGAAGGTTTAGGCATAACACTTATAACAAGAAATGAAATAGGATCTTTGTTTAAGGTAAACTTTATTTAGAATAAAGCACTATTCTAATGAACTAAAATCTAAATATTCAACACCCTCCAATTGAAATGTGCTTACACTCGGTTCGGCACTAGATTTTTCACTGCTTTCTGTATCAAACTCATCATCACTGCTATCTACACCAACCTGTATGACTAATTCATCTACGTCATTGTACAATGTCCTCCCAGTTTTGAGTTTCCTCAAATGCTCTCTACTTCCGTCGGACCCTAAGTCTTTTTTAAGTTCGGCTTATAGTTTACCAATTGTAGGCACTTCTTTTTTAACTGTATAAAAAATATATCTTCTGCCTTATGGCACAAATGTCGAAATCATCCAGTACATTTGAAAAGCGACCTTTTCTATGTTTTACAGGTGTCGAAAATTTCCCCCCATCGGTGGACCCTTGCTGCACTATCCTGCATACTGTACTTTCCGACACACCTGAAACAGATATAAATAACAGTCATATTCAATTTAACTTATCATCATCTTTTCCTAAAGCAAGTATCAAAATTAACGTCGACCCGATCACGCTATATAAAAATATTTTTGTAACCATAACATAACCTTGAAATTGTAAAGATAACAATCGCAATAATCAATATTTTGGAGTTATTTTGTAAGGAATGTTGTTTTCTTTCCGTGTAACTAGATTAAAATATCGTTTTCTACAACTTTAAACAGATTCTTACCAGTTAAGTCAGCTGTCCGTTTGTAAATATCGTCGATTGGAGATAGCAACTCTCCGGCTTAAAATTCAGCCAAACATCGCATCAATACTTAATAAATTACGTCACGAACACCACCGCGTATGACCTTGTTCATTTTAACTTGCTGTTTTAGCCAAAATTTACACAGAAAAGCCTAAAATTGTGAAGTAAACAGACACCGGTTACTAGTTTTGACAGCTCGACTACTTTTTTTTTTTTTTTTTTTAATAAGTTTTACGGCCCTGGAAACTAGTCCTTTTGAGCCAATAGTTTATATTTTATTTTTACACAACTGTTTATAGAAATAGTCAAATTTTTTTTTTTTTATCACTTTTTACATATTTCACTTCACATCAGAGATTATAATTTTTCCACTGTGTTCATTATATATTTGAATAGGGGAGTAAAAAATTTTGGTTCTTTTAAAAGGTCTTGAAGACGGGAGGGCACTGGCACATCACTATGGGTTTCTTCGCATTCGCAAATCTTTTTCAATTCGGTTACAAGAAGTAGTCTGTGTATTGCAAATTGTTGACATTTAAATATAATGTGTTGTAAATCTGCATTGCTCTCTCCACAGTATGTACAATTCGAATCTTCAGCCAGTTTCAGTCTATTCAGGTGAGTACGGCTTTGGCAGTGTCCAAACCGCATTCTGTTTATAGTGGTTATATATTTTCTGCAATCAGCATTTTTATTTCTATGATACCAAGGTTTGGCGGGCGGGCTTCCTTGGATCTCAGCATACCATTTTCCTTTCTCTTTACTTATCTCTTTCCAGTAATCACACCATAATAATTTCAGGTTCTGTTTCAACTGGATGTGGAAGTCTGTAAATGGGACCTTGAGGTCTGTGGAGTGATCTTCATCGCATGTGTTTCTCGTGGCTTGATCAACGATTTCATTACCAGTGATGCCCCTATGAGAAGGTACCCACACGAAACTTATTATCTTGCCGCTCATTTGTAAATTGTATATTGCATTTCTAATGTTAAAGACTAAATAATTAAGGTTATATCGTAGTGAGTTATTTTCTAATGCTAATAATACACTCAAGGAATCTGAGAAGATTGTAATATTGGTATGGTTAATATTTTCAACATGGATTAGTGCTTGGTAGATAGCATAACTTTCGGCTGTAAATATGCTACAATTATTGTCTATCTTAAAAGATTTGGTTAGTTTTTGTTGAGGGTCATAAAATGCAGAACTTACAATATCAACAGTTTTTGAGCCATCTGTATATAGTGAATATAAATTATTTTTCGTAATAAATTCTAGTAAATCACTTTGGTTGCAAATATTTTGTCTAATTACTGAAATATTATTTATAAGGATGGGGAAATTTACTTTGTATAAGGGCCAAAAGTTATCTATATACATATTTACAGTTACAGATTGTAATTGGATTATTATTCTAAGTATCTCTGGTACATGTCCAGACAACATTTGTGTAGTATTTACATATGGGCCTAAGTTACCTATTTGAATATTTTGTTTAGGCAGAACTCTACCTAAGACACATTTATTGTCTGAGGACAATAATTTTAAGCAAAATCTTTCAGCAATATGTAATCGTGTGAAATGTAGTGGAGGTATGCAAGTCTCACATTGCATTACATTTATTGGAGTAGAGCACATAGCCCCAGTGATAATGCGTAAAGCTTTATTTTGAATAATTTCTAATTTACGTAACAATGTCAGACTTGTATTCATGTAAGCCAGAGAACTATAATCAAAGTGACTTCTAATGATACTTTTATACAACATGGACAAAATTTTTGGGTCGGACCCCCAATGTACTCCTGCCAAAGAACGCAGTACATTGAGCCCTTTAGAAGCATTTCTGATAATGTAGTTTATATGATTATGAAATGACAATTTTTTATCTAGCCAAATGCCCAAAAATTTCTTTTCCTTTAACCATGGTAATGGTTGTCCGTCATATTTTAAGGAATGGTAGTTTTCATTGTTACATTTTTTTGAAAATATCATTGCGCCACTTTTGCTAGCATTGATATTAAGATGAAGTTTGTTAAAGTAGTACTTATGTATCTGAACAAGTGCCTTATTCAGATTGTTTATAGCTACATTAATATTTGAATTTACAGTGTATATTAACAAGTCATCTGCAAATTGTAGAAATTTAATATTTCTCTCTGTCAAGAATTTATTAATTTGACAAGTGTACAGGTTGTACAGTAATGGAGATATGGTAGCACCTTGCATAGTTCCTTTGTAAACCTGTCCAGGTCCATGTAGAGTGTTGTTAAACTTTACATACATAGTTCTGTTGTACAAGAAATTGAATATCCATTTACAGACTTGTCCTGGTATGCCGATTTCAGACATGATTTGGGCTAATACTGAGGGATCAACATTATCAAAAGCACCCTGCACATCAAGGAAGAGACATACAGTAGCGGAGTGACTGTGAAATGAGGATTTAATATCAGCAACAAGTGATGTAAAGCTCTCTGTTGCACTATGGCCTTTTCGGAACCCAAATTGTTGATCTGGTAAGATTTTGTGTGACTCTACATAATGATCTAACCTAGTTTTAAGCATGAATTCAAACAGTTTGCCAACGCATGAGGAAAGGGATATGGGTCTATATGAATTAAAGTCATTTTCAGGTTTGTCTTGTTTTAATATTGGGATAATACATTGTGTTTTCCATGATTCTGGAATGCATTGTGTAACCCAAAGCAAATTTAAAATACTCAATAAGGTTTTTTGTGCGACTTTATGCATATTGCGGATAAGTTTATATGAAATGTCGTCCAAACCGGGAGTAGTGTCCTTTCTAGATTTGATTGCAATTATAAATTCTTGAAATGTAAAAGGTTCAGAAAGAGATGCACAATCTTCATTTCCATTTTGGCTAAAAATTTCATTTAATTTAATTTTGTTTATTACTTTTTCAGGTGGAGATGATGGTGCATATTTATTAATGAATGCAGGGATCCATTCATCATTTTTAGGACTCTTAGGTAATGAAATACGTTTAAATCTTCTGATATAGTTCCAAATGATGCTAACAGGTGTATATCTATTGAAAGATTGGCATAATTTAGTCCAACTATTTCTCTTCTTTTCTTTAAGCAATCTTTTTTTAAAGGCATCTAGTTTTTTATATTCAATAAAGCTAGCTAATTTTGAATCGGTCCTGTACAAATTTAATGCTTCTTTACTTTTTTTAACTGCGTCTATACATTCATCATCCCACCAGGGAACCGGTTTTTTCATATTATATTGTGTATTTTTTTTTAATTTTGGTATTGTGTCATGTTTGATCTTATTTAAAATATTGCAAAATTCATTATAAGTTTTTAAAGGATCAGAATAATTTATATTAATGTCACCTAAACTTTTTTCTGTTTCAGCTGAATACTGAAACCAGTCAGCTTTGCTGTAGATAAAGCGGTCTGTTGGGCTACCTATGACGTATTTTTCAACTGAGGTGTGGATATCTATAAAAGTTGGATAATGATAGCTACCCATAGCATCACTATGTACTCTCCAGTCACATAGAGGCGCAATAGAAGGGCTAACACAAGATATATCTATAGCAGAAGGATTTTTATTTGGGCCTCCTACTGTAGTTGGGGTACCTGTATTCAATATACATAAGTCGCATTCATCTAAGATATTATATACATCATTTCCTCTAGAATTAGTTGTGGTGCACCCAAAAGCCACATGATGAGCATTCAGGTCACCTGATAAAATTATTGGTTTAGGTAAGCTGTTCAGTATCTGTTTAAGTCTTCTACCTTGAAAACGCCGTTGTGTACCGTCAGGGGGTGGGCTATAAGTACATAAGATAGTTAAATTACCAGCATTAGTTGATAAAATCAATGCAACAGATTGCATAAAATCATAAAAAGGAGTTTGTGTAATAGAGTATTTGAAGTTATCTTTAATTAAGATTCCGACGCCACAACGTCCATTTTTTCCATTTTGATTAATAAAATTATAATTTGGAATCTTGAAAGTATTGTTGTCTCTTAACCATGTCTCGTTTAATAAACAGATGTCTATGTCATTGTCAAATAAAAAGTTAATAAGTAATGGTTTTTTATTAATAATACCCTCAACGTTGAATTGTGCAATTCTTATAAACGCCTTAGCCATGTTGAAGTGATTTCACTAATATTTCTTTAATAACAGTGGAAGTGAGTGATCTGTTTTCATTTCCCAGTGAAACCAATGCTCCTACCAAGCCCTTCAAAATGTAATCATTTTTTAATATTTCATCAATTACCTAATGTTTTTGTCGAAATTTCCTTATTTTCTAAAGTCTTGGTAGTGACATCAGATGACTGAGCACTAGAAAGTGGAACAGATGGCCTTACATTATCCGCTGGTTTTGTATTTTTTATAATTTGTTGAGTTGTTGTCTTAACTGGTTTGAGTGCAGGGAACTGTGAGTTGTAATTTTTGTCATTATTTGTTTCTTTTACAGAAGCAACCATTTGAGCATAGCTAACCTTATTTCTTTTTTCTTCAATTTTTTTAACTTTTATCGGACAATCCCTAGAGATTGCGATGTGTGGTCCTTGGCAGTTTATGCACTTAATAATTGCCTCTGTCTTACAAGTTGAGAAGTGGTGTTCTTCCGAGCAAATAGAGCATTTTTGGGTATTTTTGCAGTATTTTGCTCCATGATTGAACTTAAAACATTTAAAACACTGCATCAGTGGAGCAATATAAGAGTATACTTTAAATCTGTATAAGTCTAAGTATACATATTCAGGTAGAGTTTGTGACAAAAACGTGACACTGACTGAGCCGTATGGAACGACTGCACCATTGACTTTCCGAGTAAATCTTCGAACGCTTATAATTTCGCACACTGAGGACAACTTCTTAAATAAATCTTCATTGCTGATGTTTGTTGGCACAAATTTAAGCACTCCAATAGTTTCGACATACCTTGCAGGGATGAATGCTTTGAGTTCATATTTGGAAAGGAACTGCTCATTTGTCAGAAAATTATTAGCATGTATGCTTTGTGAAAATAGTAGCCCAAGTTTATTTGCATTTATTCGTCTTATGCCTACCACGCCTTTAAGTTCATTTTTAAATAATGCACACATCATGTCCGGATTCTTGTTGCCAAGACGGTCTCCTTCTTTGGTGCTCTCCACATAAACATTATATTCCGTACTCACCGGCATGTTTTCTTGATACACTCTTTTATAGCCCTGTTTAATATATGGTTTATACAAGACCTCTGCATTTGCTTCGTTAGGTTTCTCATAGTTCTCATCCCCTACGCGTCCTCTCTTAGTCCCTGGAGGAGAGGAGCCACTGTTTTCTCCAGGGGCCGAAGCCCCCGGAGGGTCTTTCATGTTTATCACTTATATAACTATTTACAAGTTTTTTTATAGTATTTACAGGAAGAAACGAGATGTTTTTCTTATAAAAATTAAAATTTTAAATAGCTCTTTAAAAATTTCCGCCTACTACATCAAAAGCCCGCCAAAAAGTCCAGCTCGACTACTTTTTTTTTATTATTAATATTTTAACGGCTCTGGATTCTTGTCCTTTTGAGCCCGTAGTTATTGTTTTCTTTTTTCTTCTATCACTTTCACATCAATTTTATCAAAGTTTTAGCGGGGATTCGTTTGGATACCTTTTTAAAACAAACTATCTGTTGTAGTAAACTCTTATAATTTTTAAGATGGTTACAAAAACAATAATATTATTAAATTTGTTAGTTAGCGCAAAAGTCTATGACATGTATCCCGTCGGCCGAATGCCTCTCGTTGCCCGTAGGGGGCGCGCGTGTCTCGCACCAGTGTTACCCGCTACATACTCCCCCTCCGGTGCATAATAGCGTCCCTGCTCATGCACTGGCTCAACTACATCTAACGTTTCTTGTATTGGATTCACCACATCCAATGGCTTTTGCACTAGCTTAACAGAATCAGATGACCTTAAACTAACTTGCCTTAAATTAACTAAATCTAATGGCTCTTCAATAATATTATGAGCCTCAACAGACTTATCAACTTGCCTATCAGCTTGCCGAGGGCGACCACGGTTACGTTTAGGGATCAAAGGACTTGGTGTGGTGTTATCGCGACTATGATAGCGAGTTATTTCTTTCACATGATACTTTCCCAAACTCCTAGAAGTATCTTCAGGTGGCGCAATCTTGTAGGTAGTGGGGCTAACTTTGTCAATTATCACATAAGGACCGTCTTTCTTTGGCACGAACTTTGAAGTGACATGTTTGGAAGCGCTGCTTAGCACATGTGTGTTTAACAGTACTTGATCACCAACTTCATACTCTTCACCTACACGACGTGTCTTATCTGCATATTCTTTTCTTCTGTCCTGACTTCTTTCAACCTTTTCACGGATGGCAGACAATGAGCTGATGAAGTGCTTCAAGTAAGGCGTTATCTGCGGAATAAAGTTTTCTTTTTCTAAAATGGCTTTAGAATCACAGCCGACTTCTAGTGGCGACCTCATCTGTCGGGCGAACATAAGATAGGCTGGTGTAACTCCTGTTGTTTGACATTCAGAACTATTCAAAGCGAAACGAACAAAGGGTAAAAACTTAGGCCATGAAGGATGGTCCATTCCAACCAAGACAGCTAGATGTGCCTTGAGGTCTCTGTTTTTTCTTTCAGCAGGATTTGCCTCCGGATGAAAAAGCGGTATTAAATCTTGTTTAATCTTTAGTAAGAACATACATTGCTGCATGACCGCGGAGATGAATTGAACGCCATTGTCACTTATAATGCGACGTGGAAAACCGTATCTGAGAAAATACTCTTCAATAAGAGCCCGAGCACACGCTTCCGACGTTGCTTCTCTAAGAGCATAAATCTCAATCCATCTAGTCGCTGTGTCTTCTATAAGCAGGATCCACTTTTCTCCATTTTCACCTTGTGGAAGTGGACCAAATAGGTCAATGGCTAACACTTCACCACGCTGACTAAGAACTGGAGTCTGCAGTAATCCTGGCGGCTTTCTATTATCAGACTTATAACGCTGACAGGTAGTACATGTCTTTACATAGTCAACTACAGCTTGCCGCATTTTCGGGAAATAAAAACATCTTGCGATTCTCTGAAATGTACGTTCGACGCCAGGGTGGCCTGCGAGGGCAGAGTCATGACATTCCATTAATATTTCCTTCCTCATGTTTACAGGTATTACAAGCTGTGCATCCTCACAATCTAAGTCTGGGTTATATCGGTAAAGGACTCCCTGTTCCATAATATACCCTCTGTTGGTCCAGCGGTGAGCATTCACTTCCTCTTCGCCTTCTAAAGCTTGGATAATGCTCTGGAGCTCAGGATCAGCAAGCTGGCTTTGTCGCAACTCGGAGGGACGCCTTGCTGGTAAGTGTAAAACGACAGAACAAATTCCACAAGTGTCAACCGTCTCTTCATCGCAGTTGGGGCGGCTGAGAGCATCAGCGACTACGTTCGCCTTTCCAGGTGTATACTCGAATCGTAGATCAAAAGCTTGTAGCTTGAGCGCCCACCTGACAAGACGTCCTGATGGAGATTTTAGTGTTAAGAGCCATTTCAAAGGCTGGTGGTCTGTTCCTACTATTACAGTATGCCCATCTATGTAACCACGAAAACGCTCCACAGCCCAGACAACAGCCAGGGCCTCGCGTTCGGTTGTTGAATAATTCCGTTCTGCAGGCAAGAGTAAGCGGCTAGCATACTCAATAGGTTGTTCTTTCTTCTCTTCTCCTTGTAGGAGTACAGCACCTAATGCGTAACTGCTACTATCCGTTCTAATTATGAACGGCTTGGAGTAGTCTGCTTGAACAAGAATCGGGGCGGAGGTAAGTTTTCTTTTTAAATTCTCAAATGCTTCATTTTGCTCTTTGCCCCATTGCCATGGCTGATTCTTCCTGGTGAGCCGTGTGAGTGGTTCTGCAATCTGGGAAAAACCAGGAATAAATTTTCTGAACCATGAACAGGTTTGTACAAAACTTCTAAGATGCTTTAAAGAAGTAGGCTTTTTCAACTCCAGAATAGCTTTAATTTTCTCATTATCAGGGGCGATGCCTGATGATGAAATGACATGCCCTAGGTATTTAATTTCATCACATGCAAACCTACACTTCTCACGATTGGCTCTAAGTCTGAATGTACGGAGACGTTCGAATACTGCACGTAAATCCTGTACATGCTTGGTGAAATCTGAAGATATAATCAGCAGGTCATCTTGATACCCCAGAAGAGTCACATCCTTCAGTGTAGTACTTGCTCTGAATCTATCAATTAGACGTTGGAACGTTGCCGGTCCATTTTTTAAACCAAAGGGCATGCGAGTAAAACGGAATGTACCCAAAGTTGGAATAGAGAAGGCTGTTTTGTCTCTGTCTTCCTCATTCTGTATTCCAACCTGCCAAAATCCTGATTTCAGGTCAATAGTACTCATGACACAACCAGCCTTGGTGGACTGCAAGAGCTCTTCAATTGTAGGCATTGGATATTTGTCACTTTTCGTTATTGAGTTAAGTTTCCTATAATCCACGCAGAACCGAAACTCACCTGCTTGCTTCTTAGGTACCAACAGTGCTGGTGATCCCCACGGTGACTCACATTCCTCGATAATTCCTTCCGCCAGCATCTTGTCTACTTCCTGTTGCATTATCTCCTTCTTTGCTGGGGTCATGTGGTAAGGTGGCACGAAGATTGGTGGGTGCTCACCCGTATCAATTCGATGATCAGCATAACCAGTGGCGGGCCCAGTAGTATTGAAGATATCACTGTAACTGTCCAAGAGTTTGGTAAGTATCACGTGATCATTTGTGTTTTCGAGGGAGGTGGCACACACTGGTTTAGGAACTGATTCATAAGTTAGCTCATAATTAACATCAGGACTGTTTGAAAAACACCATACTGATCGACCAAAATCAAATAACAAGTTAGCTTTGTTGATAAAGTCAATACCCAACAGTGATTCGTTACCTTTTGCTTCGGGAAATATTATAAACCTGGTAGGTATGACCTTATTTACAAGTTTAACTTGTAGGTCAGTTAATAGAACTTCTACAGTTTTTATGTTACCATCGGCAAGCTTTACATTTAAGTAGTCTTTGTGCATAGGATGATTTTTCTTAACAAGGTACGCATATAGGGTGCTACCAGCTATGCAACCCTTAGCAGCCGTGTCAACCAAAGCCGTTCCAGATTCACCCAGTATACTAATGTGTAATAATGGACGACTTTGTTTGTCAATAGGCTCCCCCTGGTTATTAACATTATCAAGTGCATAAAAAGACGCTTGCGTTGAAGTACATTTAGGACAATTTGATCTAATTACTCCAATTTCACCACAACCATAACAAGCTAACGGAGCTTGTGACAACACTGGTTCACTTTTTGACTTTAGTTTTGGACAGTCTGCTTTGTAATGATTGTTTTTTTTACAATAAACACAATACATACGTTTTAACGTTGCCGTTGACGAAGTACCTGAGTTAAAACCACGCTCTGGCTCATGCACTGGTTGCAGAGGTGGAGATGAAGCAGTGGCGGCGGATGCTCCCACACTGTCGACAAGGGGAGAGCGACGCATCTGCTGAGACGACCGAGCCTGAGGCAAGCGCCCACCTGATTGTGGCCCAGGCGGCGCAGGAGGCGATGAAGTTGCAGCTGCTGGCATCCTTGGTGCTGGCAACTTTTTGGCTTCCTTCGACGCATCTTCGATGCTCCTAGCTTTCTTCAGAAGCTCTTGGAATGAGTGCAGCGATTCTCTGTCCATCCTCTTCCTTAATCGTCTGTCTAACAAACCAAATGTTATGTCTAATTGTGCATTTTCGCTAAGATCGCCCTTTGGAAGTTTGGCAAAAAGGGCACGGATTTTTGATACGAAAATGTCTGTATTTTCTGTCCCTTGACACATGTTGAATATCTCTTGATACACCCGAAATGGAGGCTGACGATCACCAAACGCCGAACGAATTTGATTGACGGCGTCGTCCCAGGAGCTGACGTTATTCTTTACGCCTTGCCACCATACAGCTGCCCCGTGACTCAGCAACAACGATAAGCCTCGAAGCGCGTTCTCATCGGATACGTTGGTGACATTTTTGTACACCTCTACGGCATCGATGAAGTTGTCGACGGATTCGGATGCAGACCCACTGAAACGAGCGGCACAACTCGTGAAATTGGCGCGAGCAGCGTCAACAGCAGTCATGCGAGTTTCCAGGGGTGTCGATGATCGAACCTCAGACAGCAGTCGTGAGCAAAACTCGGCTTGAGTTTGTTGCAGAGTGTTGATGAGCACGGCAAATTCGCCATTTTGTATAGTGACGCTTCCTGTAGGAGCCGCGTCTGAATCAGATGAATTGTTCAAGTTTGTCGTCTTTTTACGACGAGTCATTGTTTATGTATATAATCACCGAAATCACTCGAGCACAACAACAAGTTTGTTCTTATTTTCACGGCCACGACACGACACTTTCTTGAGTAGCACACGTGAAGAAGAAAATATCCCACTCAATCCACGTTGGGCAGCCAGTTTAGCGGGGATTCGTTTGGATACCTTTTTAAAACAAACTATCTGTTGTAGTAAACTCTTATAATTTTTAAGATGGTTACAAAAACAATAATATTATTAAATTTGTTAGTTAGCGCAAAAGTCTATGACATGTATCCCGTCGGCCGAATGCCTCTCGTTGCCCGTAGGGGGCGCGCGTGTCTCGCACCAGTGTTACCCGCTACAAAGTTTATTTACAGTGTTAATAATAAATTTGTACAGGGGTGTAAAGTATTTTGGATCGGCCAAAAGATCTTGTAGGAGGCGCGTTGTTGTTGCCGAGGAACTTAAAAGTTCCTTGGTTGTAGCAGATTCACAAATATCATCGAGTTCTGTCACAAGAATTAGTCTGTGAATGCCAAACTGTTGACATTTGAATACTAGGTGGCTCAAATCAGCGTTTTCCTCATCGCAGTAAATGCATTTGGAGTCTTCAACCAGTTTAAGTCTGAATAGGTGAGTACGGGTTTGGCAATGACCGAATCGCATTCTGTTTAGAGTCGTGACATATTTTCTGGCATTCACTGCCTTGTTTCTGTGGTACCAAGGTTGGGCGGGCGGGTTTTTTTGGATCTCAGCGTACCATTTCCCTTTTTCTTTGCTTACTTCTTTCCAATAATTAACCCATAATGATTTCAGGTTCTCTGTCAATTGAGTGTGGAAGTCAGTAAATGGTATCTTAAGGTCCATGGAGTGGTCTTCATCGCAAGGATTTTTAGCTGTTTTATCAGCGATTTCGTTTCCGGTGATACCCTTATGAGAAGGTACCCACATGAGACTTATACTCTTACCACTAATTTTTAAATTATATATTACATTTCTTATGCTATAGATCAAATAATTGAGGTTATATTGAAATGGGTTACTTTCTAATGCCAATAATACACTTAGAGTCAGAAAAGATCATGACATTGGAATGGTCAATATTTTCAGTATGTACAATTGCTTGGTAGATCGCATAACTTTCAGCTGTAAATATACTGCAATTCTTATCAATCTTAAAACATTTAGTTAGCTTTTGTTGGGGGTCATAAAAAGCTGAAGTTACACTATCATCCGACTTTGAACCATCAGTATACAGTGAATATAATTGGTTTTCTGATAAGAATTCCAGTAAATCATTTTGGTTTTGGATAGTGTTCTTATGTACAGTGATATTATTAATTAGTATGTTAAAATGATCAGCCTTATAAATTGGCCAAATGTAATTTTTATACATATTTACAGTTATTGATTTGAGGTGAATTATAATTCTTAATAGTTCAGGCACATGACCAGATAATAGTTGTGTGCTATTTATATATGAACCCAAGTTGTTTGTTAATATATTCTGTTGTGGAATTATTCTATCTAAAACACATCTATATTCTGAGGATAATAATTTAAGACAAAATCTCTCAGCTATCTGCAAGCGTCTGAAATGTAGAGGAGGAATGCAAGTCTCACACTGCATGGCGTTTATTGGTGTTGAACACATGGCACCTGTTATAATTCTTAAAGCTTTATTCTGTATGATTTCTAATTTGCGTAGCAGTGAGAGATTTGCATTCATATACGCCAGTGAACTATAATCAAAGTGACTACGTACTATACTCTTATACAGAATTGATAAAATTTTTGGATCAGAACCCCAATGTACCCCAGCCAATGACCGTAGTATATTCAGGCCTTTTGAAGCATTTTGTATAATGTGGTTTACATGGTCATGAAATGACAATTTTTTGTCCAGCCAAACACCTAAAAATTTCTTTTCATGTAGCCATGGCAAAGGTTTTCCATCATATTTTAAAGAATATTTGTCTTCATCATTATATTTCTTAGAAAATATCATTGCACCACTTTTGTCAGCATTGATATTAAGTTTATGTTTATTAGAATAGTAGTTGTGAACCTGTACAAGCGCATTGTTCAGATTATTTACAGCTACATTTACATTTGTATTTACAGTATATATTAACAAGTCATCTGCAAATTGCAGAAATTTTATGTCTTTTCCGGTCAAATACTTATTGATTTGACAAGTGTATAAGTTATGTATAAAGTAAGGGAGAGATAGTAGCACCCTGCATTGTACCTTTATATACAAATCTAGGGCCATGTATGATGTCATTGTATTTGAGATACATGCTTCTTTCATACAAAAAGTTAAATACCCATTTACAGACTTTACCCGGTATTTTCAGATCACTCAAAATCTCAGTGAGGACAGTTGGATTGACATTGTCAAAAGCACCTTGCACATCCAAAAAGGCACAAATTGTTGAAGAATGACTGAAAAAAGAATTCTTTATGTCTGAGACGAGTGATGTGAAGTTTTCTGTGGCACACCTCCCTTTGCGAAAACCAAATTGTTGCTCAGGTAATAAGTTATTTGATTCTATATACCAATCTAGTCGGACTTTCAACATGTATTCAAAAATCTTACCTACACATGATGATAATGATATAGGTCTGTAGGAATTGTAGTCATTGACAGGTTTATCTTGTTTTAGGATAGGAATAACACATTGAGTTTTCCAACTGGTTGGTATCGTTTGGGTGTCCCATAGTAAATTAAAGATCTGTAAAAGGGTTTTTTGTGCATCTGGGTGGAGATTTCTGATCAGTTTATACGAGATGTCATCAAGGCCAGGAGTAGTATCTTTCCTAGATTTAATTGCTCCTAGAAATTCCTGCCAAGTGAATGATTCAGAAAGAAAACGGCTCCTTATACTTCCGGGTTTATTAAAAAAATGTTCTAATAATATTTTATCTGTTTCTTTTTCAGGTGGGGACGTTGGTGCATATTTGTCCAAGAAGGCTGGTATCCAATCATCATTTTTGGAAGATTTAAATGCAGCAACCCGTTTAAATTTTCTAATATAATTCCATATAGTACTGACTGGTGTGTATCTATTAAACGATTCACATAGCTTTACCCATCCACTTTTCTTTTTTTCCGAAAGAAGACGTTTTTTCATTGCATCAATTCGTTTATATGCTATATAATTTTCAAGACTTGAATCTGATTTAAATAGATTTAGAGCATCTTTACTTTTTTTAACAGCTTCTAAGCAATCACTGTCCCACCAAGGAACAGGTTTTTTTCTATAAATATTTTTAGCTAGAGATGGTTTTGTTTTTGGGATACATATGTCTTTGATTTTAGAAAGGGATTCACAGAAAAGTTCATAAGTATTTAGTGGATTTTCAAAGTTAATGGTGAAATTTTTAAAAGTTTTTTCTGATTCAGATTTAAATAACGACCAATCAGCTTTATTATAGCAGTAGCGTTCAGATGGCGTCCCAGTCTCGTACTTTTGTATCGAAGTCTGTATGTCTATAATAGTGGGAAAATGATAACTTCCCATACAGTCATCGTGTACTTTCCATTGACACAATGGAGCAACAGATGGACTAATACAACTTATGTCTATAGCTGAAGGATTGTGATTATGCCTCCCCACTGTTGTTGGAGAGCCAGTGTTTAATATGCATAGATCTATTTCATCCAATAAGTTAAACACATCAGTACCTCTCGATTTTGTTGTCTGACAGCCAAACGCAACATGATGTGCATTTAGGTCTCCCGACAATAATGTAGGTTTGGGTAGACTATTTATTATTTGTCTTAGTTTTCTGCATTTAAATCGACCATGTCCAGGAGGAGCATAAACACATAAAATGGACAGATTACCAACATCGGTAGACAAAGTTATTGCAACAGACTGTAAATATTCATAAAATGGTGTTTGGACAACAGAAAATTTCAAAGAGTCTTTTATCAGGATTGCTACACCATGAAGACCTTTACTACCATTTTGATTGATTAAATTATAACCTGAAATGTAAAAAGTGCTGTTTTCTTTCAACCTTGTTTCATTGAGTAAACAAATGTCTATGTCATTTTTATGCAAAAATTGTATGAGGAGTGGTTTTTTTCGTATAACACTTTCGATATTGAATTGTGCAACTCTAATATATAACTTATCCATTTTTTAAAGTATCTGATAAAATTTCTTTTATCACCGATAAAGTGATTGGCCTATTGCTATTTCCAATTGTGACCAGTGCTGCAACCAATCCCTGCAGAATTGTTTCATTTTCCAGAATTTTTGTAACGAAATCATCTTTTTGTTCATTTTCCTTAGTAGATATTTTTTCCTTTGCTATTGTATTTTCTTTTATTTTCATGTCATTTTTTTTGGGTACTACTTTCGACACTGTTTTTTGTATATTTTTCTGTGAATTATTTTCTAGTGGTGTGTGGACATTTTTTAGTGGTGGAAAGTCTTTTTTGTAATTTTTTAATAAATTTTCAGGTTTTGGGCTGGCCAAAGCATGGGCATAGTTATTTTTGTTTCGTTTTTCTTGGATTTTGGTAATTTTTATAGGGCAATCCCTCGAGACGGCTAAATGGGCTCCTCCACAATTAATACATTTTACAGTCGCTTCTTTTGAGCAACAGGTGAAATGATGCTCTCCTGCACAAATGGAACATGTTTGTAATGATTTACAATATTTAGCACCATGATTAAACTTAAAGCATTTGAAGCATTGCATCAGCGGTGCATTATATTCAAATACTTTAAATCGGAAAATGTTCAGGTATACTGAGTCTGGTAATACATTGCTTAGAAAGGTTACACTAACAGAGCCATATGGCACTATGGCTCCATTTACCTTCCTTGTAAAACGCCTTACTCCGACAATCTCATAGTCCGATGTCAATTTTTTAAAAAGTTCCTCATTACTAATATTAGTCGGGACAAATCTCAATACGCCTATCACTTCTACCTGTGAGGCAGGTATATAAGCCCTCATATAGTATTTGTTCAAAAAGTCATTGTTCACTAAAAAGTTGTTGGCATTGTTGCACTGCGAAAATGTTACACCAATTTTTTTCGCTGTAATTCTTCTCACTTCCTTGACTCCCTTGATATCATTTTTGAAGAGGCTAGTTGTCATCAAAGGATTCTTGTTTCCCAACTTTTCATCATCCTTGGTACTTTCAACAAAGACTGTATACTCCGTCCTCACCTGGTTTTCCGGGAAAATTCTAGTATAACCGGGTTTTAAATATGGTTTATAAATTATTGAGTCCTCGGTATTGTCTAAGAGAATCACTCTTTTATCAACGCTGTTGTCTTCTCGCCCCCTTTTTAGGCATGGGGGAGATGAGTCACTTATTTTTCCAGGGGCCTCAGCCCCCGGAGGTTCTTTCATTTTAACCACTTATTTATGCTATTTATAAGATTTTTACACTATTTACAAGAAGAAACAAGTTGTTTTTCATATCAAAATTACTATTTGAAAAAGCTCTTTAAAAATTCCCGCCTACTACATCGAAAGCCCGCCAAAAAAAAAAAAAAACCCAGCTCGACTACTTTTTTTTTTTTTATTAATATTTTAACGGCTCTGGATTCTTGTCCTTTTGAGCCCGTAGTTATTGTTTTCTTTTTTCTTCTATCACTTTCACATCAATTTTATCAAAGTTTATTTACAGTGTTAATAATAAATTTGTACAGGGGTGTAAAGTATTTTGGATCAGCCAAAAGATCTTGTAGGAGGCGCGTTGTTGTTGCCGAGGAACTTAAAAGTTCCTTGGTTGTAGCAGATTCACAAATATCTTCGAGTTCTGTCACAAGAATTAGTCTGTGAATGCCAAACTGTTGACAATTGAATACTATGTGGTTCAAATCAGCGTTTTCCTCATCGCAGTAAATGCATTTGGAGTCTTCAACCAGTTTAAGTCTGAATAGGTGAGTACGGGTTTGGCAATGACCGAATCGCATTCTGTTTAGAGTCGTGACATATTTTCTGGAATTCACTGCCTTGTTTCTGTGGTACCAAGGTTGGGCGGGCGGGTTTTTTTGGATCTCAGCGTACCATTTCCCTTTTTCTTTGCTTACTTCTTTCCAATAATTAACCCATAATGAGTTCAGGTTCTCTGTCAATTGAGTGTGGAAGTCAGTAAATGGTATCTTGAGGTCCATGGAGTGGTCTTCATCGCAAGGATTTTTAGCTGTTTTATCAGCGATTTCGTTTCCGGTGATACCCTTATGAGAAGGTACCCACATGAGACTTATACTCTTACCACTAATTTTTAATTTATATATTACATTTCTTATGCTATAGATCAAATAATTGAGGTTATATTGAAATGGGTTACTTTCTAATGCCAATAATACACTTAAAGAGTCAGAAAAGATCATGACATTGGAATGGTCAATATTTTCAGTATGTACAAGTGCTTGGTAGATCGCATAACTTTCAGCTGTAAATATACTGCAATTCTTATCAATCTTAAAACATTTAGTTAGCTTTTGTTGGGGGTCATAAAAAGCTGAAGTTACACTATCATCAGACTTTGAACCATCAGTATACAGTGAATATAATTGGTTTTCTGATAAGAATTCCAGTAAATCATTTTGGTTTTGGATAGTGTTCTTATGTACAGTGATATTATTAATTAGTATGTTAAAATGATCAGCCTTATAAATTGGCCAAATGTAATTTTTATACATATTTACAGTTATTGATTTGAGGTGAATTATAATTCTTAATAGTTCAGGCACATGACCAGATAATAGTTGTGTGCTATTTGTATATGAACCCAAGTTGTTTGTTAATATATTCTGTTGTGGAATTATTCTATCTAAAACACATCTATATTCTGAGGATAATAATTTAAGACAAAATCTCTCAGCTATCTGCAAGCGTCTTAAATGTAGAGGAGGAATGCAAGTCTCACACTGCATGGCGTTTATTGGTGTTGAACACATGGCACCTGTTATAATTCTTAAAGCTTTATTCTGTATTATTTCTAATTTGCGTAGCAGTGAGAGATTTGCATTCATATACGCCAGTGAACTATAATCAAAGTGACTACGTACTATACTCTTATACAGCATTGATAAAATTTTTGGATCGGAACCCCAATGTACCCCAGCCAATGACCGTAGTATATTCAGGCCTTTTGAAGCATTTTGTATAATGTGGTTTACATGGTCATGAAATGACAATTTTTTGTCCAGCCAAACACCTAAAAATTTCTTTTCATGTAGCCATGGCAAAGGCTTTCCATCATATTTTAAAGAATATTTGTCTTCATCATTATATTTCTTAGAAAATATCATTGCACCACTTTTGTCAGCATTGATATTAAGTTTAAGTTTATTAGAATAGTAGTTGTGAACCTGTACAAGCGCATTGTTCAGATTATTTACAGCTACATTTACATTTGTATTTACAGTATATATTAACAAGTCATCTGCAAATTGCAGAAATTTTATGTCTTTTCCGGTCAAATATTTATTAATTTGACAAGTGTATAAGTTATAAAGTAAGGGAGAGATAGTAGCACCCTGCATTGTACCTTTATATACAAATCTAGGGCCATGTATGATGTCATTGTATTTGAGATACATGCTTCTTTCATACAAAAAGTTAAATACCCATTTACAGACTTTACCCGGTATTTTCAGATCACTCAAAATCTCAGTGAGGACAGTTGGATTGACATTGTCAAAAGCACCTTGCACATCCAAAAAGGCACAAATTGTTGAAGAATGACTGAAAAAAGAATTCTTTATGTCTGAGACGAGTGATGTGAAGTTTTCTGTGGCACACCTCCCTTTGCGAAAACCAAATTGTTGCTCAGGTAATAAGTTATTTGATTCTATATACCAATCTAGTCGGACTTTCAACATGTATTCAAAAATCTTACCTACACATGATGATAATGATATAGGTCTGTAGGAATTGTAGTCATTGACAGGTTTATCTTGTTTTAGGATAGGAATAACACATTGAGTTTTCCAACTGGTTGGTATCGTTTGGGTGTCCCATAGTAAATTAAAGATCTGTAAAAGGGTTTTTTGTGCATCTGGGTGGAGATTTCTGATCAGTTTATATGAGATGTCGTCAAGGCCAGGAGTAGTATCTTTCCTAGATTTAATTGCTCCTAGAAATTCCTGCCAAGTGAATGATTCAGAAAGAAAACGGCTCCCTATGCTTCCGGGTTTATTAAAAAAATGTTCTAATAATATTTTATCCGTTTCTTTTTCAGGTGGGGACGTTGGTGCATATTTGTCCAAGAAGGCTGGTATCCAATCATCATTTTTGGAAGATTTAAATGCAGCAACCCGTTTAAATTTTCTAATATAATTCCATATAGTACTGACTGGTGTGTATCTATTAAACGATTCACATAGCTTTACCCATCCGCTTTTCTTTTTTTCCGAAAGAAGACGTTTTTTCATTGCATCAATTCGTTTATATGCTATATAATTTTCAAGACTTGAATCTGATTTAAATAGATTTAGAGCATCTTTACTTTTTTTAACAGCTTCTAAACAATCACTGTCCCACCAAGGAACAGGTTTTTTTCTATAAATATTTTTAGCTAGAGATGGTTTTGTTTTTGGGATACATATGTCTTTGATTTTAGAAAGGGATTCACAGAAAATTTCATAAGTATTTAGTGGATTTTCAAAGTTAATGGTGAAATTTTTAAATGTTTTTTCTGATTCAGATTTAAATAACGACCAATCAGCTTTATTATAGCAGTAGCGTTCAGATGGCGTCCCAGTCTCGTACTTTTGTATCGAAGTCTGTATGTCTATAATAGTGGGAAAATGATAACTTCCCATACAGTCATCGTGTACTTTCCATTGACACAATGGCGCAACAGATGGACTAATACAACTTATGTCTATAGCTGAAGGATTGTGATTATGCCTCCCCACTGTTGTTGGAGAGCCAGTGTTTAATATGCATAGATCTATTTCATCCAATAAGTTAAACACATCAGTACCTCTCGATTTTGTTGTCTGACAGCCAAACGCAACATGATGTGCATTTAGGTCACCCGACAATAATGTAGGTTTGGGTAGACTATTTATTATTTGTCTTAGTTTTCTGCATTTAAATCGACCATGTCCAGGAGGAGCATAAACACATAAAATGGATAGATTACCAACATCTGTAGACAAAGTTATTGCAACAGACTGTAAATATTCATAAAATGGTGTTTGGACAACAGAAAATTTCAAAGAGTTTTTTATCAAGATTGCTACACCATGAAGACCTTTACTACCATTTTGATTGATTAAATTATAACCTGAAATGTAAAAATTGCTGTTTTCTTTCAACCTTGTTTCATTGAGTAAACAAATGTCTATGTCATTTTCATACAAAAATTGTATGAGGAGTGGTTTTTTTCGTATAACACTTTCGATATTGAATTGTGCAACTCTAATATATAACTTATCCATTTTTTAAAGTATCTGATAAAATTTCTTTTATCACCGATAAAGTGATTGTCCTATTGCTATTTCCAATTGTGACCAGTGCTGCAACCAATCCCTGCAGAATTGTTTCATTTTCTAGAATTTTTGTAACGAAATCATCTTTTTGTTCATTTTCCTTAGTAGATATTTTTTCTTTTGCTATTGTATTTTCTTTTATTTTGATGTCATTTTTTTTGGGTACTATTTTCGACACTGTTTTTTGTATATTTTTCTGTGAATTATTTTCTAGTGGTGTGTGGACATTTTTTAGTGGTGGAAAGTCTTTTTTGTAATTTTTTAATAAATTCTCAGGTTTTGGGCTGGCCAAAGCATGCGCATAGTTATTTTTGTTTCGTTTTTCTTGGATTTTGGTAATTTTTATAGGGCAATCCCTCGAGACAGCTAAATGGGCTCCTCCACAATTAATACATTTTACAGTCGCTTCTTTTGAGCAACACGTGAAATGATGCTCTCCTGCACAAATGGAACATGTTTGTAATGATTTACAATATTTAGCGCCATGATTAAATTTAAAGCATTTGAAGCATTGCATCAGCGGTGCATTATATTCAAATACTTTAAATCGGAAAAAGTCCAGGTATACTGAGTCTGGTAATACATTGCTTAGAAAGGTTACACTAACAGAGCCATATGGCACTATGGCTCCATTTACCTTCCTTGTAAAACGCCTTACTCCGACAATCTCATAGTCCGATGTCAATTTTTTAAAAAGTTCCTCGTTACTAATATTAGTCGGGACAAATCTCAATACGCCTATCACTTCTACCTGTGAGGCAGGTATATAAGCCCTCATGTAGTATTTGTTCAAAAAGTCATTGTTCACTAAAAAGTTGTTCGCATTGTTGCACTGCGAAAATGTTACACCAATTTTTTTCGCTGTAATTCTTCGCACTTCCTTGACTCCCTTGATATCATTTTTGAAGAGGCTAGTTGTCATCAAAGGATTCTTGTTTCCCAACTTTTCATCATCCTTGGTACTTTTAACAAAGACTGTATATTCCGTACTCACCTGGTTTTCCGGGAAAATTCTAGTATAACCGGGTTTTAAATATGGTTTATATATTAATGAGTCCTCGGTATTGTCTAGGAGATTAACTCTTTCATCAACGCTGTTGTCTTCTCGCCCCCTTTTTAGGCATGGGGGAGATAAGTCACGTATTTTTCCAGGGGCCTCAGCCCCCGGAGGGTCTTTCATTTTAACCACTTATTTATGCTATTTATAAGATTTTTACACTATTTACAAGAAGAAACAAGTTGTTTTTCATATCAAAATTACTATTTCAAAAAGCTCTTTGAAAATTCCCGCCTATTACTTCAAAAGCCCGCCAAAAAGTCTCGACTACTCACCTCTAGTGTTGCCAGGACACGGAAACACTTTAGTTCCGAAATAATTAATTTCTACTCTTTTATGTCGCACTGTAACGTAATAAATCGGTTTGCCAAGGGGAAACGAAAAATTGGTTTAAATTTGAAAAATAAATAATTAATTTTTAACTTTTTGTCAAACTGTGGTATTCTAAATTGGTTCTAAATCTCTTAACATGAAATGGTTTGTAGTTGACAATTCTCGCATTATAGTTCCAGGAACTACTAAAGAGCGATTCTCGAGGGTTAGAATTTTAAAGTACTTACTTTAATCTCTTTTTATACGGAGTCAACAAGGAAAGCTTTTTGTATACATTTTTTGTATATTTCTTTTTATAAAGAAAATAGGAAACGTTTTTGGATCCTTTCGAGGCAAGCAATACGGATTTGATAATTAAGATTTAAGCTAGAGCAGTATTCTAAAGTCGATCAAACCAAGGCTCAGTGACCAAGGCTTTGTACGAGTATAATGCCTAAAAAGCTTTATTATTTTTTAATCCTTTACAATTTCTCCATATATACCTCAACAGCCTGAAGTCTGAAGAACTATGTAACCATCCACATCAAAATCTAACTTGACACTGGCAAAAAGTGGCGCTCCATGATATACCGTATAATCATGTGGCGCTCAAAATAGCAGCCAGACGTCGCCAAAAAAAAAAAAAAAATGTCTTGACAGTTGATATGACAGCTTTATTAACTCCAAACTCCAAAAGTCCCAAACAAACAAAACAAATTATGAAATTAGCCAGATAAAACGGCTTTGAATGAAATTACAATTTAATCACATTGATATAAAGCACCTAAGGTAAGGTGACTGGCAGCATGCCCTTTCGCGCTCGCGTGGACCTGACGCGCTTGTTCAGCGACGAGCGCGCGCGCTGCATGGTGTTGGTGCCGGCGGCTAGCGAGCGTACGCGGCTGCCGGTGTCGTGGCTGACGCGGCGGTTACGGGCGCTGTTGGGACCAGCGCTACGCGGCCCACTAGCGCTGCTAGTGAGCGGCCATCTGCTGCCCGACACTGAGCCGCTCTCATTGCTGCGGCCGCAGGACGAGATCTGGTACGTTCACCACTGTAGTTGCTGTAAGGACATTACAACATTTCCTCTCGAAAATAGGGGGAGGAAAATTTAGTATCGTTTGGCAGGTGGAGGGAGAGTGCTCTCCTAACCCCTGGTACCCCCCCATTAAAAGGTAATGCACCATTTTTTTACAATAATTTTTTTTTACTTTTTAGGTTATGATCAACAAATTCAGGTTATATTTATAAAGTGGAGGAGGTGGGTGATTTCTAAATTCTAAGTGTAGAGGGGGCAATGAGTCCTGCACTGATTCTCTGTAATCGTGAATATTATGCACTTCCCCCTGGTCAGTCAGCCCAGCCAAGACAGCTTCTTAAAATAGAGCCAAACAGCTTCAGCATTCTGACACATTATGATCCCTGCTTTTCGTCTCATGTCTTTGGTTGCAGAGTAGTGGAGTAGCACATGTTCCACTGTCTCATCCTCTAGAAGGCACCCTCTGCATAGAGGGCTATTGGTGCCACCTGTGGTGAAATGATGCTTGTTTAGGTTGCAGTGCCCAGTTATGATACCTACCATGTCACCTAGGTCAGATTGTTTTAGTTTTAATAAGTATCTTGTTACCTTACCATTCGATTGCGGTATCATTAGTTTTGACAGGGGGCAGTCGTTTCGTTCTGCCCATGTTTTGTTTTGTACAGTCAGAGTGTGTTTTCGCATTTCATGCCTGATTGCTTCTGCCGATTGTTGACACAGGTTTGTGCCCTGTGTCATTATTTCCATATGGGATGCTAGTTTAGCTAGAAGGTCTGCTTGTTTGTTATCTTCATTTCCGTTGTGTGTTCTAGTCCAATATAGCTTGACTTTGTACATGGTCGACAGGTTTTACAGTTCCGCATAACAGTCTGCAATGATTTTGAATCTACTTACAGGTTTGCTGAGCGCTGATAATACGGCCGCACTGTCTGTAGTTAATGTGACCTCCCTGTATGTCGCAGGGCCTGCTAGTGCAAATTGCAGTCGCTGCCCTGGCCGCTAGGAGTATACCTGCCAGCTCTGTTTGGAACACTGTTGTTGTGGTGTTAAGTGGAACTGCTTTACTGAGCCCTATTTCGGGGGACACATAGCTGCATTCAGCGCTGCCAACTCTTCTTTTGGAGCTGTCAGTATTGAAAGTCAGTACCTTTTAATTGGAGTTTGGCACTCCTTGAGAGTGTATCTTGTACCTTTTGTACATTATGTAGGATTTCGGTGTTCTGTCAGTTCCAATCAGTGGCTGCCTCTGGAATGATCTCTAATGCTCATTCTAGGATTCGACAATGATTGGTTTTTATGTTGTTACCTTTCCATTGCCTTGTGGACTTCACCCGAAGGGCTGCGACCATCGCCTCCTGCTGTATGTGCAGGTGTGGCGGTGTTAGCCCTAGTAGGATGTTTAGTGCTGCAGAGGGTGTTGATCTCATACATCAGGTTTTTAGTGTACATGCTAGCCTTTGAAGTTGCTGTAATTTGTTCTCGGTTGTAACTAACTCCGTTCTTGGTCACCACACCACAGCTCCGTAAGTTAGAACCAGGGACTCTTTTCGGTACCGTTGAAAGGGT
Source organism: Ypsolopha sequella (assembly GCA_934047225.1). NCBI lineage: Eukaryota > Metazoa > Arthropoda > Insecta > Lepidoptera > Ypsolophidae > Ypsolopha > Ypsolopha sequella. The sequence goes on from OW203995.1 coordinate 30,025,469, forward strand.
TAATCACCGTATATGAATTTCGGTACAGGTTAATACAACCGAAATCTTTCTAACCCTTATTTATTATTTGGGTAGCCGAAATCAGGCAACTGCATCGCAGGTGCAGGGCGAAGAGTACTTTGATTCGCCGCTACCGCCGCGCGCCGGGCCCACCGCGCCGCCTGCCTCCGCACCCCGCGCCCCGCGTCTCTGGCCGCGGCATAGCAGATTCGCACCGCGCCAGGTCTATCTACCTGTCGTGTTGCGTCGTGACAAGATTTTCACTGCCATCATGGATCAAATATTGAAACTAGGGTTCCTTTTGATTTTAAGTAATGATACTTTTTGTTTGATAGTGATGTTCCTGATGTTAGGGTTATGCTTTTGACATAGTGATGTACCACTAGGGATGCACCATAAAAATGTTGTTTTGGCCTTATCTTTGGAACGGAAGGTGGTACCTACACCCTTTAGGGTTGTACCATAGGGGGTCAAAAATATTTATATTTTAATGCCAAAACTTTAAAGGCCTGTATCGTCTAAACGGCTGGAGTTAGATACAGGCCGTTTAAAGTTTTGACATTAAAAAAAGTATTACAGAGACTACGAATTGACGAATCAAACATTAGGAGGCGGTGTTCTCATTGCCACCCGCAGGGATCTGAGTGTAACGCCACGTCCCGAATGGAACTCTTCCGCGGAAGACAATTGGGTGTCTATAAAAATGAAAAGGGAAGGACTCTTATATACGTATATGTACCTATGTATATGTTTAGGGGGGGCGATGGGGGGGGGGGGAGGGGGGTATAAGCCCCCCCCTAAGGGGGGGGTACCGGAAATCAATAGTTTTTTTTTTATAATTTTTTTTCAAAATTAAAAGGTTATTTTATGTTTTATGTAGGATAAAATAACTCGAATATTAAGTATACGTATAGTGGGAGGGGGATCACTGGGGAGAGGGTGTAATGAAACTAGTTTCTTGAAAAAAAAAAAAAAAAAAACTGAACATAACCTAACTTTAAAGACCCAATATGACTTCTGCAATTGCTTCGGCGTTGCGGAAAGTGCAGCCCCTTCGCCCTTGCGTAACAAAGCATAGGCACCCGTGCGAGCCGTAGCGGCTGAGGCTGGTCGCCGAAGGCTGCCCTTCCTCCACGCCTACGGCTTTTTATATACACTCTAGGGGTAGTACCCACAAGACTGTATAGAGTCGGGGTGCTCTGATTCGGTTTTGGAACTTATTCAACCTATTTTTTGCATGGAGTCGGGTGCTCTGATTCAAATCACGAAGAAAACAAAATGTCTGCATTGTTTTTTTTTTATATCCTGGATACTAGTCCTTTGAGCCAATTTTTAGCGAAATACAACAAAAAAAATTAAATTACGTCAATTTTAATGCGTCACTCACAGCAGTTTCGGAACACAACCAAAAAAAAAAAAAAATGAAGTCATAAAATCAATTAAAATTGAACCTTAAGACAATTTTTGAGGTTATTTTACGAAAGTTGAAATTTTTTTTTGAGAAAACTATTGATTTCCGGTAACTGAAATTTCGTGAGATTAATAACAATAACAAGAGCTATTCTGGAAAAAAAAATTAAGGTACCTTTGTATGTATACTCGTATAAGAGACGAGCCATGAAAAGTTCAAGTTGTCATAATAATACATTCCTGCATATTGGCGCACTTTACTTATGTAAACAGGAGAATGGTTACTCATTAACGAAACTTACTGAATTAATTATTTCCCATCCTTCAGATAAGTTCTTAGTTTTAGGGGACTTTAACCTTAGAAACATCTTGTGGTCTCGAAACGGAGCAAATCCATATCTTTCGCCGAATAATGTGAACAGTACCGAAGAGCAACTTCTTATCAACGAGATTATATGTTGTGATTTACAGCAGTACAACTGGGTACTCAACCAACAGGGGCGAATTTTGGACCTTGTTCTTTGCAATGATAATGTTGTAGTGGACAATTGCTCCTCTCCCTTCGTAACCCTAAACTGCTGCCGTTAATTCGAGAGAATGATGACAGATGGAGTGTGGCGATATCTCGAAAAAATACTACAAGTCAACAAGAGCTTCTTCACGTCAAAAATAAATAAAGGCACGTTAAAAAATATCAACGGTACAACAAATGGGACGAAATAAATCCAAATCATGATTATTTAAACTTTTTTTATAAATAAAAACCCTTGAATAGAATATATATACGATCTTATTATTTGGTAAGGTATATCAGTTTTATAATACGACAACACTGCCTTACACCGCAGATATTATAAACCTTTTTCTGAAATGTCGATTCAAAAATTTCGAGGATTCATACTGCAGGCATTATGATTGCTGATTTGACAGAAATAACTTGACAGTATCGCTAATAGACAACTTTTCGCCATAAATAATATTTTTTGCGCTTTTTTTTAACTTTTACGTAGAAATTGAGTCAGCTGATTCATTAAGTTTTGTACTAGGAAGTGGAAAATATATACGACAAAAATACTTTTTATTAACAAATGGGACCTTTTAACGATATACAATCTACCCTAAAATCATCATGATAAATATAAAATATTGAAATGCAAAACAGTAAAAAAAAAGGTTTTATCCCCTGACATTTGCAAACGTCACCATTCTCTCGAATGAACGGCCGGAGTTTAGACGCGGTATTTCATAATGCGTTGACCATTGATAGTGACAGTGGCGTGCACAGAGTTTTTACACACGGTAGACATAAAAACCGGTCAAGTGCGAGTCAGACTCGCGTACCTAAGGTTCCGTATCGTGGATGAAAAATTTAATTTTGTTTTCGTGAATATCTAAACCGCTATATTATTCCTGTAATCTTTACGTGAGCACATAATTACCATGATTTTTTTTTAAATTTTCCGGTCAACCAATTTTAGAGATAAGTTGAGGGAGATCAATTTTTTTTGTAGTTTTTCGAGGATTTCCAGAAATATGTATATTTTATGCGCATCTGTAACCGGCATCGTTCCAAACAGTTTGTTATTTGAAAATAACAAGCAGAAGAAACAAAACAATCGATTAGTATGTTTATAACCCGTCAGCCAGTTAAATGTTTCATATTGTTTTGGATTGAATTTTCTAGTTGCTTTACCTCTTATTTGAACTTATTCAATTTCCGGTACGAAGCGGCCTTTTTCGATTAGGTACTTCTTTTTTTTCAGCAAAACACAGTTTTGAAAACGTACCATTTCTTAATTTTTGCACACACACATTCCCAGCACAACTTTCACAGTAGTTACTACTACCACTAGCCATTTTTTGCAATTTTTAGACCCAATTTTATTTTATTTATACTGCTTGTCATCAATTTGCGTAACGAACGAACGAAAAACAATAATGGATGGCGCCGGCCTTCGGGCTTCGTAAGACTTCGGTAATTTTCGGCGAATGTCGTAAAACTAAAAAGCCGTCGGCTTTTTGCAGAGTTTTCGCCTACATCTCGTACGCAAACAAGCAAAACCTTTGCATTTGTGTGCCATGTACGAGGGGAGGCTGAAAAGTAATCTACCTAACTATGAAAGAAAAGACGTAACTGGATAGTTTTTTTTTATTTTTCTATATAGTCTTTTGCTAGTAAAATGCACTTATTAAATTTTTCAAGTATTGAATTTAAGCCATTAAAAAAAAAAAACGGTTTGTCGTCAAAATAGTCAGAAACCGCTGCCTTCATTTCGTCATCGGTCATAAATCTTCGTCGCCTGAGGTCTTTCTTGAGAAGTCTAAACAGAAAATAGTCACAGGGGGCTAGATCTGGACTATAAGGGGGGTGGTCAATGGTTTCGAAGCCATTGTCTTTAATTGCTAGCTTTGTTGTGCGTGCGGTATGCACTGGTGCGTTATCGTGCAAAATCAGAATTCCTTTGCTTAGTTTACCTCGCCGTTTTTCTTTTATTGTCTCTCTTAGTTGATATAATAAGTTTGAGTAATAATCAGCATTCATTGTAGTTTTTTTCGGTAAATAATCTATGAGCAAAATCCCTTCTGTGTCCCAAAAGATTGTAGCCATAAGTTTACCGGCCGATGGACAGACCTTAAATTTCCGAGGCGGCTTCTCATCCTTAAATTTCCACTGTAACGACTCTTGCTTACTTTCCGGGTCCCATTGTCGAATCCAAGTCTCATCACATGTTACAATTCTAGAAATTATTTCTTCCTCTTTCCCTCGACTCATGTCCAAAAACTCTTCGCAACATTTGACACGCCTCTCCATGTCAAATGCAGTCAACATTCTAGGGACCCAACGTGCACTAACCTTGGACATGTTCAAATACTCATGAATTATTTCATTGACTCGCTCTTTACTGCCGCCCACATCTCTAGCTATCTCCCACTGCTTCACTCGTCGGTCCTCTAATATATTTTTTTTCACCCTGGCTACATTTTCATCGGTGACGGGCGAAACTGGTCTTCCGCTACGAGGATCATCTTCGAGGCTCTCACGACCTAGTTTAAACTGCCTTGACCAAAACTTTATAACAAATTCGGAAGAACACGAACTGCCAAACACACGTAACATACGCTGTCTGATCTCCGAAGGCGTATTCCCTTCTTTAGTCAAAAACTTAATCACCGCACGCTGCTCGATATTATCCATTTTCACTTTTTCTACCGACATGTTCGAAACAATTGTAGGAGACAAATAAACGTGATGCAATAAACAAATGAATGTAATACATTTTGAAAATAGAATAACAAACGAATATAAATCCATACCAGCCAGCATTATTTTTGTATATATTTCTGACCAAGGAGATTACATGTCAGCCGCCCTACGTACTTACAGTAACGCACACAACAAAGATACTGTTGGAATAATGACCCACACATATAAACCGGCAGCCACCATTCCGCGATGGCTGGTCCGAAATTTAATTACAATGGATCATAACATAAGTCATTCACTTCATACTTTCGTAATCGATTTTAGCGATGTAATTCTATTTCGGAATGCTCGAGTGAGCGACTCGCAGCTGTGAACTGAGACTCGCAGTTCCCGCTAATGACAATAGATGGCGGTCGGTGTCGCTACACTTTAGCAGATTTTTTTTTACGATATGCGTAAAAATGCGTAAATGATGCGTATTTGTCAGGGTAGACAGTGTCTTTTTGTCTGTATGGACCGCACGCCACTGGATAGTGAATTTACGTCGGGGCAGTCCCAGACGTAAATTTAATTACAACAAAGCTGATTTTACCTCTATTAATAACGCTATAGCAAAAACGGACTGGAAAAATGAGTTTCATAGCAGGTCCCTTGAGTCAGCAGTAGATTTTTTCTATAGCACTTTGTTAACTCTTCGCGACATATATATCCCACCCCGCCAAGTAAATGCTGATTCTTATCTCCCATGGTTCTCCCCAGCACTTAAAAAGATTATTAAAGGAAAGCATAAATACGTAACAAAACATAAAAAATATGGTAACACGTCGGATCGACTTTCTGTTTCGACACCAATGATATTCCAGCCCTGGAATATCATTGTTCGCCACTGAACAAAAGAATAAAAATCGTTGAAGCTGAATGTAATCATTATCATAAATTTATTGAGGGGTAGAGAATTCCATATATAAGAACCCTAAGAGCTTTTGGTCGTTTATTAAAGCTAAACACAAATCGAATTCATTACGTAGCAGTATGATTCACATTGTGAATTTCACAATGATAAAACGGCAAATAATGGAGCTGAGATTTGCGAACTTTTTAATGAATATTTTCTTTCCACTTTCTTAAAGCCTGATCCTGCCGCTACTTTCTCTCAAAATATAGAACACCAGGCGAAATTTGATATTTCCTCTATTCAAATTTCTTACTTTATCTCGGCTTAAAAAACTAGACGTTTCCAAGTCCTCGGGGCCTGATCATGTACCCGCTGTCCTCTTAGTAAACTGCGCCGATGAAATAGCCAAGCCTCTCTGTTTGCTGTTCAGCAGTTCTGTGTCAGAGGGTTCATTTCCTCTTATTTGGAAATCGGCATTTATTTCCCCTATCCATAAAAAAAGTGCTAAAAATATAATAAGTCATTACAGACCGATTTCCAAATTGTGTATTATCGCTAAGTTATTTGAAAAAATTGTCTATGACCAAGTCTACGCTTCCCTACACCGTCGTCCAGTCCCACACAGCATGGATTTCTCAAAGGTCGCTCCACAGTAACTAACCTTATATTGCTCAATGAACATCTTACGGACAGTATGCAGCAATACCACCAAACTGATGTAATCTATACGGACTACAGCAAGGCATTTGATCGCATTGATCACCAATTGCTAATTTTAAAATTACAAAAAGCTGGTATTTGTGGCGATCTTCTACGATGGTTCTCTTCGTACATCAACAGTAGGTCTCAGGCCGTGGTCGTAAGTAATAACATTTCTGGATGGGTCGATGTTCCCAGTGGTGTTCTCCAGGGATCTTTGCTGGGCTTTAATGTTTATCATATTTATTGCGGACATTGACGGCATTTTTCAAAATTCTCATGTTCTCAGTTTTGTGGACAATATGAAAATTTTCAAAACAATTGGATCCAACGCTGACGCAGAGGCACTCCAAGAGGATCGTCATCGTCTTGATGACTATTGCTCGCGTAACAAGCTGGATCTCAATGTTTCTAAATGTTTTTTGTCGCTTTTTCCAGAAAAAAGTCAAATATTCAATATCAATACCATCTGCACGGTCACGATCTTGTTTAGATCAGTATTTAGAACAGTATTAGAGAACTTGGTGTATTGCACGATAACAAGTTATTATTCGATCAGCATGTTGGCCAGATCATCAAAAAGGCTTCACGAAGTCTTGGATTCATAATGCGCGCCTCTTAGGATTTTCTCAACGTTAAAACTTTAAAAATATTATATTGTGCTTACGTTTGCAGTAATCTTAAATACGCTTCCCAAATATGGAACCCCCGTTTTTCAATTTTTATAAATAAAACTGAGAGAATTCAAAAGAAATTCATGCGCTATCTCAATTACCGTACAAAACACACCTCCAAAATATCCTATTCTAAGGAAGCTAAAAATAATGTTTTGAACAAAAAGATTTCACAATGGAAACACTATGGACGATCGAGACAGTTACTGTTTAAAGAAAATGATGACGTATTAGTTAAGATACACTTTAATAACGGTAACAAATATAAATGGATTAGAGTAATGAATCATCAAGATATCGGATCTCGAATGTTTTTAATATATTTACCAACCAAAATGAGTTTAAGAGTGATTACAGCCAGGCTGACGATGGAGATAACACTTGGGTGCCGGATACCGATGTTTCCCATTGGTTCATGTCCCAATTACGATAGTTAATACTTTTTTTTCTGTTCCGCTGATTGTGCCGGTGTGTGTATAATCGAAAAGTTTAATATCATGGCTCCTAATGTCAACATTTTAGATAATGAGTCATTGCACCTCCTTGGTGCTCCTGTCCTAAGTGAATCGGTTCCCAGGTATCTGAACGACCAGATCGAAGGACACCCCAAACAAGCCCTGAAATGATAAATATAGTAATATATCATGTTCGGACCCTGATATCTCAACTATGGCTAACATGGTCAATGAAAACGTTACCCAACGCACCAAAAGATCTGAGCAGTTTCAAGAAGGACCTCTTGTCTTCCTTACAGTCTTTTATGGATAGCCAAACCAGTAGACTGGACAAGCTGGACACACGTATTAAGAGCATTCATGACCAGAATGTCAACATTCAATCGTCTAATCACGATATTGAAAAAGGCATGAACCACTTGAATAAAAATATAAAATCTATCGAAATCAAGCTACTTAGCTTGGACCAGAAGAGGAAGCAGTTGGAATTACATATATCGGAAGTTAATACTATGCTCGAAAACCTCGAGACGAGCTCACTTGATACGTGTATCGAACTCCGTAACGTCCCCAAAGCCCCTCGGGAAAAGAAAGGAGATCTTTACGACTATGTTCGCAAACTCGCTGCAACTCTCAAGCAGAATATCGAAATGCACGATGTCTCAAAGTCACCATCTAAAAAAGAAAGATCGACCTCTTCAATCTGTATTGAACTCACCAATACCCTGATAAAGGTGCAACTTCTAGAAGCTTTTAAAAAATACAATACGACTTATTCCGACAGACTGAACTCTAAACACATTGGCATCTCTAAATTCCTACACTTCTTATCTTCGCCTCTGAACTTTAGACTCCAAAAACGAATCGCTTATTTTTCCTCGCCAGAGACTTCACAAATGGGAGAGTCTACTTGCACAAGGAAGAAGAAATGCCTCATATTATGCTCGAGAATGTGGCTCAGCTGGATCAGCTTAAAATTGACTCAACCTCTATTGTTAATAAATGACTTTATTATTTATTTGCATGCCAACCTATTGGAGTTTTGATTATGAGCTTGCTCGAGTGAGTTCTACCTTCTATCTATTTGTTAATAGTTTTAACTAATTTTAAATTAGTATTGCATAACATAGTAGATGCTAGTGATTGTTGACACTTGGTGGAATTTATAAAACATTGTTTAAAAAGTACCAGTATGTATGTATGTATGTAAATTCTTTGTTGCACAAAATAAGTTTACAATGCACAAAGGCGAACTTAATGCTAATTAGCATTCTCTATCAGTTAACCTTTGGTGATGTAGAGATTACAAGGGTAGTGCCAAATAAGTTAATTAATTAATTCCACTGACGCCGACTGTATGTCGAAATATATCTGGAAATTATTATTTTAATAAGTGCGTTTATATAAATATATAATATAAACTGAATAAAAAAACCAAATAAGTTATCTTTAATATTTAATTAATTTATAAATATTAACTTTTAATAATATCTGCATAATATAACATATAAACATATATAAATACAAAAATATACATTCATATAATATAAATATTAGTGTATATACTGTACATAAATAAATATACAACAATATTTATTTATTTATTTAATTGCTAATACATAATTACATTACAGAAACCCATTTCGTAATTAATTGCATCACTTAAAACTATACATAATATATTTAATGTTACATATTGATATAAAAGTAATAAGGAACTAACACATTATTATGATCAAAAAACGGTCAAGTGCGAGTCGGACTCGCGCACGAAGGGTTCCGTACCATTATCTATAATAATACAAATCGCGCCAAACTTCTAGTCCGCTCGGAAGTTGCTCTTCCCAAGAACGGCCCATACATTTTGTTCCTGCTGATGCGAGTCGCCCCGTGCTTAGAGGGGACTAAAAGTTTGGCGCGATCTGTACTCGTTAACTTGTAAAGCCTACTTAGCTGTGATAGTTTTCCTTTTAATTTCGTTATGTATACTACTGCCGTGATTTTTTTCACGTCTCCAAATACAACAAAGTATGTAAGTGGGGTGCCATTGAAGCAGACTGGAGGTAAAGTGGAGATATCAGTCTTGTCGATCAGGGCCCTGCTCCCAACTACCATTGAAGCAGACTGGAGGTAAAGTGGAGACATCAGTCTTGTCGATCAGGGCCCTGCTCCCAACTACCATTGAAGCAGACTGGAGGTAAAGTGGAGACATCAGTCTTGTCGATCAGGGCCCTGCTCCCAACTACCATTGAAGCAGACTGGAGGTAAAGTGGAGATATCAGTCTTGTCGATCAGGGCCCTGCTCCCAACTACCATCACCTGCGTCTTAGATGTACAAGTACTGGGTGGCGCAAAAGTAATGACCCTATTTCGTTTAGCTACAACTACTTTTCTACAATAAAAAACTGTCATTACTTTTTTCAATACTATATATTTGGCTATCAAATTTCGTCCTATCAAGATTTAAATATGATGTCTATTAAATAGTGACCTCTGGAGTTGATGCACATTTGAGCCCTATTTATGACATTTTCTGTAACTTGTCGCAACACTTCCGGTGATATGTTCCTTATTTCTCGATGAATATTTTCTTTTAAGGCTGCGAAAGACTGTGGCTTATTCACATACACCACAGATTTCAAATAACCCCAAAGAAATAAGTTTGGACTCGTCAGATTGGACGATCTCTCAGGCCAATGCAAATCGCCAAAACGGAGATGATACGGCCTGGAAAGGTGTCCCTCACTAAGTCCATAGCTGTGTGTGCCGTGGCGCCGTCTAGTTGGAACCAGATGTGCTCCATCCCCAATTCATCCAAACTGGGTATCAAAAACTCCCGTAACATGGTACTGTAGCGGTCGCCAGTTACAATACCGTATTGCCTACAGTGTCTTGGAAAAAATAGGTTCCGATCACTCTTTCGGCACAGACGCCACACCACACAGTAACTTTTGTTGGGTGTAAAGGTGTTTCTTGAATAATGCGCGGATTTTTAGGACCCCAGAAGTGAGTATTTTGCTTATTGACATGTCCCGAGGGATGAAATTGCGCTTCGTCGCTCATAAGCAATTTTGAAGGAAAATCATCCTCTTCAAGGTTGAGGTTGATGACGCGCTGGCTGTACTCTAGACGAGCCCGGTGGTCAGTAGGCAGCAGCTGGTGAATCATCTGAGTTTTATACGGAAACATCTTCAAGTCTTTCACCGAATACGGTGAAAAATCCGCCTAGAAATGTCCAATTGCGTGGCACATCGCCTCGTTGATGTTTCTGGACACTCTTCCACATCTTCATGCACAGCATCGATATTTTCAGCTGAACGGCCAGTTCTTGGTCTGCCAGACTTAGGTTTATCCAATGTGGAGCCAGTTCCTTCGAGGCGTGTGGCAAAGCGTCAAAATGTGCGACCAAACGGTGCCGGGCGGTGGGGAAATCGTCAACAGAACTTACGTTTTGTTTTTATCACTGATAAATTATTCCGTAAAAACATTGACACGATTATTTCACGTTCTTGGGGAGTAAAACGATTCATGTTTATTTCTGGTGTATTTTACATTTGTTTACTACACAATTTTTTATTTTAAGAAGACAGGAGACGCCATTAAAAAAATATACAAGTATTTTCTATAGTGCCATTACTTTTGCGCCACCCAGTACAAGTGTTCAAAGTGTAATAGAAGTGTAATAAGTACAAGTACTTATTACATTAAAGTGTAATAAGTACAAGTGTTTTTCTAAACAATATTGCATAAAATAAAACAAAAGACAGAAAAAAATGAAAGTTTTGAAATTTCATATCCTCATCCGCCCAAACTGCAAATTTAATATGCACTGGTTTCTTCGGGGTACGTGTAGTGGTCCTTGTGCCTGGAAGTAACAATCATGGTTTTATTTATATTGATTTATTTTTCAGAAAGCAATTTTTTATTTTTTTTCATTCCAATTTTTTGGATATGATTTCAGAAAAAACATAATAAGTACTCGTATAACTTATGTATATGCATATATTCTAGTATACTTGCGAATAAAATGGCTAGCCTACTACGCTGACGAGCTGCCGGGCCCAAACCATCAATGAAAAACATTCCCGTCCACCTGTGTACCTACCCCCGTCCCCGCTACAACCAACCCCGGTCCGTGATCGTCAGTTGCAGGCGCACCGAGTTCACGAGTGCATGCGCAAATACAATAAAAGTGCACATTTTCTCTCCCGCCGCGCATCTATTTTTGAGTCTTCACGATGCGGACGTACTCTTCTCGCGTACTTACACACTCAGTGGAGAAAATCTTCATCGAGCGAGAACGCCACGGTTCCACCTTCAAACGATTTTAGTGGTAAACTAGCGGCTACTGGATTATGGTCAGTTTACCGTGCCAAGCCATGCACAAGGAGCTGGCGCGCCACGTCTGGCTATTGAGGTAGAAGATGTTGTGTTCGATTTCTTTGAGCGGCACCCCCGAGCCAGTACGCGAGACGCAGCTCAGCGGTTTGAAATTAGCCAACCAACAGTGTGGAAATTGTTGCACTATGCTGGACTTCATGCATATCATTTTCAGACAGTGCAGCACCTGCATGAAGCTGACGCGCCAAATCATCTGACGTTTTGTGAGTGGTTCCTTCAGAAACAAAACAAAAACATTTTATGGACTGACGAGTCAATGTTTACACGTGTAGGTCTGTACAATTGCCACAATGAACAATGGTGATCGTACAGAAACCCAACCATGATTCGTGAACATCACCATCAAGTGCGGTTCAGTGTTAATGTCTGGGCCGGTATTTTTAGTGACAAAGTGCTTGGGCCGTATTTTATTGAAGAACGTTTAACCGGAGGCACATACCTAGACATGCTAAGAGGTGTGATTGCAGACTTGCATGACTTTTATTTCCAGCAAGACGGAGCACCACCTCATTACGCCCAACAGGTACGGGATTACCTCAATGAAGAGTACGGAGACCGATGGATAGATCGCGCCGGGCCTGTGGCATGGCCTGCCAGGTCACCAGACATCACGCCCTGTGATTTCTTTTTGTGGGGAGAAATCAAATGCCGCGTATACTCGGAGGAGTCTCAAAGCCGAGAAGAAAAGACCGTATTATCAGTGCATTTAACGTTGTAAAAAGTGACTTTGTAGTGCTGAGAAGACTGAGAAGGAATGCAGTGAAACGTGCTAGACTCTGTTTAGAGAGAAACATTTCGAACAATTGCTGAAGTACAGCTAATGTATTAGTTTAGGTATACAATTTTGTTGATTTCAATTATTTGTACAGTTGATTTCAATTTTTAAGTAAGCCTGAATACAGAAGTGACTAAGTACCTAACGATTTCGTAATTTAGCTACCTACTTGCTGTTTGTAAATTTTAAATCTTATTCAAAGCATTCTTAAGGCGATTACCGTCGCCAAATTAGCAGCTCAATGTTTGTCTGTATGAATATCGACGGAAATGACATTGAAATAAACGTAAAATAACGTTCAGTGCACAATGCGTGGTGGCTGTTACGACGCTCGCTGCGTCCTTGATAGGGCAAAATAGAAGAAAATAATACTTTTCACATGGGCGTCATTGTTCGATTGAATAATTCTATGTTATATTTATAGCTATCAAGTGTATCTATTTATCAAAGCATAAATGAATTAAATCTCCTAAACCGCTTAGGAGCAGTAGGAAATTCAAGCCAAAAAACACCATTCAGTTGAAATAAAATTTTCATATAGAAGTTTTGGTGGTACGAAAAAGAAAAATGTTGCCAAATACGTCCATGAATGTTGCATATGTTTTCCTAGAGTTGATAATCCATAATACATTTTTTCAATATTTTTGGTTGGGCCATAAAAGAGGAGTAGGCTTTAGAAAGTACCCATCTGGCGGTATTAAGGGCTTTAATTCTTTAGCGCGATCTCAACAACTTCTGTATTTTGAAGGTCCTACGGGAAATGAAGGGAAAATTGCAATTGCAACTTATGATCGCTGATTTCTCTTTTTGAGCGCGGAGTGGCATGCAAAACAAAAGTTGCGGTGTCCTTTGAAGGCTCGGACAAAGAGTAAGTACTTGTCGGCTCGCGACAAAGGGTAATTTGCCGACGACGACGTTTGGGATGCCGGCCGGCTGGGCCGCGCGGCTATGTGGCGAGGCGATGACGCGAGCGTCACGTGTCTAGCTCAGTGATATGACAACGCTATTCGGTTTTTGTAGGAAAACTTTGACGGTCGATATTTTTTGTTTTTAGTATGAAATGAAACAAGACAAAAGTAACAAAACATATATTTTCTATTTCGAACATAGAATATGTTTCTTGAATATAGCTAGAGCGATCATTATCAACCTGTATTAACTATGTTTTTTCTGGAATCTATTGCCGCTTTTCGATTCAGAGCATCGATCTTTTCGCCTTCCCATTTTCACTAAAACAACAATAATATTTCATATTCTGTTCTCATTAATAATTACGGTAAGAACTAAAAATTATCAGTAACAGTTAACACCCATTAAAACAAAAAAAAAGTACTTGCACGTTTTCCTGCGCAACCGTGGTGTGTGCGTACACGATAGATCGCGATCAACGGGGAACGTGCACGGCTCCATAACGAGACGTGACGTGACCCCACTCTGAGCTCTGTTGGTCGACTGAATTTTCGGATTACAATACAAATTCGCGTATTTATTGAACGCCGCGCGGCAATACTAAAAACGTATGGCGGTTTTGAGATGCGGTGTGAAAACATCATATTTAAATTATCAGACAAAATTCTCAAAATGTGACGTAGCTAATTTGTACTTTGGACGTTTATTATTGTTTTGAATTAAGGTGGACATGAAATTCTGCAGTTAAGTTAATGAAATGACTAAATCGCCAACACGTCTTTTTTAGATTTTGGGGTAACTTTAGATAGATTTGCTTCTTATAGGTACTATACATTATTTTTAATATTTGCTGCGGAAAAAGTGTCTATACGTTCTCTGTGATACTAAATATATATTTTTTATATTTATCATTGGAATATTATTCAATAAATCAACGTAACAGTGACTGACATTTTAGCTTAATTTGGTCGGCGCCCCCTTAAAAAACATTCGATTTCACACTTCATGATACGTCTGTGACATATATTCCTACTGCAATTTTCATTATTCTATTTTTAGTGTCATACCATTGGAAAAAGAATGGAGTTCAACAGACGAATGCCCCTCTGACAAGAAGAGCGATGTTGAGGAGTTTAACACCAATTTGACACACGAAACTAAAAAAACAAGACAAAAAAGATTAAAGTTTGAACAACCTGACACGGAGAGAGACGGATTGAATGATGAAATAGTAGATGAAGCGAACGATGGTGAGGAGGCGCTGCGAGCAGGCAAAATGCGTGCCCTACAGCTACTGCACGCAATTGACGAGACGGTGCCGTCGGTCGCACCTCCCGCCGTCGAACCACCTGCCCGCGCCGCTCCCGCCACCGCCCCAGCTCCACCCGCCGCACGTCCCCGACGTCGCCGCGTGCGCCGGCGCCGTGCTGTCACCGCTGATAAAGAACGGCATACAAACAAGTAGGTAATTGATCACATCCTTCGCCTTCAGAGGGTTACACAACGAAATTCAAAAAAGTTTCTTTACATTACTAAATAGTCTGTGTCCTCCTTAAGAGCATATACCAAAGGAGACGCCTTAAACAGGCGTTCCCTTCTGCCAAAGGTATGAGATTCTATATCTAACGCGTTATATAAAACTAGTTCAGTCGTCATACGATTCCCGAACGTCTTTGCATAAAGAGCTCCGAGAAAAATGGCGTTTTGTGCTGTGTATGGGTGCAAAAAAAAGTCTTACACATCAAGTTTACAAACAGATGATGTTACATTTCACTTGTAAGTATATTTTTGGTTATTTCATTCGTAATTTACTCATATCTAACATTTTTGAAAATTAATAAAATTCATATTTGGCGCCATAAGTGCGAGTCAGACTAGGGTTCGGTATTGTGGATGATAAATTTAATTTTGTTATTTTTTTGTGAATTTCCCAACCGCTTTATTTTTCCTGTAATCTTTACGTAAACACATATTACCATGATTTTTAGGATTCAAAAGAAACCTTTATGGTGAGACTTTATGGTCCGTCCGTCCGTCTGTCACAGCCTCATAACTTTAGCACCGTTAAAGATAAAGACTTGAAATTTGGCAAAAAGATTTGGGCTTGGTACCGTCCACCCCGGTGGGTCATCCCCGGTACCGGGGAGGATGGGAAAAAAAGTGTCATCGTCCCCGGTGAGAGCCGCAACGGGGACGGTGGCACAGATCAATTGCCATCGCGGTGCCATCGTCCCCGGTTATGGTGTTTATCAAGGAAAATGGCATAAACCAAGACCTGTCGTACCCGGTAAAACAAAGAAAGAGACGAAGATGAATACTTAATGAAAAGATTTTCTTTGTATTTTTAATATTTTTATTACTTAACATAGTCTCGCAAACAATTAACTAAAAGTTAGTTCGTTGCTCGTAAGTAAATCTTTATTGCATTAAAATAAGTTTCTGTCAGGGCGCAGCGCTGTCTAGCGCAAGGATAGCGCATTGATTTTTACATTCATAATACACATTTTGTTATGATACTTATACTATATTTAATTTACTGGCACTGGTTTCGAGAAATCTTCAAAAAAAACAAAAATATGTATATCCCCCCCCTCCCTTATCTCCAAAACTGGTGGACCATATATTATGAAAAAAAAAACATGGTAATATTTGTTTACGTAAAGATTACAGGAAAAATAAAGCGGTTGATAAATTCACGAAAACTAAATAAGAGTAATAGCACACAAATCAGTGATTTTTAGAATTATTTTCTGTCTGTCTGTTTGTTTGTTCGTGCACATCTCCGAAACTACTAAACGGATTTTGATGTAGTTTTCACAGGTGGACGGGGCTTATTTTGGAGCAGAATACAGGCTATATAGGAAAAAAAAGTTATCGTCATTTATCGATTCTAGGAATTTACTTTTTTACTGTTAGAAGTTACATAGCAAATAATAATTTCTAGCGTTATTTTTATTTATTTTTCTTCCTTTTTTTATATTTCTCATTTAGTGCTCAACTTTTTTTTTAAACGCTGTAGTTTTCCTGTAATTGGCCTGTTATGAATGAATGAATGAATAATTATTTATTAAAGCATCACAGGCTCAACTTTGTTAGTAAAACTTAAAAAATAAAATAAAATAAAAAATAAATAAAAAATGTTAGATTACAATAAAAAATACAAAAAAGACAAATTTAGGGAAAGTGGTGTGTTTGTTATTTCCTCACCACTCCCCCTGATGTTTCGCAGCAATGACTCAAGTATGTACAGTCCAGTCTGCTTGCGATCATATTCAGAATGCTATTGGTGCTACCCCGCACCCTGCGCACCAGAGAAGCGCATCTTTTGCGCATCGTTGCATAAAAACAATCTACTCGCATCTCCGCGAACATCCCTGATGCGCTGCAGAAGCGTGGTAGCCCCAACAGCACCCTGAAGGCATTATTATATTGTACGCGGAGAACGTTATAAGACTTTTGAGTATAGTTAGCCCACAGGCTAATCGACATTTTTTGTGTTACCTCCAAATTGAATTATTCCTGAATTATTATGGTTAGTTCTGGAATTGAAAAGTAGATGGCGCTGCAAGTGAATTACGTTGCGCAATTATTTGATTCGAGCATAAAATGTGTGCAATGGAACTCGACTGCTTTACAACAAAAAATTATTGAAGCTGACATTCTTACTGGATGTGGCTCAGGTGAAACTGTTTTTATACCGCGTATACCGCTCATTCCCAATAACTTCCCGTTCAAATTCAAGTGTAGTTTCCAGTAGCCGTTTGCTTTGCGATGACTATAAACAAGTCCCAGGGTCAGACCCTTAAGGCTGCTGGTGTCGACTTAAGGTCTGATTGTTTTTCTCACGGCCAGCTGTATGTGGCTTGCTCGCGGGTCAGTAATGCAAACAATCTTTTCATGCTAGCCCAAGATGGAAAAACGGTAAATGTTGTGTAAAAAGAAATTCTTTAATGTGGCTTAAATCTATTAAAAGTGAAAGAGGCTTATTCGCCCAATTGAAATTGTAGGTGGTATAGCTGATGCCGGGCTCGATTGTGGAGGTACCACCATCTTACTTGGAGACACCCTCGAAGTAATTCGGGGGAGAGTAAGAGGACAGCTCACAGGCAAAACCCGGAAGGCCTACCATGCCTGGGACCGATGGATGGCGGTATATCCTTATATCCCTAATAGCCGGGCCTTATATGGAACAGACTGGTGACGGGCAGCGGCGTCACTGGTGCGAGGGTTCCGGCACCACGCTCACTAACCCGCCTGCCCAGCGTGTGTGAGTATGGGCAATTCTTCCGGGATAGCCGCCGGGAGTGGCAAAGTCCTGGAAAGGCTTATGTCCAGCATTGGACGAACTAGGCTGATGGATGGATGGATGGATATTCGCCCAAAAGTTACGCAGTAACCTATTTTCATGCTTGAAATAGAAGGGAAGGTTATCATTTGTGAACATAAGAAAACTACTACGACTGTCCCTACTGTCAAATTACAGTATTCAAAATTCTGCAACAGTTATTATATTTTTTTTACCACTACAATAACTGAAATTTTTAAAGTAAAGTATTTAAGATATTATTAAATACTGTAACAGAGCCGTGTCTATCTGTCTGTTCACGACGATATTCCAAAAAAAAAAAAAAATGCTGTGTAGGATACTGATACAATTTTTTTTTCCTGTATTTTTGTCTGTGTTTTATGAATCACGCAAAAACTACTGAACGAGTTTTTGTATGGTTACCACTGTTCGATCCTCAGCTGTGAGAAATTAATTACAATTAAAGAAGGAAGGAAGATCACTATTCAATCTATCTTCTAAAAAAAAAAAGAAAAAGAAAGAAAAAATTTATTTGCATAAATTGTGGTATACATAAAGATGGTGAGGTACACAAAATTTGTTCAGCACAGTTTACCTTATTCAGGCATGCAAATTTTAGATTAGGTATACATTTTATAATATCTATTCATAAAGTTTCTATAATAACATCACTAATTTCTAAGTAACTATAAATTTGCTATATTACAACAGTACTTAAATTCAAAAAATCTTTAATGTCATAGAAACATTGCTGTGTTAAATAATTAAATAACAGTTTCTTAAATAAATTGTAGGGCTTTTCTTTGAGACTGTCTGGTAACTTATTAAAAATCTTTATTTGCATAAAATATGTGGTTCTTTGGCAAAATTCCGTTCTGTATTTTGGAGTTATTAGTTTGTTTGGGTATCTAGTATTAAAATTGTATCTATCACTATACTTTAGGAATAAATTTGTATGTGATTTCGTGAAACATGCCATTTCATAAATATATAGACTTGGCAGGGACAGCAGTTTGTTTCTTATAAAATATGGTTTACATGACACAGTGGGTTCCAAATTGAAAATTGCGCGTATACTTTTTTTCTGTACTATAAAAGCTCTATTTATTTCTCTCGCATTTCCCCAAAGAATAAGTCCGTATCGTAGCAGTGACATAACATATCCGTGATAAGCAAGGAGTGCAGTTTTGGTATCTGAAGTTCGTTGTAAACGATATAGAACATATACAAAACTATTAATTTTTGAACACATTTTTTCTATGTGGGGAAGCCATGTTAAAAAACTGTCCATTGTTATGCCCAGAAATTTTGTTTCTTCAGTTTCTTCAATACTTTCTCCATTACATGTTATATTTGTTAAAATAATCTACTATGCTATGTGTGTTTGTATCTTTATTTAAAAAGTATATTTTGTCTATGGTCCTGGATCTCTCTGGTTCCGTCTTCCAATGTTTGTTGTTCTCTAAAATAAAACTTAGGTACTGTGCGTGTGCAATTTCTCTCATTAAAAACTAAGTGTATAAAATAAAATCTTGTTTTTATAAAACACTAAAAACCCTACAAAGGATTAGGTTATGGCCCAAGTTAAGTTTCAAGGCGCTATCCGGTAATAAACAAAACAAGCAAAAAACAAAAGTAAAAACCTAAAAATCAAACAAAATGGAGGACAACCTAAATATGTATTCCAAAATACAAGTGCTCACTGGTGAAAAAGACTTTATGCTGTGGAAATTTCAAGTGGACATTCTTTTTAAAAGTTCTAACCTACAAGACATTGTTTTTCCAAGTGAAACCATACCGCTCGCACAGGGTCAAACTTCAGATTTTCAAACCCGTGATGCCAAAGCACAACGGATCATCATGATGACAATCGACAAATCTCTCATGATTCACATTATGCCTTGTGAAAATGCGAAAGAAATGTACCAAAAACTGTGTTTTTTATATCGGCGAAACAATGAACATGAAAAGTGTGATCTAATGCAAAAATTCTTCAAGTTTGATTATGACGTAAGTAAAGATGTAGCCTACAATGTCGGCGCTCTCCAAAACTATGCCTACAAACTGTCGATGATAGATGAGAAAATCAATGACAATATGTTGATTTCAAAAATCTTGGCGATATTACCTGAAAAGTTTAAAAGTTTCATCACTGCATGGGACTCATGTCCAAATCATGAAAAAACACTCAACAACCTCACATCAAGATTAATAGCTGAAGAACAGCGTGAAATAAAACCACAAGAGGAACAAAATGTTGCATTTAAAGCAAGTTACTCAAATAAAAACAAAAAATTGTTCTGCAACAATTGTAAAAAGGACAATCATGTCGAGAAAGACTGCCTTTTCTTGAAACAAAATAAAAACAGGTGTAGCATCTGTAAAAAAACGAACCATCCAACTGAAAAGTGCTATTTCAAAAAGAACAATACAACAAGTTCAAAGAAAAATAATAATGTGGCGTTCGTGACATATGAAAACAAGAACTCAGAAAATAATACTACCACTTTTGTGATTGACTCTGGATGCTCCAGTCATATGACAAATGATCCAAATTTATTGAAAGATCTGAAGTGTATGCCATCTTCTGTTGGTGTAGCAAAACAAGGCACCGGAATGACATCTCAAGGTGTAGGAAAAATTGAACTCGAACAATGCATTTTAAAAGAAACCCTATATGTACCTGACCTCACACAGAATCTAATGTCAGTAAGTGCAATAACAAATAATGGAGGTACAGTATTTTTCAAAAATGATGAGGTTAATATTTGCAAAGATGGTGAAACTATATTAATAGGCAAAAAGGAAGAAAATAATCTATATACTGTGAAAGTTGACAAGAAAGAAAAAGAAACAAGTTTATTAACAACGAATAAGAATGAAGCTCATGAATGGCATGTCAAATTAGGACATCCAAGCAACGATTCATTGTTAAAACTCTCCAAATCTGTTGACCTGAAAATAAATGAGGAACAAATAAAAAATTTAGACAAAACGTGTGAAGTTTGTATATTATCAAAACAAACAAGAAAACAGTTCAATTCAGTAAGAGAACGAGCTATTCGACCACTTCAAATTCTACACAGTGATATATGTGGCCCCTTAACACCTACATTTGATAATAAAAAATATGTACTTACTGTACTGGATGACTACAGCCACTTCACAAAAATTTACCTCCTTGAAAAGAAAAGCGAAGCACCTAGTTGCATGAAAAATTACATTGAAGAAACAGAAAGAGAAAAGAATCTAAAAGTAAGCAAAATACGCTGTGATAATGGCGGAAAATACACTAGCAATGACTTCAAAGACTGGTGTTACAAGAAAGGTATCATGCTCGATTACACGATTCCCTACTCACCTCAACTAAATGGGAAAGCTGAAAGGCTTAATAGAACTTTACAAGAAAAAGTACGAGCTTTGATGTTCGAAACTAAGACTAAAGATTATTTGTGGGGAGAAGCTGCTAGAACAGCAACCTACTTGCTAAACCGAACACCGTCCGAATCAATTGCAAACATAACACCATATGAAAAATGGTTTGACAAGAAACCTGATCTGAATAATATCCAAGTATTTGGTTCTATGGCTTACAGCAAAAAGTTAAGCCGTTTACAAAAACTAGAACCACGAACAGACACATACATAATGGTTGGTTATGCTAATACTGGTTATCGTTTATTCGATGAAGAAAATAAAACAATACTAATTCGAAGAGATGTAATTTTTAAATATGAGAAAGAAGAAAAATCATCACAAGGAGAAAAAGAAATCACAATCGTGACAGAAATAAAAAATAAAAAGAATGAAGAAGACAAAGAAGAAAATTCTGAAAATACTAAAGAAAACCTGGGAAAAGAAAAGTCAAAGAAAGATGAAGAAAAATCAGAAAATGACAAAGAAAACTCAAAGAAAGATACAGAGATAGAAGAAAAAGGAAAAATCATTAATAAAGAACTTAAAAATACAACACTTATCTATGAAGATTGTATAGATTCTGATTCAGAAAGTTCAAAGACTGAAGAAGACGAAGAAAAAAGAGAAGTAGAAATGGAAAGACCGAAAAGAACAAGGAAACTACCTATAAAGTTTTTAGACTACGCTATGCTAACTTACAAAGAAGCTATTACTAGCCCTGATAAGAATGAATGGATAAAAGCTATAAATTCAGAAAAACAATCATTAAATAAAAATAATGTATGGGAAATAGTGAACAGAGAAGAAGCCAAGGGAAGAAAAATTATATCTAACATGTGGGTTCTAAAAGTGAAAAATGACAGCAAATACAAAGCTAGACTGGTAGCTAAAGGTTGCCAACAAATTCAAGGAATTGATTATCAAGAGACATTCAGTCCTGTTATGAATAATGTTTCTTTAAGAATGATCTTAGCTATTGCTGCATCTAAAGATTTTCATATAATGACATTGGACATAAAGACTGCTTTTCTTTATGGTCCGCTAAAAGAAGACATTTACATGAGTATTCCTGAAGGGTATGACTATGATCCGACAAAGAAAGTCTGCAAACTAAAAAAGAGCTTATAATGGTTTAAAACAATCACCATTAAATTGGAACAAGACATTTTATTCAACTTTACTAAAATATGGTTTAACGCAACTAAAATGTGACAAATGTTTATTCAAAAATGAAGATAGCACAATTATTCTAGGAATATATGTTGACGACGGAATCCTTATTGGAAAAGATGAAGAAAAACTGTCAGAGCTCATAAATAACCTAAAACAAGATTTTGAGATGACTTATACAAAGAATCCAGACAATTTTCTAGGAATAAAAATAGAAAAGACAGACATTGGCATTGAACTAAATCAAAATATTCAGGTGGAGAAGATACTTAAAAATTTTAATATGTCAAATGCAAAACCAAGTTCAACACCCATTGATGCAAGTGACTACAATGCCGAGCAAGACTCACCAAATGTAAACTACCCATATAGACAAGCTATTGGACAACTTTTGTACATTAGTAACAAAACAAGACCAGATATAACATATGCCGTAAACACAGAAAGTAGACACATGGAAAATCCTACAAACCAGGATGTTAACAATATCAAGAAGACATTCAAATATCTCAGAGGCAAGACTTCTGCAATATTAGTGTTTAAGAAGAACATGGACTGTACAAAGATTGAAGCTTTCTGTGATGCTGATTTCGCCAACGACAAAGAGACAAGAAGAAGTACAAGTGGTTTTGTCCTGATATATTGTGGAGGTCCAGTCCAAGAAAACAGCCTATCGTGGCTCTCTCCAGCTGTGAAGCGGAATATATTTCAGCTGCGGACTGTACTAAAGAAGTGTTATATTTAAAAGGATTAATAGAAGAACTGTTGAATGTCAAAGTAACTGCTAAACTCAATATTGACAACCAAAGTGCTATGAAACTTATTGAAAATGGTACATTTAATTGAAGGTCTAAACATATAGACGTAAGATACAAATTTATACACGAGAAAGTGTCTTGCGATGATATAAAAATCTCTTATTGTCAAACTGATCATCAGTTAGCTGACATGTTTACCAAACCTCTTAAGAAAATTAAATTTAACTATTTTGCTACAAAACTGTTAACTTTTTAATAAGCTTGTGTTTTTTCCTGCTATGCTTAGTACCTAATAATGTAAGTAATCTGTTTGTTGATAATTAACAACTTAAGAATGCACCTACATTTTAAAATTTAAGTTTCGTAAATAAATATGTATAATGATATGATAAGTAGATTACAGGGGCATGTTAAAATAATCTACTATGCTATGTGTGTTTGTATCTTTATTTAAAAAGTATATTTTGTCTATGGTCCTGGATCTCTCTGGTTCCGTCTTCCAATGTTTGTTGTTCTCTAAAATAAAACTTAGGTACTGTGCGTGTGCAATTTCTCTCATTAAAAACTAAGTGTATAAAATAAAATCTTGTTTTTATAAAACACTAAAAACCCTACAAGGGATTAATATTTACTTTAAGATGTTTCATTTTTTTGTTTCTGAATTGAATGAATTTGGTTTTGTTTGTATTAATTTTTAAGTTATTAAATTTAAGCCAGTCCACTATTTTTGTAATATTATTATTTACATCATTTTCAAAGCTTTCAAAATTATCACACTCATTAACTACAGAAATATCATCAGCAAACAATATACATTTATTGTTTATAGCATCTGGAAGATCATTGATGTAAATAAGGAAAAGAAGGGGTCCCAGGACACTGCCTTGTGGTACACCAAACTTATTTACAAGAGCTGTGGATTTGTATTGCATGTTTTCACATTTTTCATTAATTTTATTTATTTCTACAGTTTGTTGCCTTTCTTTGAGGTAGCTATCTAACCAATCCCTGATTACACCGCGAAGACCATATCTTTCACAATTAGTTATAAGAAGTTCATGCGAAACAAAATCAAATGCTTTGCTCATATCATAATATGTTATACATGTGGCTTTACTTTTATCTACGTTTTCAGTTATTTCTTTCACAAGTTGAAAACCTGCCAATGCGGTTGATTTATTTTTTTGAAAACCATTTTGCTCAATTTTTAAAATATTATACTTATTTAGGAAATTCATAATTCTACTGTGCATAGTTTTTTCGAATATCTTTGAGAATATTGAATTATAAATATATAAAGAAGAAACAGCCCAAACCACTCAGTCTAGAGATTCCAAATTTGGCAAGTAGGTTCCTTTAGAGGTCTAGAGGTGCACTAAGAAAGGATTTTTCAAAATTCACCCCCTAAGAGGGTGAAACGGGGGTCCAAAGTTTGTATGGAGGAACAATATTAGTTAGACTATTTTATTCGAGACTTCACAGGAGTACTCCTATCCATAAATGGGTAAACATTTGTTTCAGGTTTTTTTCAGAATTCAACCCCTAAAAGGGGGAATTGGGGTGACGAATTCTGAAAATCAACATGGGTATCGTTTGTATGGTTTATCGGGTCGCTGATTACGAAAACAACAACAATTTTAAAATCCAACGTGGTGGACGTGAAAAAGGCTTTTCCAGAATTCAACCCCTAAAAGGGGGAAATGGGGTGACAAAGTCTAAAAACCAACATGGGTATCGTTTTTATGGTTTATCGGGTCGCTGATACAAAAACAACAACGATTTCTAAATCTAACGTAGTGGACGTGAAATACCATCATCCCCTGTTGGGGTGCGATGTGGTTGAAATGTGTAAATATCAATATAAGTGTCGTTTTTATGGTTTTTTGGGACGTTAATTACGAAAATGGCATCGATTTTGAAATTTAATATAGTGGTCATGAAAATTCTTGAAAATATCTGTGCCAGAGCAAATTGGCTGTAACAGACGGACAGACAGACAGCCACACAATTGATCCTATAAGGGTTCCATTTTTTCCTTTTGAGGTATCTATCTATCTATACATCCACAATCTATCTATCTATCTGTCTATCTATATATCTATCTATCTACATCTATCTATATCCCAGAAAATACCTTTGGAACAGAAGGTGGTACATCCCTAGGGGGTTGGACCACGGGGTACAAAAAAAAGTTTTTTTTTTTAATATCAAAATTTTGACGGCCTGTATCTCCCAAATGGCTGAAGTTAGACCCATGTTGATGAGTGTCTAGGAAAAAGTCTCGCCGAGATCTACCTGCCGAAAGTGTCAAAACTTTACAGGCCCGTATCTCCCGAACGGCTTTTGCTAGACCCATGTTCATGGTACTCAAAAGGGCTCGGCGAGATCTAGATGACGACAAAAAAAAAGTCGAAAAAAATATTGCCAGAATTTTGATCGGCCATATCTCCCGAACGGCTAATCGTAGGGAGTTTGACAAATTTGACAGGTTTTGACAGTTTTATGACAGGTCCAAAAAAGCATTCCGATTTGCATGAAACTCGGTATCAAGGGACATTCGGGGTCGCCGATTACGCTGCCGTATTCAAATTTGACATTTTTTGACAACTGATAGGGATTTAGAATTTTTTTCGGAAAAAGCTTTGATCGGTGAGACCCCGCGTTTGGCACTCTGGCGAGGCCGAAGGCCGAGCCAAGTTCCACGAGGCCGAAGGCCGAGTAGTGTGTTTTTTCGGCCGAGCACCTTGACTCCCAGAGGGAGTGAGAGCACTTATAATGTTTGTTTCTGAAAAAAAATGTAATTTGTTTCCCGTAGGCCACGCGGGCTAAGCCGCGGGCAGAAGCTAGTAACTTAATAAATCCAATTCGGAAGGCTTTAATTTTAGTTTTAGTGCTGTCAAAGCTTGAAATTTTCCAAAGAAATTTAGCTTCTAATCCTATCTCTTAAGGACTATTTTATTTCTAAGAAAATTTAGTTTTGACAGCACTCAAACTAAAATTAAAGCCTTCAGAATCGGCTTTATTATCTAACTAAAAACTGTATACTTTCTACTACGGGAATCTCACTGTGTCCGCATTATCTTCTTCTTCTACGCGGACGAAGGCGCGGGCATCAGCTAGTATTCAATAAACAGTGTTCATACAGATTTTTCTTTTGCTCAAGTGATTTAGATGAGAAGTCGGCGGTGTGTTCGGAAACATGGACTGGCGATGTTCCCGCGCTGACATCGCGGTCGCTGGCGATGGGCGCCACCGGGCCGGTGTCGCCGGTGTCGGTGACGGCGCGGCGCGGGCGCCTCGTGCGGCCGCTTGATGAACCACGCTCCCCTCCGCACTGTGAGGTAATCATTGCATTACAAACATCTCTCTGAATTAAGTTAATTTTAATGCCGCTTCCACTTATTCGTAGACAACATGGAATTAAAGTGAATCCAATTAAAACACAAGTAATCATTGTTGTTAGCCCTTGCTATGTCTCTATAATTGATTGGCATTTACTACCGCAAATTATTTTTGACGGTACTCAAGTTTCCTATAGTAGTAAGGTGAAAAACCTTGAAATTGTTATTGCTGGGTGTCATTCTTGGGATCCACAACTTGATGAGGTTAGCCGAAAAATGTGTGCCTCCGCATTCTCTTTAAAAAGGCTTCGAAACCTCCTGCCAACTGCTACGAAGGTTGCGCTTGCACAATCTCTCCTACTACCTATTTTAGATTATGCTGACTGTTGTTATCTTGATCTTACTCAGGAACAACTTAATAAACTTGAGCGTCTTCAGATTTTTCTATTAGGTTTATATTTGGATTACGCAAATATGACCATATCTCACGATATCGTTCTCAGCTGGAGTGGTTCCCTATCCATCTTCGTCGGAATTCTCATATTCTCTTTCTTCTTTACTCTGTTTTGTTAAACCCTTTCACTCCTTCTTACTTGAAAGATCGCTTTGTTTTTCTTCGTTGTAAAAACGACCATAATCTAAGGTCATCTGAAAATCTGCATTTAGCATTTCCAGTTCATACTATTTGTTGTTATGGTAACTCGTTTACTGTAGAAGCTATACGTCTATGGAATGCCCTTCCTCTCGCAATAAGACAAGCTCCACCCTTACACGTTTTCAAAACTCTGGTTAACCAACATTATCTTTTACTTTGATCAAATTGTTTCTTTATTATTCTTCTTATTATTATTTTTGATTTCCACCTGTTCCTTTTATATTTAAAACCTCAAAAGGTTTCCGATACACTGTTATGTATAATGTATATATATTTTTTAATAAAAATAAATAAATAAAAAATAAAAAAAAATTTACACTGATTTATTTTGTTTGTATATTATTTATGTATAGGTATGTTTAAACATATACATATGTATGTATAATTGTATCTATTTATTCTGTACACCGCCTCTACACATTTTTTTCTTTCTTTTAAGAGTTCCTCCATCCGAAGGTTGTCTGGAAAAGATCGCTTTTTAGTGATAAGACCTCCAATTGTACCCTACTTTTACTTTTTGAATTTGTATATTTACTTTGTTTTACTGAATATTGTATTGTGTTGTACAAATTAAAAATGATGCCTTTAAAATAACATATTTAAAATAACATATTTAAAATAACATATTTAACTCCGGAGTTAGAACAGAACTCCAGGGTTAAAACCGGTTTTCACAAAACTAAGTGTTTTTTTGGTTTTTGTTCTAAATAATTAATATCTAACACAACATGTACTAACATTACTCAATACGCGTCTCTTGTGGTCGCTCACTATCACTTCGGTATTATTTTGCAACTTTCTAAAAGGATCCGCAAAATAATTAGCATCATGAAAAAGTTGCGAAATGCAGCTAGCATTCTTAAATTGGTGTACACTGCAAAATATATGCACAAAATAAATAAATGAAAATTTGCGACATACCATAATTATACCCAGAACTCTGGAATAAATATTTTTTGGTGTAGGTGTACTGCATGCGCTCTCTAATTAAAATCTCTAATAAAATATGTCAAATGCCATGGTGCATGCTGAAAACCAGCGCTGTTTGTTTTTTACATTTCACAGACAGAAATTGCTGAGCATGTATCCATTTGCCAAAACTGTATATAATATGTATATTAAATTATGTTATTATAAAATGTTCTTAGTTAAAGTTTACTTTTTTGTTCACCTTTTGATGTGTTTTGGCAATAAATTTCCATTTTAGTTCTTTCTTTCTTTCATTGTGACATTACGTCATGTTCTGTTCCTGAAGCTAAATCTAAGGTAGCAAACTGGCTAAAAACTATTGACTATCAGGAGGATCCATTCACTGTAAACCTGCTGGATCCATTCACTGTAAACCTGCTGGATCCATTCACTGTAAACCTGCTGGATCCATTCACTGTAAACCTGCTGGATCCATTCACTGTAAACCTGCTGGATCCATTGACTGTAAACCTGCTGGATCCATTCACTGTAAACCTGCTGGATCCATTCACTGTAAACCTGCTGGATCCATTCACTGTAAACCTGCTGGATCCATTCACTGTAAACCTGCTGGATCCATTCACTGTAAACCTGCTGGATCCATTCACTGTAAACCTGCTGGATCCATTCACTGTAAACCTGCTGGATCCATTCACTGTAAACCTGCTGGATCCATTCACTGTAAACCTGCTGGATCCATTCACTGTAAACCTGCTGGATCCATTCACTGTAAACCTGCTGGATCCATTCACTGTAAACCTGCTGGATCCATTCACTGTAAACCTGCTGGATCCATTCACTGTAAATTTAATGTCACTTTATATATACTACTCAAAACAAAATACCACTAAGTATGTTTGATGTAGCATAAAAACAATACAATTAATAACAATTTTTATTTAGTTAACAGTAAAATAATGTTCTTGCTTATAATTAAGGCTAATGATTATTTAAAATAATGCTTAAAAATAAAAATATATGAACTTAAGGCAAAGTATGTAATTTTTATGAAAAACAAACAATGGAAAGTGACTGTTTTTTTTTTAAATCTGCACTTATCATAACTTTTAGTAATGGGTATGCCCTCCTCTCTTTGCTATGCACTTCCGAAGCCTGGATTGCATGCTCTCGATCAAATGTCTCACGTTTTCAGCTGGGAAGAGCCCAGGCAGTTTTTAATGCAATAATCAGCTGCTGCTGGTTGTGGATCTCTTGCTCACTCTCTCTGACCTTTCGTTTCAATTGATCCCACATATGCTCTATCGGATTTAAGTCCGGACTATTCGCTGGCCACGGTAACACTTGAATATGAGAGTCTTCCAGTACAGACTGGGTTGCTCGAGCTGTGTGTGCACGGGCATTGTCTTGCATCAGGATGAACCCAGGACCCACTCGCTGTGCAAATGGGATCACATGGGGTCTGATGACATCCTCGATGTAACTCTGTGCAGTTACGCTACCTTCATTCAGAATGGCGAGCTCAGTTTTGCCGTGTAAGCTAATCCCACCCCAAATCATCGAGTTGGGACCACCGAAACGGTCAACTTCGTGGATACAGTCATCCGTAAATCGCTCGCCAGATCGTCTCCACACCCAAATACGCCGATCGTCACTTAGTAATTTCATTTTGCACTCGTCCGTGAAGAGCACCTTGCCCCACTGGTTTATACCCCAGTCCAAATGTTGACGTAAGAACCTTAAACGGTTTGCACGTTGAGCCCTGGTCAAAGGGATTCGAACTACTCGTCGCCTTGATCTTTGCTGATTTTCATGCAACCGATTTCGGATTGTTTGGTCACTGACACGGGTACCCGTTGTCAGCCGAAGACGAGTTTGTAATTTCCGAGCCGTCATTGTTCGAGTTCGACGGGCACTCAAGCGTATGTATCGGTCCTCTGAAGCAGTTGTAGCCCGACGTCTCCCCAAACCAGGTCTTCTGGCAACAGTGCCTGTCTCTTGGAAACGATTCCTAGCATTTTGGATAGCTCTTCGAGAAAAACCCAGCTGCAACCCCAATGAACGCTGTGAATGTCCTTCTTGAATCAATGTAATGGCTCTGGTTGCAGTAATCGTGTCCAAATGCCTTCGTACTCTTAGCATTGTTCACTTGAAAAGATAATTGCACAAAAAAATACGATTCCTTTCTGAAAATCAACGCTAAAATGATTCCAAGCTAAAACAAAAATCCATACAAAACGCCATAAAGAATTCAAATTTAAAGTTTACTGAAAATTATGGCCAGCATCTGGTTTCAAATACCACAAGCAAAGAGTTCGTAACATCAATATTTTGCTAATTATCAATTAGTTTTGTTAAATAAAATACGTATAAGTTTTAAATTAATTAGTGGCCCCTATTTTGTTTTGATTAGTATATTAGGTGTGTGGTAAAAGATGATATCAGCAGCTGGAACAGGGGCCCATAAGCTGTCCCAAATCCACGTCCATGCAAATTCAAGCTGCTGATATGCTACAAAGATAAGTACAAAATTTCCTACCAGAAAATGGTACTTAGATGATGTCCTCAGCACGAATTCCTTCCGTACGCGGAGTCCGAAGTGTGCCGGTGTTGTGACACGTTGCTCACCTCCACGGAGAACCTAAACACAACCCACCTACACCTGCTAGCCTAACATGGCCAGCGTTTAACACCTATTATTAACACCTTTTGACACAACAAAACACCATATTCCATGTGTTTAATGTCAAATTGGGCTGTCAAAAGGTGTTTAGAGGGTGTTAAAAACCGACCATGTTAGGCTAGCTGGATGCATCCAAACCCAGAAGATATGGTAACCTGACAAAGTTCCGCACTTGTTGGAAACCGCATGTATGCAGGTTATGTCACACACACAGGAATTAAACTAACAGTGGCCTTCACGCCAAAATATTGTCAGACCCTGACTCACTAATGTTTTTTATGATATCCACATCAATTTTCTACGTATTAAACCATTAATATATTAAATATTGTGATCGACCGCGATCCTTTCCAAATTTCGGCCTTTCCGAGGTTTTTTGACAGCTCCAAGTGTCCATAGACAAAAATACCATAGACCACTATCGGATACGTTCAAAAACATACATTTTATCCGAAACAGTCCCCCCGCTCTGGGCTGAGTAACAGACCACTAGCTCATACAACCGGGAGACGGGAGAGAGTTGTCATGGCTCGTCACAAAATCGAACCTTCGACCAACACCTCTGCGACGCGTGGAGTTCCGTCTCCGCCAAAAAACAACTTTAATATACGGCCCCGGCGCCAAAACAAGGATAGCAAGTTCACATCCTTCAAAAGAATTAAATTTCCTTCCCTAGGATGCTCAGTCCTGTCTGACAACAGAGAGGACGAGAGTTGAGGACCGCTTCCACTTTACAATATACAGTGGCAAGCTCCTCAAAAATTAGGACAGTTTCCCCAATAACGCAGCGGAGGTGCTTCGCCGACTTGACGGCAGCTTCAAAAAATTCCCTCCCCAGTGAGGGCAATTTGGGGGACTGTACCGCCAAGTTACCCCTTTCCGGGCGAAGATTTAACTTAAACTAGCATAGTTATTTACAAAACAAAAAATAACAACATCATTAGCAGTACCTCTGTAGATTGTGCCATTGTCGGAACGAATAAGTGAAGGTAAACCCCTACGCGACACGAAACGATCCAACGCGGCGACGAAGGCCTCCGTAGTCAAAGCTGACACCACTGCCAAGTGGATGGCCTTGGTGGCCAAGCACACAAATACACAAGGTATGCTTTCATAACCCGAGCGTTGCGATTGCTGAAAACCCCCGTGCGTGTTACGTATGTGTCAATCCGACACCAACAGATTTACCAAAGGTCCGTCCTTGGGTAGAAGCAAAGGATGACAACTTCCGTATGGCAGGTTGGCTCTCCGAAGTCGGCCTCCAAAACGCAGAAGTCCTTCATAATCTGTGAAAGGATTCAAACGAGCAACCGCTCACTTCAGCCTGGCGTGATCCTCGCACAGAACTCGAAGTCTAAACTTGATGCAGTCCGCCTGAAGTACACGAACCCAGTGTACCAATGCGCTCCAACGCTCCTCTGCACTCACGGCTGGGGACAAAATATATGAATGTCATTGACTGGTTGGTATTTCAACCTAATAACACCATCATATTGGGATCCTCCAAATCTGCAAACAGTCTATGTTCATTTGAAAGCCATTTCCTAAGTTCGAACATAATCATCCAAGTATCGAATCAAATATCGAATATTCAAAAATTGTGGATACCTCCACCAATGAAGAAGAACCCAGAGTCTTCTAAAAACCAAATAGGATCCATCCTAACAAATCCGAGCCCAGGAGAACATCGACTGGGGCCGGATGACAAAACGTGGGTCTGCCAGATGCAGACCTGACGTGCATGAGATTATGGACGGAGGAAGGTCCAAAGAAGGCTGCCAGCCGACAATATTGTCTATAACCATGGCTGCAGCCGCTGATTCAACTCCAGTCCAACAATACCTAGGAGCGGCACCGACGAAACCTCCAGGTTCAAAACTAATCGGTGCGCCACTTGACTTTCCAAGTCGAGGAGGGCCCTTACCCTAACTCAATCCCCCCTGGGGCCCCAGACGCGAGCCATCGCGGTGGGCAACAGAACCGTCCGCAGTTCCGTACTCATAGCTTGAACAAGCTAGTTACAGGCTACCCCTGTGGTAGCATACCCACCTGTGGAGCGTAGGACCAGTCCACTGGCAGTAATACGGCTGGTGCGTGCACATCCCCACCATGGGGGGAGCGTAGCCTCCAACTCTCCCTGAGTACGGCGGGTGGTACTCTAACCGTGGGTACTCGCGGTACGGCGTTGAGTAACCCCGTGACTCCGTCTGAGCACGGTGCTCCATGCCAGCTGGCACCAAAACCGGCGCGGGGAGGGGGGGCCTAGCCCTTGCCAACTCCAATTGGCCCCCGCCCGTAGGGGCCCAATTCACAACATGGCCATATGTGTGATAGCCCGTAGGCGAGGGGCCCCCTACGGGTCCACGCGCAGTTACATAACTCACCTCCTGGTGAGGGGGCGCGCCTCGCGCCGCAGTCCTCCGTTCCGACGGAGGGGAGTTTTTCCCGACAGCATGCCTTCCCTGGACCGAGGGGGTAGGAGTTCTCCCTGACGCACCTCTCCCGTTGTCCAAGGGGGGGGAAGTTCTCCCTGAAGCACCCCCGCCCGTAGGGCTCCGTCGCTGCGGGACCGGTGAAGCCGCTTCAGATCTGTTGGCACACAACAATAAATGGTGAGGCCCCTCACACTCACTGCAACGTCGTGGCTCGGGACAATCACGTTCGAAGTGATTGCCCAAGCAACCGAAACACAGGGCCTTACGCTTCACCATGCGTCGCCGCTCGGTGACGTGCAGGTTTCGCCACTGCTGACATCTCAGCAGGTCATGCCCCGTATGGGCACACTGCAAACAGGTCGATGACCTCTTGACCACGGCGACCGCCGCCAAACGCGCCATATCGCGTCCCCGCGACTGCTGCGGTTGTCTGGGCTCCCCACATTCCGATGAGCCAGCAGACGAAAATGATTGCGCCCCAGATGGCGTCAAGTCCGGCTGTGATGTTTCTGCTACCCTAGCTTCATATTCAAAAAACCTCATTAAGTCCGTAAATTTAGGCACAGTGCTGCCATCTTTTTCTGCGGACACCCGCTCAAAACGTGACCTCACATCATTAGGCAACCTACCTAAAATAAATAAATAAATAATGTGAACGAGTAAAAACGACCACTCGTCCACCGGTAAACCTAATGTTCTAAGGGCATTACACGCCACAGTGACCGGATTCAGCAACTGCAACCTTAGTTGAGCCCGGTCAGTTACCCTAGGTAACGTCAACAATTGAGACGCATGCGCATCCGCCAGTAAGCGCATGTTCTGATACCTATCATTTAATAGGCCCCACGCTATATCATAATGATCATCCTCCACCCTGAGGTGCTGGATGAGCGACCTGGCCTCGCCCTCCAATGTTGACATGAAATATGACATCTTTTGCCCCTTTGTTAAATCTATCCTAGAATCTACTAATGAAGTAAACATATTCCTATATGAGACCCATTCTTGAATTTTCCCATTGAATTTATTCAGTTCTAAATTAGCCAAACTACCAGACACGCCATCTACCGGTTGAGGCGTGACAACTACAGGACCTCCTGAGTTTTGCCTCATTAGCTCAGCAATATTATTCGACTTTATAACCAGCGCCTTACCAGTGGCGCCATCTGTTGGTCTAGGTGTGCTAACAACCGGGCTGCCCGATTGTCGCTTCTTGATCATGGAGGCCGCCTCCGTTAAAGCATCATAAATCCCTTTTATCTGAGCCAAATCCGTAACATACCTATTCATAGGCTCGTCACTTTCCTGCAGTGCTGCCACAGCCGCTTCTGCGTCAGCCAGCCGCTGATGCATCCGCTCGGCTCTCTCCAGAATTGCATTGTCACGATCCGAACGAGATAGCAATCCTTGGACGGTTGTAAACCAGCGGAGCTCCTTCGCAAACGCAGCCTTGTGAGACTTGGACA
The DNA here is from genome assembly GCA_934047225.1 of Ypsolopha sequella. Taxonomy (NCBI): domain Eukaryota; kingdom Metazoa; phylum Arthropoda; class Insecta; order Lepidoptera; family Ypsolophidae; genus Ypsolopha; species Ypsolopha sequella. The sequence continues at coordinate 30,060,050 of OW203995.1, forward strand.
TCTTGCCGCAATGAACCGGGAAATTTATAAATAAAAACTATTTAGCAAACACCCTGACAAGGCACAAAACACAGAAGCACTGCTCAATAGATACCCTACCTATAACTAGAATTGAATTAGCAAATTTAATTCCCAATTACAAATGAATGTACTGTCCCGGCAATACAAATTACAAACAAATAGGTTCCTACCTAATTCCAGAATTTAACTATCAAATGTAATTCCCAATTACAATGCTATGTACTAATAGTACAATACAAACAAATAGGTTACCTACCTATTACAACATTACCAAATTTAAATTATATTTGGTGTATACAATACACACAAACCCGAATGCACATTCCACTATGCACTTGTATACATACTTGTAAGTACATAAATTCAAGCCAAGATAACAGTATGTTAGCTAACAAGTTGATTTCCAAACCTATAATATAAACCGTTATATGATTATGTTATTGTAGTACAAGAACACTTTATATGTACCAAATTATCAAATTATATTGATATTACCGACCCACATCAATGTGGTACCCTCCGGTAATCAATTATCTACTCAAAGCACTAAACAAATCCAATGTAATTGCTACACCAATAACATGTAAATAGCCTAGCTATGTTAACAATTTAATTCCACTGGGGCCGCCCAGTTCCGCTGTTTAAATGTATATAATCCAAAGGTGGGCTACAACCACGCTCTGCTACCAGAAATTGTGTGGTAAAAGATGATATCAGCAGCTGGAACAGGGGCCCATAAGCTGTCCCAAATCCACGTCCATGCAAATTCAAGCTGCTGATATGCTACAAAGATAAGTACAAATTTCCTACCAGAAAATGGTACTTAGATGATGTCCTCAGCACGAATTCCTTCCGTACGCGGAGTCCGAAGTGTGCCGGTGTTGTGACACGTTGCTCACCTCCACGGAGAACCTAAACACAACCCACCTACACCTGGATGCATCCAAACCCAGAAGATATGGTAACCTGACAAAGTTCCGCACTTGTTGGAAACCGCATGTATGCAGGTTATGTCACACACACAGGAATTAAACTAACAGTGGCCTTCACGCCAAAATATTGTCAGACCCTGACTCACTAATGTTTTTTATGATATCCACATCAATTTTATACGTATTAAACCATTAATATATTAAATATTGTGATCGACCGCGATCCTTTCCAAATTTCGGCCTTTCCGAGGTTTTTTGACAGCTCCAAGTGTCCATAGACAAAAATACCATAGACCACTATCGGATACGTTCAAAAACATACATTTTATCCGAAACATTAGGTATAAACTTAAATAAAATATGTAACTATTCCACTTAACATTCTGGTATCCCAAGTTACTAGCCCAGCTGAGTTTGGGGCCTCTGGTAATTTTGTATTTGATATTATGTGCAGTGTATCCAAGTGTTGTTTCAATTCTGTAACCTAACCTACCATTTGCAATGAATTTATTTATATTTTTATTTTTATTATCCCTGAAGTCAAAAATTCTGCCGTTCTCCTATTCTACACCCCTTTAAGAATGTATGAATGGATTATTAATAAGAAATTGTTTGTCACAGCCGTGCCCGCACCCGTCCTCACCGCCGCGCATGCGCTCGCCCGCGTGCGTCAACGTCGTCTCCTGAAACAACACATGAGATGAAAGCGTTATTCAAGATTTACACATCTATAGCAGTAAGCGACATTAGTTCGTCAGTATGAATAAATGAGAATGAATAATTGTTATTGAGTGGACATAGGGGACAATAAACTCAATAACTAACAACGGACTGTTGATTATAGGTATTGCTGCATGCTGTTGATCATTAAAATTGGTATAACAAATCTACAAAGGAAATACTAGGTATAGATTTTATGTTCTATTATTATCAAATGTAATTAGTTGGTATAACCAACCTACAAAGGAAATACTAAGTGTAGATTTTATATGCCATTATTATTAACTGTCTTAAGCTGTTTTATTATCATTGTAATGTATTTTAATTAAATAACTACAAATGAACACATTCAAAATGAGTTTTATTTAGATTCATATCGTAAAGTCCTAATTATTAACTCAAAAATAGTGTTGAGTTAAAATCAGGGACTCTTTACGGTACCGTTGAAACGCTTAATCACCGTATACGAATTTCGGTACAGGTTAATACAACCGAAATCTTTCCAACCCTTATTTAACCGGTTATTAGAGAACGCTAAAAAATACATTTTTATAAATTAATTATAGGTATCATCTATTAACCAAAATTTATTTGAAAGTATTAAACATTTTTAATCAGTGCTGATAGATTTTTCTAATCATATGTCTTTAATCATATGTCAAAATTTTACCTTTAACTTTTGGTAGTTTTGTGAAATTTGTTACTTGTATATTATATTTTATAATTTAATCCATAATAACTTGGCTGACAGCCCTACAGAACTCCAAGCGCTTCCGAAAGGATGGACTGCGGCACAGTATAAACTGATTGACGTAAAAAAAGGCGGACAGAATCGCTGCTAAGCAACTACTGAAGCATAGCAATGTCGGCGGTTAGTAAGCGTGTGAGTGAACTTACTATGGAAATCGGCTTATTATGATGTGAATGAGTGCGTGCCAGGCTCATGCGTACAAGCAGATTGGCATACTATGGGTGCTGCAGTTTTTAGGGTTCCGTACCCAAAGGGTACAAAACGGGATTCTATTACTAAGACTCCGCTGTCCGTCCGTCTGTCACCACACCAGGCTGTATCTCATGAACCGTGATAGTTAGACAGTCGAAATTTTCACAGATGATGTAGGTATTTCTGTTGCCGCTTTAAGAACAAATATTTACTTAAAAACAGAATAAAATAAATATTTAAGGGGGCTTCCATGCAACTGACATAATTTTTATGCCGTTTTTATAGATGGGTAAAGCCACGGATTTTGCCACATTTGCCCTACTCGGAAATGTCCATTAAATTTTCTCAAAAATATAAGTTACTACAGTTTTTGAAGCATTTTTATCGAATTAAGTAGTTCATTGTCAAATATGGCAAGTGGTAAAAGTTACAGAATACCGTTCTACAGCTGAGCAATTTCCACGTTTTCCCCAGAAATGGGGGATTTTAGAGTAAAAACAGCAGGGGAAATTTGGGGGCGGTTAACTTGGATCAAAATTTTCAAAACTTCTAGCCGTTTTAGATGTTCAATATTCAATTCCACGGCATCATCATATAATTGGCTAGTGTTTTATATGTTTGGCAAAAGAATACAACCGTTCTCTCTATGTGTTTTCGGTGCTCGAATAATTTGACGTTATTTCTGACTTTTTCGTCACTAGTACAACGCGACCATTAATTGTCTCAAGTTTTTAGCTGAGTTTTGTGATTTGTATTTCTTTACGACTGGCTACTCTAACGCACATTATAAAATAAATAATAATAGCTCCAACTGTCATATTGCGTCAGTAGATCAGTCAACTTTGTTGTGAGTGCGCATGGTCAGTGGCTTGAAAAACACGTTTTGTTCACATTTAGCAAGGTAAGCTTCAGATTTTTACTGATACTAATAGTGCTCTAGGTTCCAAAAACGTACAATTTTGAATACTGATGATTACAAAGACTTACATTCAGTGGTTTGCAAGTAATCTTTGTTTACGTTTACGCTACCGTGACCATTTCGCTACTTTTTCGACACTTCTTCGACACCGGTGACGTATTTCTTACGACACCTCAACTTCGATACCATTTTAAAGGTTTGGTTACACACGGCGGTCTATTTATTTATTTACCTAAAGAGCTTAAAGTTTGTTTGTATGTAGGATAAAAATTAAATATATTAGACTTGTTTGTCTTTATGATTACATATAATTAAAATAAATATTTTATATTAATATTATAAAAGCGAAAGCTAGTCTAATATATAATTTTCTTATATTTACAGATGCCTCTAACATCGCATCGGCCGAAAAGTCAAATGTATAATCAAATGTAAAAGAGATTCCGAAAGAGTGCTAAAACGGTATAATGAAAAAAAAGCTACCATGAACGAAAGCGAACAAGAAAAGTTGCGGGCAACATAGAGAGAAAATAATAAAAAATATAGAACACAATCTCAATTAATTCAGGATGACAATTCACAAGTTGGCCTCTCTTGCAATGGCATAACTATCTCTAATAAAATTAAATGCAAATTTTGAAAACAAACTGTTACATTTATTTTGATATTGTGTTTAGTGTAATCCAAACTTTATAATTTTTCACTACCAGTTTTCGTCACTTTTACGCTACCGTAGCGTAAATTTTTCGTCACTTTTACGTCACCGTCGCGAAAAATTCTGCGACACTTTTTCGCGATTTGTGGCAAAATTGGTGGCCTTACCCAGATAATGGTACGGAATTCTTCGTGCGCGAGTCCGAATCGCACTTGGCTGGTTTTTATTTTTATAGCATTTCAACCCTATCCCCCAAAGCTCTACCCGCCTTTTTTGCGTCAATGTATTGACTGTATAAGAAATAGCCAATAATCTCATTATAATGATTGCTAACTTTCTTACGGTTGGTGAAAGATGCCTGGTCGACAAACGGACACCTTCCAACCAGCAAGACCATCACCAGAAACACACACAGGCAGCTGGGCCCTTGAGTATACCCGGGACTGGTGATGTCTTGTGTTTAACTAACCTAATAAAATTAATTCTACAAACTTACATATGATCTCCCAAAGTCCTCTTTGTTGCCGGCACTGGTGATGTGTTGAGTTAGGTCCCTAATAACCCTAGCCTAACCCGTTGAATTCAACACCCAAGAATACATAAAGGATATCACCAGCCAGTTCTTCAATGTGACCACGTCATGCAGTCGCCGCGTGTCCCACGGTGTCAGAACGTCGTCTCGACGTTTCTCGAAGCCGCTTCCAAGTAGTAACTTGTCTCCCCGGCAAGAATAGGGTCCGATCTGATCCAAAAACTGTTCACTCGGTCTCCACACCCGTTTTTAAACCAAATTATTAAATGACATCCAAGTCCTTCTGTGACAGCTCAGTGTGTCCACAGACCAAAAAACCACAGACCACTGTCGGATACGTTCCAAAATATACGTATTGTACGTAACAACCCCCGCTTCGGGCTGAGTAGCAGACCGCTAGCTCATACTACCGGGAGACGGGAGAGAGTTGTCATGGCTCGTCACAGAATCGAAACTTCGACCAACACCTCTGCGACGTGTGGAGTTCCGTCTCCGCCAAAAAACTACTTTAATATACGGCCCCGGCGCTAAAACAAGGATAGCAAGTTCACATTCTTCAAAAGAACTAGATTTCCTTCCCTAGGATGCTCAGTCCTGTCTGACCACAGAGAGGCCGAGAGTTGAGGACCGCTTCCACTTTACAATATACAGTGGCAAGCTCCTCAAAAATTAGGACAGTTTCCCCAATAACGCAGCGGAGGTGGGTGTTCACCGACTTGACGGCAGCTCCAAAAAATCCCCCCCCCCCTCCAGTGAGGGCAATTTGGGGGACTGTACCGCCAAGTTACCCCTTTCCGGGCGAAGATTTAACTTAAACTAGCATAGTTATTTACAAAACAAAAAAAAAATATCAACATCCTTTAGATAATTAGCAGTACCTCTGTAGATTGTGCCATTGTCGGAACGAATAAGTGAAGGTAAACCCCTACGCGATACGAAACGATCCAACGCGGCGACGAAGGCCTCCGTAGTCAAAGCTGATACCACTGCCAAGTGGACGGCCTTGGTCGCCAAGCACACAAATACACAAGGTATGCTTTCACAAGTTAGGTTAGGTTAGGTTAGGTTGGTGGTGAATGGTAAAAAGCGATATCAGCAGCTGGAACAGGGGCCCATAAGCTGTCCCAAATCCACGTCCATGCAAATTCAAGCTGCTGATATGCTACAAAAAATAAGTACAAAATTTCCTACCAGAAAATGGTACTTGGATGATGTCCTCAGCACGAATTCCTTCCGTACGCGGAGTCCATAGTGTGCCGGTGTTGTGACACGTTGCTCACCTCCACGGATAACCTAAACACAACCCACCTACACCTGGATGCATCCAAACCCAGAAGATATGGTAACCTGACAAAGTTCCGCATTTGTTGGAAACCGCATGTAGGCAGGTTATATCACACACACAGGAATTACACTAAAAGTGGCCTTCTCGCCAAAATATTGTCAGACCCTGACTCACTAATGTTTTTTATGATATCCACATCAATTTTCTTTGTATTAAACCATTAATATATTAAATATTAAAATCGACCTCGATCTTTTTCCATGTACGCCTTTCCGAGGCTTTTTTGACAGCTCCAAGTGTCCATAGACAAAAAAAACCATAGACCACTATCGGATACGTTCAAAAACATACATTTTATCCGAAACAGTTAGGTTAGGTTAGGTTAGGTTTTTTTTTTTTTTTTTTTTTTATAAGTTATCTCTATGGTTCCATGGGCTGAGGCCCGCTGCCCTTATTTGCTTCATTAAAATTTTTTGCATGTCACATTTTGTCGTATCCCCGCTTTTTCGGGGTGGGGGGTTTGGTGTTTCGAAGCAACTCTCTCTATACATTTAGTTGATCTTATTTTCTATATTTTATTTTGATCTATTACTAGTGATATTTTCCATCTTTAATTCTTTTTGTTCATATGTACATTATTTCTCTTATTTTTATTTCAATGATTTTTTTTTATTTTTTTTATTTTATTATTATTATTTTTTTTATTTTTTTTTATATATATTTTTTTAATCTTTTTTTATTTTCATTCATGCATTTTGATTATCATTATTAATTTATAAACTATATATATTGTTTGGTAATTATACAGGTTGATAATGATCCCTCTAGCTATATTCAAGAAACCTATTCTATGTTCGAATTAGAAAATATATGTTTTGTTACTTTTGACTTGTTTCATACTAAAAACAAAAGATATCGACTGTCAAAGTTTTCCTACAAAAACCGAATAGCGTTGTCATATCACTGTCAAGCTAGACACGTGACGCGCGTCACCGCCTCGCCTCGCCACGACCGGCCGGCTTCCAAACGTTGTCGGCAAATTACCCTTTGTCGCGAGCCGACAAGTAAGTATTCTTTATCCGAGCCACCAAAGGACACCGTTTTTGTTTTGCATGCCGCTCTGAAAGGAGAAATCAGCGATCATAAGTTGCAATTTTCCCTTCATACTTTTACGGGCTTAGGACCGTCAAAATACAGAAGTTGCGCTAAAGAATTAAGAATGCTTTGAATAGGATTTATAATTTACAAACAGCAAGTAGGTACCTAAATTACGAAATCGTTAGGTACTTAGTCACTTCTGTATTCAGGCGTACTTACAAAATTGAAATCAACTTATGTACAAGTAATTGAAATCAACGAAGTTGTATACCTAAACTAACATTAGCTGTACTTCAGCAATTGTTCGAAATGCAGTCCGTTTCTCTCTAAACAGAGTCTAGCACGTTTCACTGCATTCCTTCTCAGTTTTCTCAGCACTACAAAGTCACTTTTTACATCGTTAAATGCACTGATAATACGGTCTTTCAGTTCTTCGCGGCTTTGAGACTCCTCCGAGTATACGCGGCGTTTGATTTCTCCCCACAAAAAAAAAAACACAGGGCGTGAGGTCTGAAGTACTTTGTCACCAATAATACCGGCCCACACATTAACACTGAACCGCACTTGATGGTGATGTTCGCGAATCATGTGTGGGTTTCTGTACGACCACCAGTGTTCATTGTGGCAATTGTACAGACCCACACGTGTAAACATTGACTCGTCAGTCCGTAAAATGTTTTTGTTTTGGTTCTGAAGGAACCACTCACAAAACGTGCGACGATTTTGCGCGTCAGCCTCATGCAGGTGCTGCACTGTCTGAAAATGATATGCATGAAGTCCAGCATAGTGCAACAATTTCCACACTGTTGGTTGGCTAATTTCAAACCGCTGAGCTGCGTCTCGCGTACTGGCTCGGGGGTGCCGCTCAAAGAAGTCGAACACAGCATCTTCTACCTCAATAGCCAGACGTGGCGCGCCAGCCCCTTGTGCATGGCTTGGCAAGGTAAACTGACCATAATCCAGTAGCCGCTGGTTTACCGCTAAAATCGTTTGACGATGTGGAACCGTGGCGTTGACAAGTCCTTGAGCACGAAGCCGAGGAATGCTCTCCTCTTCGTACAATGTTCTCGCTCGGTAAAGATTTTCTCCACTGAGGATGTACACTCGCACCATTTCGTAATATTCGCGAGAAGAGTACATCGGCATCGTGACGACTCGAAAATAGTTGCGCGGCGGGAGAGAAAATTTGCATTTTTATTGTATTTGCGCATGCGCTCGTGACGTCGGTGCGCCGGCGACTGGCGATCGCGGGCCGGGGCGGGGGTAGGTGGTAGGTACACAGGTGTACGGGAATGTTTTTCATTGATGGTTGGGGCCCGGCGGCTCGTCTCGTAGGCTAGCCATTTTATTCGCAATTTGGAAACTTTTCCCGATAAAAATATGGGGGAAAAAAAACCTTTTTTTTTTACGATTCTGTGTTCTATTAGTGATTTGGATTCATAGATTTCAATAAAGCTAGGGGTTTCATTATCAACCTGTATATAGATAAGTGTTAGTAGCTTAATTATATTTTAAGTATTATTTTATAAAGACACTCCTTTGTCTTAACATTTCTTACTTAGTTCTTATCTAGATGAGAGAGCTGTTTCGAGGGTTTACATTGTTAGTTTTACAATTTATACATTTAGTTATTATTAGGTAAGTTAATTTACAAATTTTAACAGAATTAATACTTTTGTTGTTCGTCAAATTTATCCATTTCCCATTGTCTTGGTCACTATATCGGCCGGTTTATCACCGCGGTATTCCGGTCTTGCAGTGCCATTTTCAAGTTGTACCCGCTGATCTGGGCATCTGTCGCACCTTCTGCTCGCTTTACAAAGGCAGCAATCGCGTCCCCTATGTCATCTGAATAGTAGATGCAGCTTTCAGTATGACGCGATAATGCCACCACTGCGTGCGGGATACTGTTGTGTAGGTGCAATCTATGAGCTGTTCTGCGCACGATAATTACCTTCGCGTAAGTAAGTCCCTGTGCTTCGTGGATAGTCTGAATGCGTGACCCGTTTCCCTTCCAATAGCGTTGGCCTTCCAGGGACTCCTTTTCGGCCTGGGTGGCCTTTTCACCCAGGTTAGGTTAGGTTAGGTTAGGTTAGGTTTTTTTTTTTTTTTTTTTGTTTAGAACAATCATCTTTTTGATTGTCAGGCTCTCCTCTGACTTGGGTGGTCAGAGGCCTTTTTGCAATCTTTTTAAGTTTGATTTAAAATGACCCTTACATTGGGTGTCTTTGGGGAGGGTCCTCCGTCTTTATTGAGTTAATGATATCACATTTTCAGTCTTAGTGAAGGATGTTATATAAAATAAATATAAAATTTATTGTTAAAATATTTTTGGTATTGTGTTAATCCATTTAATTTTTTTTTTCTTTTTTTTTATTATTATTATTTTTTTTTCTTTTCTGATCTTTGCCTTTTTTTGTTTTTGAGATCATATGGCTATATTTTTTTTTTATTTTTAATGTATATATCATAATTATTACAATTCTTCTAAAACTTAAATTTTACCTGGAAGAAGGAGCCTCCCCGAGCCTGTTAATTATTTCCTTACACAATATAAAATCAATACATTACTAATTAAAACGAAATGTGTTAATTACATGAATTAAATTATCATTGTTTGTCTTTAAATATAAAGTAAAATGTCTCACTTAAATACAATATAAATCAATTTCAAAATACACAATAAAAATAAAAACTGAACTATTTACTTAGATTAATATCACAAAATTTATCACAAAAGTTTACATCAAAGTTAATTCCTACCTTATTAGGTTAGGTTAGGTTTTTTTTTTTTTTTATTATTATTATTATTATTTTTTTAATTGATCCCATCGTAATGAGATCCGGCTTATTGCCCACGAATTTTAATTTACGTGCCCTTGTTATCGCTGAAAAATATTTATATAAAAAGTGATCCCGGATAAAGGGCTGGGACAATGAGGGTGAGATCCTTCGTCCAGTAACATACACCTTAACCTAAATATAATAAAACTCTTTTCTTTTTTTTTTTTTCTTTGTATGTTTTCCTCGTCTCTTTTTTTTTTTTTCAAATTCCTTTTTTAACCAGTTCAGTATTTTTTTTTTTTCTTTTTTTTTTTTTCTTATTTCTCATGTTTCTTTTTCTTTCCATCTTATTCTACTTACTTATAAATTATAACATATCTTATTATCTGTTGGACGAAGGAGCCCTACCCTTAAACAAATCTTAAGCCATTTATAACCTTTGTAACAATCAACAACTATTTACAACAATTATTATTTATCAAATTAAAACATTAAAACATAAATTTGTAAAATTAAAATTAACAGATATTCAAATTACTTACTTAATATCAATAAAATTGGAGAAATATAATAATTTAAAAACTATGACAGTCTGTCATTTATTTCGGACTGTCGCTCTTCTCATAACTCTCTCCAAGAATCCGAGTAGGGTTGGTCTTTCTACTTTGTCTTGCAGAATCACTGGCAGGTTGGCTTTATTGAAAGCCCTGTCGATCTGCACCTCCAGTTCCGCCCTCCACAGACCGAACCTCGGACAGTCGAACACGACGTGCCAGATCGTCTCCTCCTGATCAGGATCACATACGCAGGCTGGACTGTCCTTCAGCTTTAAGCGATGAAGGTACGATGCGAGCCCCCCATGCCCTGTAAGGGCTTGCACGTGTATGGGGTTAAGTTTGGCCTTCCTTAGGACAGTGTGCGCTGTCGCTACGTCAGGAAAGAAGGCCTTTGTAACCCCACCCGTGCTGGAGGACTCGTATCGCCCTTGCCACTGTTGAACAGTCCCCTCGCGTATCGTCCTTCTCAGGTAGGAGAGAGGGACAGCGTCGTAGTCGGCCGCCGTTTTCCTGCGGAGGGCGGCATCTTTGGCGAGCTCGTCCGCCCGCTCATTGCCGGCAGTCCCCACATGCGCCCGCAACCAAAAGAGCCGTACGTCACGGCCCTCCATGCGGATTTGACGCACGCACCGCTCAATGCCGTGAGCCAAGGGGTGCAGAAGCGCCCGGCTTTTGAGCAGGTCCAGCGAGGACCTCGAGTCACTTAATGTAACCGCGAGGTTACAGGAATGCAGAGCTGATGGGATTTGAGTATTGATTGGAGAATTGTGGGTAAACTGACTGACCTTTGATGATGATTGTGGATGGGCCGACAAATGCGCCGCGTGGCGTCCCTCCTTGTTGGGCTGATGGAGCTGGCGCCTTGGGCAGGAATGTGCAGGATTGTCTTGGAGTAATGTGAACACAACACTGGTATATAATGTGAACACAACACTGGTAGGTACGCGATATTGGTTGTGTCGGCGGCGCGAGTGTGCACACGTGTGTTTCGGACGATGTCCCGCGCGGAAGAGAGCGGTCACTGGCGTGCGAGGTGGCGCCAGCGCTGTGTTGCGAAATTAGTCATCCGGCGCATGCGCGCGCGGATCACGCGTCACGCTGTGGCGTGAACACTTAAAATGTTGACAAGAGGCTCCTCGCTGTCTCTGACCTGCTCCACGGCCCTGAGCAGAGCGTACATCTCCGACTGGAAGACCGTGCAGTACGGCTCCAGACGGAACTTCGAGTGCCTGGTCTCTCTGCCGTCTGACCACCACGTCAAGGCTGCACCCACCTTCCCCTGTATCTTACTGCCATCAGTAAAGATACAGGGGCCTGCGATTTGGTGAGCCTCGACTGTTGCCGGCTCGAGATCGTCCACGCACTCGAAGCTCAGTGATTGCCTAATGGCGGGATGTGGGAACCGCCCGCAAGGAACGCGCAGTTCGACAGGTCTATCGGCTGGAATCTGGTCGATTCTCACTCCTCGCTTTGCCCTGAATAGACTTGCCGCCTCCTGAACTCGGAGGTCAAGGGGGAGTACATCCGCCAGTACCAAAGCCGATGATAGAGACACCGTGCGGTACGCCTTGCAGAGTTTTTGCGCGAACCCCGGTCTTCGGTGCTTTTTTGTGGCATAAAGCCATACTGCCTAGTGCTCAAGGAGGGTAGCAAATGCCATCCTAGACGGGACACTAGAAGCTTTTCCACAAGCTTTTGCCCATAACAGGTAGGAGGCCTATCGGCCTGTGCGCCTTCGGAGTAGTGTAGTCCTCCTTCCCGGACTTTCGGATAATACATATGTGAGCGAGCTTCCACCGCACCGGGAAGTGTCCTATTGCCAAACATTTATTGGCAATTGCCAGGAACACCTCCGGCGCAACACGGATTGCTCGCTCACATATGTCCGCAGTCCACCCATCAGGCCCCGGAGCCTTTTTTGGATTGAGGTTTCTCAATACCAAATCAAGCTCCGGAGCCGTGAAGGGCGGATCGTCAGAACCGAGTTTGTCCAGGAGTTGATGGACTGACACTTCCGAGCTCTCGCGTATTTGCCGTTGAGTGGGGGTTTCGTTGTCCACAGCGTCGTCAGGAAAGAACGTAAGAGCCAGCAGCTTAGCGGACTCTTCAGGCCCAAGGGTGTTCCCTGTCGAGTCCACCAGCAGCTGGTCCTCTTGCCTTTTGGCGGTTCTCCTGATGACCCTGTAGACCCCGTCCCATAGGCTCTCCCTATCCTGTTTTGAGCAAAATTGCTTCCAGCTAGCAGTCTGTGCATCTTGCACAGCCGCTTTATAACGCTGATTCGCTTCTAGGTTTTGGTCAACAACGTGTTGCCTTCGTTCTGCCGCGGCGTTCCTTATGCGCCGCCTCTTGGTCTTGACTTCTCTTTTGAGAAGTCCCAGAGCGGCGGTCCACCACGGCAGAGGTTTCCTTCCTTTTGGGACCCCTACCTTCGGTATGGCTTCTTCACACGCTGTGGAGATAACCGTAAGGTAGGAGTCGAGGATCCCCTGCTAGGATGACATTCTCAGTCTGCAGCTTGGTGCAGACGTAACGGATTCTTTGGAGATACGGCTCCAAATCCTCATCCCCCTCCAGGTATACGGACAGCACAGCCAATCTCAGCGAGCCTGTCTTCAGCAGTACCGCGGCAATGTTCTCGGTGACGAGCTGAGGATCATGAATGACCTCCAGCTCCCCACCGAAGACCACGACCGCGGCCTTTACTGATTTCTGGCGAGCTGACGTCATTTGGATAACTCTTGTGCCCGGGTATTGTTTAAGTTCGCCCTTGGAGCCGACATACGGCTCTTGGACAAGGGCGACGGATACCCGGTTGGCATGTGCCGTGCACAAGAGCTCCTGTGTCGCCAGCTTGGCCCGCTGTAGATTGGCCTGGATGATTCGCAATTTGCTGTCCTTAGTTTTACCTGTGAGGGGAACGGCGCTGCCATTAACTGCGGTGCCCTAAGCAGTATGCCACGCGAGACCTCGCTATCGAGTCCCACTTCTGTCTGATCTGACAGTCGCTACTAAAGGCGTTGTGTGCCAGATCAGACTTGTGGAGCTTTGCTCTCTGGCAGTTCACGAAGACGGGCAAATTTGCCTTATGCGGACAGTCCACATAGGTGTGAGGCTCACCACAGTGACTGCACGCGATGCCCTTCTCCTTGCACACTCTTTTGGAGTGGCCGTACCCCAGGCATCCCGTGCATTGCACCAGTGGTGAGTGGTCCTCAATCGACCTCCTCTGCAGACCTATGTGGACTGTGCCCGCCTCCGTGAACCGTTTCCAAAGATTTGGATGCAGCTCCACTATGAAGTGGCACTCATGCGGGTTTCTCGCTTTGCGGCGATACAGAACCCTAGGGCACTCCGCTGGTGGATCCACTCCTCCCAAAAGATGTTTGTTTTGGGAGAGCAATGATTCCACCACGTCTTTGTCACTTTTGTCTGACAAGACGTTGCGGATGCAGACTAACGGCAGTTTGTTTAGAGCCGCTCTTGCCTCGAATCCGCTGCCACCTGCACCAAGAGTTTTGGAGATCTTCTCCGCATCCTCTTTCCTGCTGCAGCTGAGGACTACCCTCCTATTTGCCGCTTTTCTGCAGCGATCTACCCTGATACCGGTAGTCTTCAGGTCCAGCGCTCTCTCCAACTGCTTCACCACCTCTTCCCCTGAGAGGGTAGAGTCTGTGATTGTTGATTTGAATAAGTAATTATGATAAAAATCAATATAAATATTCAGTTATTGAATTAAAATGTCAAAAGTATATCAAAATTAATGGGGCAATAGCCGTTTAGGTGTAAAAATTGCGAGAATAATTTTTTTTATAAAAGGAAATAAAATATTAATTATGTAAGTACTAGTCCAAAAATGTAAAGGAGTTAATTTAATTTAAGCCAAATAATTTAAACTTCAAAAGTAATCAAATTAAATCAAAAGTGGGCAATAGCCTATTGAAATGAAAATAAATTGAAATTTTTGTACATAAAAATTTTAAAAATATTTATAAAATATATGTTCCCACGGGATAAGAGACTCCGATCTTCAGGAAAGTTGCGATACTAGTTGTCCTGCTGCTTGCTGCTCCCGAAAACCAGACCTCAAATTCATCCCCTGGGGGGGGGTCCGATTTTGAAAATTTTTGGGGGGGGGGGGGCGTCGCGGGGTATCCCAAAAGTTGTGTTGCCCCTATAATGTGCTTAGTTTTTCGTTCTCGAGAGAACGATAATCCGCTCCAAATTCCTGTACGACGCTCCGTTTCAGAGATATAAGGAAAACCAACTTATTTGCCGATGGCGGACTATTTCTTCTTTGATAATAAAATCGGTATCTATGGAGTGGGAGATGACAAAAATCTGGTCGATACGGCTATCGCTTCCTTATTAGATGGCGGTCTTTGGAATAAAATAAAATATATACCTCACCGATCTTTCTCTCCAGATATTCCAACGGGAACACAAAAGTCAAATTACCACCGGCGATAAAAAGGCCTAAGCCACGCCGGGGCTTCAAAATAAAATAATTTTAAGTCAGGGCAGGTTGTGCACTATATCTGGCTGTCTTCTGGCAGTGGTAAAATTCTTCCATCAATCCCGGTTCGGGAGACTGGACGCCACGTGGTTTTTGAATTTTCCACGTAAAATCCACAAACATGAAGCTATATGGCCAAGATTAGTCTCTACTTGAAGGGGCCGTTAATGCGCTTCTAGGCAACCATAAAAGTTAATGGGGTAAAGATCTGTTTGAAAAGTTATTAATAGAAAACAGAATTTTTACCTAAATTTTTCTAAGAGAAGTCCAAAAAATCCTTTTATTTTGAAATTTTTCACTTTCACTATATAGCTCTTGCTTAGCACTTCACTCTGACACCATTCCCGTTGAATTCGGATCACTTTTTCTATTTTTTTGGAATTTTCGCGTGCGGAGCAAGGTTAAAAATGATGCGCTCGGTACCGAGAGCGGCACGCGACTGGGTTAGGTTAGGTTAGGTTTTTATTTTTTTATTTTTTTATTAATCAACTTTCTGATTTACTAGGCACTCCTATGACGTGAGTAGTCAGAGGCCTTTGTTATTTAATCTTAATTGTGTGACCCGTTTTTAGGGTATTTTTGGGGAGGGTCCTCCGTCTTAAATAATATCAGGGTTACATCAAAACTTAAATAAATTACTAAATAAGCAATTCGGTTCTTTTTTTTTTGTTTTTTTGTTTTTTTTCATTTTTGTGTTTCCTTTTTCTTTCTTTATTCATTTTTATTTTTATAACTGTATATATATATATTTTATGTTTATATATACGAGTATATATATATATTTTTGTTATCTTATTTTTTTACATAGTTTTATTTGTTAACTTTATACATATTTCATATGACGCTACTTATATTAACATGGACTGAGGAGCCTCCCCGAGACTATTTTTTTTATCTACATAACAGTTTTCTAATTTTAACATTAAATCAATTAAATAATACAAAATTATTTAATAATATCAATTCAATTTAGACATAAAAATATATAAATTCAATTAATTCAGTTCGTATTACAATTTCAAATAACAATAATTAAAACAATTTTTATTAATACTAATACATAAAATCTTAAATCCTATTTGTTTCTTTTGGACGCACATCTTACTACCGCATCTAAAAATTTTAGGAGAGCATCCCTCTGCTCTCCATCTGCTATTACCTCCGGCAGCTTTTCTTTCTTAAATGTAGTGTAGTGTCAATTACCATCTCCAGGTTAGCCCTCCACAAACCGAACCTCGGACAATCGAAAATTATGTGCCATATCGTTTCCTCCACCTCTGGATCACATACGCAAGCAGGACTGTCCTTCAGTTTGAATCTGTGCAGGTACGACGCAAAACCTCCATGCCCTGTGAGGGCTTGTACGATCGGGGGAGTTAACTTGACCTTCCTTATGATGCTATGTGCTAGAGCCACATCTGGTAGGAAGGCCGTTGTAACTCCCCCCGTACTTGTGGAGTCATACCTGCACTGCCACTTCAGGACAGTCCCCTCCCGTATGGTCCTTTTGATATAGGAGGTGGGGATGGCATCATAATCGGCCGAGGACTTTTTGCGGAGGGCAGCGTCTTTAGCCAGCTCGTCCGCGCGTTCGTTTCCAGGCGTACCGACGTGTGCCCTCAGCCAGAACAGTCTCACGTCACGGCCCTCCTGCCGGATGTCATGCACGCATCGCTCAATGCTGTGTGCCAGGGGGTGTAATACCTCCTGGCTTCGGAGCAGGTCCAACGATGATCTGGAGTCGCTCAGAATGTTTACGAGCGGCTCCTTTCCGTTCCTGACCTGCTCCACAGCCCTGAGCAACGCGTACATTTCCGACTGAAAGACCGTGCAGTTAGACTCGAGGCGGAACTTCGAGTACTTGGTCTCCCTACCGTCCTTCCACCACGTGAGTGCCGCTCCGACCTTGCCCTGTATTTTACTACCATCGGTGTAAATACAGGGCCCGGTGATATTATGAGCGGCAACTGTGGAAGGTGTGAGATCGTCCAAGCACTCGAAGTCCAAAACCTCTCGTTCCGCTGGATGCGACTTTATGTCGTATGGCACACGTCGTTCCGCCCTTCTATCGTTAGGTATCTGCGCTACGTTTTCTCCTCGCTTTGCCCTGTACAGACTAGCAGCCTCCTGGATCTTAAGATCGAGGGGGAGTGCATCTGCCAGCACTAGGGCCGATGATAGAGACACCGTGCGGTACGCCTTGCACATTTTCTGTGCGAATCCCCGCTGCAGAGACTCCAGCTGGTTAATAACCATCAGCTTTTCCGCAGCGGGGGCTCATGCGCTTGCCGCGTACAGCACAATCGGCTCTATCACCGACACGTATATCGTCCTGATGATCTCCTGGCTCAAACCCCAACTCACCCTTGCCGCGCACGCCAGCTGCTTGTAGATGTCAGTGACTTTTCTACAAACAGCCGATACGTGCGCATTAAAAGTGAGTTTGTTATCTATGATAACACCTAGCAGGCGGATTTCCTGCACGAGCGGCAAAAACACTCCAGCCATGCTTATGACTGGGGGCTCAAATTTTAGCTTGCGCGTAAGAACCATCGCAAAAGTTTTTTGCGCCGCGAAGTTAAGCTTATTTTTGAGCCCCCAGTCCCGCACTTTCTGGAGGGCCGCGTTGGCTCTCGCCTGCAGGGGGGCCGTGGTGAACTCGGAGAACACCAGGACAACATCGTCTGCGTAGGCCTGACAGTACACCCCTTCCTGCTCAAGGAGTGTGAGCAGGGGGTTGAGAATCAGGTTCCAGAATAGGGGGCCCGCAATCGATCCCTGGACACAACCCTTGCTGGTTCCTTTTTCCCAACTTTCCCTCGCATAGTTGACCCTGACCTGACGGTCCTCCAGGTACGAGGATACCAGTCCGTAAATATTTGCAGGGCATTTGTGTGCGAGGAGTTGGACTTTCAGAGCCGGCCACCAAGCATTGTCGAAGGCCCCCTCTATGTCCAGCGAGACCATAAGTACGATCTTCTTGTTTTTTATTTCAGATCGTACGTGTCCCACCAGATCATAGAGGGAGTCCTCAGTGCTTTTTTGTGGCACGAAACCGTATTGACTGCTGCTGAGTGAAGGTAGTATATGCCATCTTATTCGGGTTACCAGGAGTTTTTCCACAATTTTGCCCATAACAGGTAGAAGTCCAATCGGCCGATGTGCCCTCGGGTCCGAGTAGTCCTCCTTCGCGGGCTTTCTGAGTATGCATACGTAAGCTAACTTCCATCTAACCGGAAAATGGCCCAAAGCCAGGCATTTATTTGCGATGGCCAGGAACACTTCCCGGTCGCAACTGATTGCCCGCTCACATATGTCCGCGGTCCACCCATCCGGGCCTGGAGCCTTCTTAGGGTTGAGGGTTCTCAACACCGCTTCAAGCTCCGCTCCGGTAAAAGGTGGATCATCGGTACTCAGTTGGTCCTGAAGTTCGAGGACTGAACTCTCCGATATCGCACGTATCTGGCGCTGGTCTGCGGACTCGGCGTCCACAGGGTCATCCGGGAAGAACGTGAGAGCCAGTCTCTCTGCCGACTCTTTCGGACTTAACGTTCCGTTTTGGTCGCACAGAAGTTGGTCCTCTCTTCTTTTTACAGTTCTTCGGATTACCCTGTAGACTCCGTCCCACATACTCTCTCTATCCTGTTTTGTGCAAAACTGCTTCCAGCTGGCGTTTTGCGCTTCTTGCGCCGTCTCTTTGTAACGCTGTTTAGCCTCCAGGTATGTGTCAACGACGAGTTGCCTTCTTCGATCCGCTGCACACCGGATGCGCCGCTTCTTGGTTAAAGCGTCTCTTTTGAGACGCTCCAGAGCGGGATTCCACCACGGCAGTGGATGTCTTCCCTTTCGGACTCCCACCTTGGGTATGGTCTCTTCACAGGCGTGAGAAATTTCCTTTAGGCAGGAGTCAAGAACTGATTCCAGCTCCTCAGGAGTACTTATCTGTTCCACCCTCGAGGCAGTCAGGTTACCCTCATCCAATCTGGAGCGGACGGAGCGGCCGAACGCTGACCAATCGGCCTTGCTCGTGTTGTACACACGTGTCGTCTGGGGTCCCAAAATTTCGAGTTCTTTCCCCAGGCGCACGTGGTAGGTGATAGCGTTGTGGTCCGATGTGATCAGCTCCCGGTCGACTCTCCATCCGTCCATCTTGTCTAAGAGTTGGAGGCTGCAGGCCGTAACATCGACTCTGCTTGTACACATACGGCCTCCCCTGTACACCTCAAAAGTGGGTACAGTACCTGTATTCAGGATCTGGAAATCGAGTTCATTAAGGAAAGAGCTGTAGGCTGCTCCCCGGTGGTCTTCGGAAGTACTTCCCCACCAGGGGCTCCACGCGTTGACGTCACCGGCCAAGATGACATTCCTGGTCTGCAGCTTGGAGCAGACGAAACGTATCCTGTCAAGGTAAGGCTCTAAGTCTTCGTCTCCTTCTAGGTATATGGACAGCACGGCCAACCTGAGGTCCCCTGCCTTCAACAAGACCGCTGCGATGTTCTCGGTGACCAGCTGGGGGTCATGTATGACCTCCAGTTCCCCACCGAAGACAACAACAGCGGCCTTAATCGGCTTTTGGCGAACTGTCGTAAGCTGGATCACTCTTGTGTCCGGGTATTGTTTTAGTACGCCCTGGGAACCTACATATGGTTCTTGAACCAGGGCGATAGATACCCGGTTTGAGTGAGCCTTGCTCATTAACTCTGCAGTCGCCAATTTAGAGCGCTGCAAGTTGGCCTGGATGACTCGAAATTTGCCATCCTTCGTCTTACCTAAGAAGGAGACGCCTCTACCGTTCCCAATGGTGCCCTCAGCAGTACGCGACGCGTGACCTCGCTATAGAATCCCACTTTTGCCTGATCGGACAGTCACCATTGAAGGCATTGTGTTCTCGATCGGCCTCGGGGAACTTAGCCCGCTGGCAGTTTATGCAGACGGCCTTAGAGGCCTTTGCGGGGCAGTCTGCGTAGGTGTGCGCACCACCGCAGCGACTGCACGAGATGTCTTGCTGTTTGCACACTCTCTTGGTGTGTCCATATTCAAGACATCCCGTGCACTGCACTAGCGGTGAGTGGTCTTCGACTGAACGTCGTTGCAGACCTATGTAGACCTGTCCCGCCTCCACTAATCGCTGGTACAGAGCAGGGGTAAGTTCCACGATTAAGTGGCACTCGTGAGGATTTCGCGCCTTTCTACGATAAGCGACTCTGAGGGTCTCCATCTTTCCGTCGATCCCCTTCAGTATGTGCTTGTTCTGATTTAACAGGGCTTCAGCAACATACTGGTCTGTGTGTTGGGAGATCACGTTGCGGATTATGACCATCGGGAGTTTTGACTTGGCCTCTCTGGCAGTCAGTCCCTGTCCGCTCCCTCCTTCGAGTTTTGAGGAAATCTTCCTGAAATCCTCTCTCTCGCTGCAGCTCAACACTACCTTCTCATTTGCCGCCTTTCTGCAGCGGTCCACCCTAATTCCCGTCGTTTTTGCGTCCAGCACACGTCCCAACGTCTCGACGACCTGATCGCCCGTCATACCCTGGTCTGTCGCCGAGATGATGAGCGTGTGTGCCGGACCGAAACGACTGGGCATTTTTAGAGCCTGTGCATATGTTTGTTTGGCTCCGGTGCTGAAAAGATCACTTTTCAGGTCGGCTATGGCGTTCTGGATGCCTGTGAGGGCTAACTCTTGGTTGAAGCCAGGTAGCGCCACTTCCCTTTTTTCACTAGCCTCACCTATTGCCCTCACCTTCTCGATCCCCTTCATCACCGGTGCCATTATACCCCGCAGGTTCTCCTCATCAACTGACGGCACCTGTCCGGCCCGGCATGGAGGCCTCTTCTCCATTTTCTCTAAGAGAGTTTTGACCACTGCCAGGTCGTTACAGATGCCGTCGATGCGTGGGTCTGGGTCCATGCACAGGCTCTGTTTAAGGGGGGATCCGCCTACAGCTAGCGCCTCATGGGCCCCCGTCGCCATTTCCACCAGCTGACGCCTCAGCGAATCCAGTTGGTTCGACACCGAAGCAACCTTGGTCGTTAGGACCCCCAGCTCTGTCGTAATGGCTGGTTCTGGGTCATAAGCCTGCTTCGGTGCCGAGCCCGCCCGGCTTCGGCTCGCTGAATCCGTCAGCTGTTGGACGTCTTCCCCTATCCGACTGATTGCCTTGATAGGGCCGTCCATCTCATATCCGAGCCACGCTCTTATGGCTTGTGCCTCTGTTAGCGTGGCAGAGATATCAGCCCTAGCTTTGGTCAATTCGTCAGCGTGCGAGGCGTGGAGCTGTGCTAGTTGTTTGTTGTGGGCACGCTCCACATACACTAACTCCCGCGCACGCTGAGTCCTTTCCCGCTCCAGATTGTTAATATGTCTGGAGCGGGAGTCGGAAAGGGAAAGCACCGTCTCATATAGGTGCTCAAGGCATTCGCGGGCTACAATCTTGCACTCCCTTTTCATATTTCCCGCTTGCTCCAGGGCCTCCTTTCCCCTCTGGAGTAGTTCATTTGCTTGTATAGAAGCTTGATCTTTCACTACTCCAGGTGTCTTCCTGCCTAAAGGTGGTAGGAAACTAGGGCGGCCCTGGTTATTGGCAGCGGGACGGGAGTCGCCCGACACCCCTGACCACACCTCGTCATCCGCCTTGGCAAAAACGGCCTCAATATCGGAGGTGTCGGAGGGGACCGGGGAGTTCATGGGGGGGGAGTTGCTTCCCCTGCACTCGCATTTGCCTTGAGCACCCCCACCAAGAGAGGGGTCTTTGGTGGCTTTTGTTTGCCGACGGGGGCACTCGCAGTTAACAGTTTGGCTCTATTGCTGGCCACTGAAGTCCTGGAGACAACGCTGCCGGCTTTATTCAATTTGGTCGACATGATGTGCGCCCTATTAATTAGAGTTTAAATAATTTAGAATAAAATTAAATTAATTTTGTAAAAGTAATAAATGTGGCAATAACCGTAAAAATAAATCATACACTATTTACAATTCAATTATAATATGCAGTATTTTTATATTAAAGATAAAACAGAGTTACGAGTATAAACAGATTAGTAATCAAAATATTCGTGGCAATTGCCGTAAAAATGCGATGAATGTATGTACAATTTAATAAGAATTCTCAATCCAAATGTAAACGTTAAAATAATGGCAATAGCCGTAAGGGTGTAAAGTTGTAAAGTATTAGTTTGCTAATATAAAATTGATAGTGGATAAAATGAAAAATTTGATAATTTGAGTTAATTTATAAAATAAAGCAATGTCAATTTAAATAATTAAAGTACTAAAACAATTAAATGATCACAATTAATATGGCAAAAGCCATTAAAATATAAAAGAATATAAAAGTTACATCTAGATTGAGCGCTTAAATGATTAGTTGTATATTTGTTATAAAATTGCAAGTCCTGGTTCAGTATAAAATAAAAAACAACCAAAAGGGCTGTAGTCTTTAGATTGATTAATAAAAATAAAATGAAAAGATTAAAGTAAAGTAGGATAAAAATCAGATCTCATAATTTCAAATGTCAAAAATTAAAATTGTAAAGTTAATCAATTACATAGTATAATATTGTATAAGTAAAAACAGTACATTGGTTAGCTGTGGAGCAATTGTCTTAGAAATTAAGTGTTTACATCTATTGCAGGCGAAATGAAAAGTCCAAAAATAACAAACAAAAATAAAGAGAAAAATGTTCCCACAGGAATTTCAAGACGAAAACTTTTTTGTTTCAATTCTTGCGCTGCTCTCCGGCTTCCGGGATTTAAAAACTGAAGTTAAATTTTGTTCCTCCTAATTTTTCAGGATTTTAAAAATAAAATTTGGGGGGGGGGGACCTGGGGGGGTGCCCAAAAGATGTCTTGTCCCAATAATGCACTTAGGTCTTTGTCCCACATAGGGTTCCTGTACCAGGGCAATAGAGACCCCACGTCCCTTGGCTGCCTGTATCAGCTCCTGCGTCGCCAGTTTGTTGCGCTGCAGGTTAGCCTGAATTACTAGCAGTTTGCTATGGGAAGCACTCGGGGGGGGGAGAGGTGGGGGTGGTATCGTTGCCCTTAGCAGTAGCTCACACGCGAGCGAGCTATGGCGTCCATCTTTTGTTTTTCTGGACACTCATTGTCGTATGCTGCGTGCGCTTTTGATGTTGGGGTGTGGGCCTGTTCACAGTTTTTGCATTTCGGGAGAGCATTCTCCTTCCTGCTGCGACATTTCTCCCAGGAGTGATTTCCCCCGCAGAATCCGCAGAGGTCCTCCTTCTCCCGGCAGAGGCTTTTTGTGTGGCCGTATCCCCAGCACCTGGAGCACTGGATTAGGGGCGACTGATCCTCGACGGGGCTCCGTGAGAGGCCGATGTAGACTTTTTTAGCCTCCATCAGCCTCCCATAGAGCGCCGCCGACACCTCGAAAACTATATGAGCTTGCAGGGGGTTTCTCGCTTTCTTTCTGTATTTAACTCTGACGAGATTGTCGTCTTTCTCCAGGCCCATGAACAATTGTTTATTTTGAGCCCGGAATTGCTGCGTAATCTCGTCATCCTTCTGATAGGCGAGGACGTTTTTCACTATTACTAAGGGATTATTCACGCGAGGCTCCTCCACTTTCAGGGTGTTGTTATTTTTAACTCTTGTCCTTACCAGGGCCAGGTCTTCTTTAGACCCACAAGTAAGGACAACCTTTTGGTTTCTCGCCTTTCTGACCCGATCCACCCGTGCACCGGTTTTTCCCATGTCCAGCGCACCGATTATCGTCTTGATGACATTTTCCCCGGTCTTTGTGGCGTCCGTCGAGGAGACGATAATGCTGTGGTTCGGTCTTGGTGAAGGCGGTGTGGCTGGCTGTCTCTCCGGCTTGCGCTTCCGCTGCACTACGGTCCACCCGCTCGCCTCAGCGATCTCGGTCTCTAAGCTGAGTTGCGGCGGGGGTGTGCGCATTCTTTGTTCGCGCATAGTTTTGAGCTCCGAAGAGACTGCCTCAAGCCTTTCGGTGAGCGGCTGGAGGTGCTCTGTGAGTTCCGAATTTGTGGGGTTCGCTTCGTTGGTGGTGATTGCCTCGCGTAATGTGTTTTTTATGCAAGTGTCGAGTTGTGTCAGCGTTTCCCTCACATCCTTTACCTCCTGCTAGGTTAGGTTAGGTTAGGTTAGGTTAGGTTTTTTTTTTTTTTTTTTTTTTGGATCCCACCGTAGTGAGACCCGGCTTTTGCCCACGAATTTCAATTTTCGTGCCCTTTTTATCTTACAAATTTTAATATATGAAGTGACCCCGGATATAGGGCTGGGACAATGAGGGTGGGATCCTTCGTCCAGATTACACACACAGCCTTAAAACTATATATAATAAAACTCTTTTTCTTCTTCTTCTTTTTTTTTTTTTTTTTCTTTTTTTTTTATCTCAATGTGTTTTTTTTTTTTTTGTCTGTTTTTTTTTTTTTTTTCTTTTTTTTTTTTTTTTTTCTTTCTTAATTTACTACCTTATACATTCTATTATATTCCTAAATCTTGGACGAAGGAGCCCTACCCTTAAACAAATCTTAAGCCATAACTGAAACCTTATGATAATCAACATCTATTTACAATTAATTAAGTATTAATAATTCACAATTAAAAAGCATTGAAACATAATTGAAAGTTTGAAAATTTAACAAAGAATTAAAATATCACAGTTCAAGTTTTAATAAATCAGTTTTAATAAATTACAATAATTTAAAAACTCTATGACAGTCGGTCATTTATTTATTCCTGACTGCCGCTCTCCTCATGACTCTCTCCAAGAATCCTAGTAGGGTTAGTCGGTCTACTTTGTCTTGCAGGATCACTGGCAGGTTGGCTTTATTGAAAGCCATGTCGATCTGCACCTCCAGTTCCGCCCTCCACAGTCCGAACCTCGGACAGTCGAACACGACGTGCCAGATCGTCTCCTCCTGATCAGGATCACATACGCAGGCTGGACTGTCCTTCAGCTTGAAGCGATGAAGGTACGATGCGAGCCCCCCATGCCCTGTAAGGGCTTGCACGTGTATGGGGTTAAGTTTGGCCTTCCTTAGGACAGTGTGCGCTGTCGCTACGTCAGGAAGGAAGGCCTTTGTAACCCCACCCGTGCTGGAGGACTCGTATCGCCCTTGCCACTGTTGGACAGTCCCCTCACGTATCGTCCTTCTCAGGTAGGAGAGAGGGACAGCGCCGTAGTCGGCCGCCGTTTTCCTGCGGAGGGCGGCATCTTTGGCGAGCTCGTCCGCCCGCTCATTGCCGGCAGTCCCCACATGCGCCCGCAACCAAAAGAGCCGCACGTCACGGCCCTCCATGCGGATTTGACGCACGCACCGCTCAATGCCGTGAGCCAAGGGGTGCAGAAGCGCCCGGCTTTTGAGCAGGTCCAGCGAGGACCTGGAGTCACTTAAAATGTTGACAAGAGGCTCCTCGCTGTCTCTGACCTGCTCCACGGCCCTGAGCAGAGCGTACATCTCCGACTGGAAGACCGTGCAGTACGGCTCCAGACGGAACTTCGAGTGCCTGGTCTCTCTGCCGTCTGACCACCACGTCAAGGCTGCACCCACCTTCCCCTGTATCTTACTGCCATCAGTAAAGATACAGGGGCCTGCGATTTGGTGAGCCTCGACTGTTGCCGGCTCGAGATCATCCACGCACTCGAAGCTCAGTGATTGCCTAATGGCCGGATGCGGGAACCGCCCGCAAGGAACACGCAGTTCGACAGGTCTATCGGCTGGTATCTGGTCGATTCTCACTCCTCGGTTTGCCCTGAATAGACTTGCCGCCTCCTGAACTCGGAGGTCAAGGGGGAGTACATCCGCCAGTACCAAAGCCGATGATAGAGACACCGTGCGGTACGCCTTGCAGAGTTTTTGCGCGAACCCCCGCTGCAGAGACTCCAATTGATTTTTAATCATTAGCTTCTCCGCAGCCGGAGCCCACACACTCGCGGCGTACAGCACGATGGGCTCTATCACCGAGACATAGATGGTTCTGATGACCTCTCGGTTCAAACCCCAACTCACCCTGGCAGCACACGCCAGCTGCTTGTAGATGTCAGTGACTTTTCTACAAACAGCCGATACGTGTGCGTTAAAGGTGAGTTTGTTATCTATGATAACACCCAGCAGGCGGATTTCCTGCACTAGCGGCAGGACCTGTCCATCCATGCTGATGACTGGGGGCTCAAACTTCAGCTTCCGCGTCAGCACCATTGCAAAAGTTTTGTGCGGTGCGAATTTCAGCTTGTTTTTGAGCCCCCAGTCCAGCACGGTCTGAAGGGCCGCGTTTGCTCTCGCCTGAAGGGGGGGAATCGATGAACCGGAGATCACCAGCGCCACGTCATCCGCAAAGGCCTGGCAGTGCACTCCTTCCTGCTCTAGTTCTACGAGCAGGGTGTCGAGAATAAGGTTCCAACAAGTAGGTCCAGCTATTGAGCCTTGGACACACCCCTTGTTGGTCCCCTTTTCCCAACACTCCCTTGCGAAGTTAACTTTGACCTTACGGTCCTCCAAGTAGGAGGCGACAAGTCCATAAATGTTGGCAGGGCACTTATGAGCGAGGAGCTGGGTCTTTAAAGCCGGCCACCAAGCATTGTCGAAGGCTCCCTCTATGTCCAGCGAGATCATGATCACGATCTTCCGACTCTGTATTTCAGAGCGGACATGACTCACAAGGTCATAGAGGGAGTCTTCGGTGCTTTTCTGTGGCATAAAACCGTACTGCTTGGTGCTCAAAGAGGGCAGCAGATGCCATCCCAGACGGGATACCAGAAGCTTTTCCACAATTTTGCCCATAACAGGGAGAAGTCCTATCGGCCTGTGCGCCTTCGGAATTGTGTAGTCCTCCCTCCCGGATTTACGGATGATACATACGTGAGCAAGCTTCCACCGCGCCGGAAAGTGTCCAATTGCCAAGCATTTGTTGGCAATTTCAAGGAACACTTCCGGCGCAACACGGATTGCTCGCTCACATATGTCCGCAGTCCACCCGTCAGGCCCCGGAGCCTTTTTTGGATTGAGGTTTCTCAATACCAAATACCAGACGTAACGGATTCTTTGGAGATACGGCTCCAAATCCTCATCCCCCTCCAGGTATACGGACAGCACAGCCAATCTCAGCGAGCCTGCCTTCAGCAGTACCGCGGAAATGTTCTCGGTGACGAGCTGAGGGTCATGAATGACCTCCAGCTCCCCACCGAAGACCACGACCGCGGCCTTTACTGATTTCTGGCGAGCTGACGTCATTTGGATAACTCTTGTGCCCGGGTATTGTTTAAGTTCGCCCTTGGAGCCGACATACGGCTCTTGGACAAGGGCGACGGATACCCGGTTGGCATGTGCCGTGCACAAGAGCTCCTGTGTCGCCAGCTTGGCCCGCTGTAGATTGGCCTGGATGATTCGCAATTTGCTGTCCTTAGTTTTACCTGTGAGGGGAACGGCGCTGCCATTAACTGCGGTGCCCTAAGCAGTATGCCACGCGAGACCTCGCTATCGAGTCCCACTTCTGTCTGATCTGACAGTCGCTACTAAAGGCGTTGTGTGCCAGATCAGACTTGTGGAGCTTTGCTCTCTGGCAGTTCACGAAGATGGGCAAATTTGCCTTATGCGGACAGTCCACATAGGTGTGAGGCTCACCACAGTGACTGCACGCGATGCCCTTCTCCTTGCACACTCTTTTGGAGTGGCCGTACCCCAGGCATCCCGTGCATTGCACCAGTGGTGAGTGGTCCTCGATCGACCTCCTCTGCAGACCTATGTGGACTGTGCCCGCCTCCGTGAACCTTTTCCAGAGACTCGGATGCAGCTCCACTATGAAGTGGCACTCATGCGGGTTTCTCGCTTTGCGGCGATACAAAACCCTAGGGCACTCCGCTGGTGGATCCACTCCTCCCAAAAGATGTTTATTTTGGGAGAGCAACGATTCCACCACGTCTTTGTCACTTTTGTCTGACAAGACGTTGCGGATGCAGACTAACGGCAGTTTGTTTAGAGCCGCTCTCGCCTCAAATCCGCTGCTACCTGCACCAAGAGTTTTGGAGATCTTCTCCGCATCCTCTTTCCTGCTGCAGCTGAGGACTACCCTTCTGTTTGCCGCTTTTCTGCAGCGATCTACCCTGATACCGGTAGTTTTCAGGTCCAGCGCCCTCTCCAACTGCTTCACCACCTCTTCCCCTGAGAGGGTAGAGTCTGTGGATGAGACAATCACAGAGTGCGCTGGTCTGTCGTACCCCGGCTTTTTCAATGCCTGGGCGTAGGTGAGCGGCGCAGCACTGCAAGGTTCCCGGCTGAGGACATCGCCTCGTAGGCCCGTGACGGCGTCTGTGACCGCAGAGAGGGCTAGCTCTATGTTGAGGTTCGGCGGCTCGGATTTATTCTCCTCTACCGCCTTGCCCAAAGCCCTCACGTCAGAGCCCACTGCTTGCAAGTTCCCCAGCACGGGTTCCAAAAACTTCCGCATGCTGTCGTCGCTCACCCCCGCCACTGGCTGGGCCTGGCACAACGGTCTGGATTGAAGGTCCTCGACCGCTGCCCTCATCTTTTCCAAGCCCACGCTAATTGCATCGAGCCGGGGATCTATGGTTACCGGTATCTCGGTAGACCTACACACTAGGCCTCTGGCTTCGGCCCTCGCCTCGGATTCCACCAGCTGACGTCTAAGCGAGTCAAGTTGACCCGAGACGGCGGCGACCCGGCCCGAAAGTTTCTCCAGCTCTGTAATAAGAGCTGGTTCGGGCTTTAATGTTGGTTCAGCCTGATCTGGTTGCTGTAACCTTGGGGCCGCCGCTTTTGTCAGCTGGTGGACGCTCTCCCTGATCGACTCGATGACTTTAAGTGGGCCGTCCATCTCCACTCCCAGCCACAATCTTATAGATTGTGATTCTGCAAGGGTAGCGGAGATGTCAGCCCTAGCCGCTCGGAGCTCGACAGCGTGAGAGCTATGTAGCTCGTTTAACGCCTTGGTATGGGAGCGCTCCACACGCACAAGTTCAATGGCGTTCCTGGAACGCTCCCGCTCCAAGGCGTTTATCTGTCGAGCTCGTGAGTCGGACAGGGAGAGGACCGTCTCATAGAGGTGCTCGAGGGAGTCGAGGGCCACGGCTTTACACTCCCGCTTCATATTTCCCGCCGCCTCCAACGCCTCCTTACCCTTCTGGAGCAGCTGGTTAGCCTGTTTGGTGGCCAAATCCATCGCTACTCCAGGGGTTTTCCTATCAAGGGGCGGGAGGAGGCTGGGACGTCCGTCGCGGGAGCCCACCGAGGACCCAAGGCACGATTCCTCGTCCGTATCCAACAGACGTTCTAAATCGCGCCCTGAGCCCTCGGAGGGGACCGGGGATACGGCTGCCCGGGCGCTGGAGGGGAGGTCCACTTTCTTAGCCTGCGCCCGGGGAGCCGTAGCCCCTGAGCCGAGACTCTGCTTCGAGCTCGCAGATCCAGAGGCCCTGCCAGTGCTGGACATTTTGTATAAGGACAATAACAAGAAAACAATAAGAGAATTTAAGAATAAGAAATAAAAATAAAAATAAAAATAAAAATAAAATAAAAATAAAGTAAAATAAAATAAAGATAGATATCAAGATAAAATAAAATAAATAAAGTAATTACTTTTAAGAGAATAACTACAGAATATATAGGTGTAACTTAAAATATTGTTTTATTGTTACTGTCCTCCCCTACCAGGTCTGGATTTCAGTGTCAGTATAAAATGAGGCGGCAGTCAAATCCAATTTTAAATAAATTATGATCAAATACAAAATAACAAAATTCAATAGAATTATGGTCAGAGATAAATGCAAATTGTCTCGCTTATTAAAATTATAAAAACACACAAAATCAGAACACAATTAATTAAAATGGCAAAAGCCTTAAAATATGTACAAGTATCAAAGATTCAAAAATTGGACGGACGAAATAATTTATATCACAGAAAATTATAGTGGCATAAACACACAAAAACAGAGAACAAAATTGATAAATGTGGCAAAAGCCTTAAAAATATGTAAAAATAAAATCGGACGGACAAATAATTGATATCACAGTTAAATATCACCGTTATATAACTAAGCCAAAAATATCACAGAAAAATCTTTTAATCAATAATAAAAATAAAAATTAATTCTCTAATAAGGTTAAAATAAATCAGATAATAATTTAGTACAATAGATCAATTGAGTAGCTCAAAAGAGCTCAAATAATTTAATTAATAATATCTAAATAACGGTCAAAAAGTAAAAATAAAATTGAAATAAAGTTAAAAAAAAATAAGATTAAAATAAAATTATCCAACTGTCTGTGACTAGGTATATGTATTAGGTAAAACTTGGGACAGTGATAATGAAAATATAACGGTATAATCTAAAGGAATATTGGAGATCCGCCGACCGGCAAAAACAAACCGAAAAAACAAGCGTTTTTGTTACAAGGTCGAAAGGAGAACAAAGGAAATGAAACTAAAGATTTAATTTAGAGTTTCTACAGGAGGAGTGGCGAAAATTAAAGACCAGATTCTTGTAGGGTGCAATGAGCACTACCTACTGTAATTTTTTCCGAAAATTTTCCCCTCTCCAGGAAATTTTGAAAAAATTTTGAAAAATTTTTGAGAGGGGGAGGTCAAAAATATGCCTCAAAGATAGCTTCTCTCCTGCAGAGAACGAAAATACGCTTGTTTTTTCGATCCGAGCCCTGGTTCCCGAGATATCGCAAAACGCGATTTTCGCGATTATCGATATTATCGATATTACCGAGGTTACCAAGGTTTTGCGGTCGGCGGTTTCTTCCCGCCCTCGGTAAAAAATTAATAACAAAATAACTAATAATGGCAAAAATATAAAAAATATCTTTTTGGACTCGTCGGGAGACGGCCGTTCCTCTTGTACCTTCTTTTGTTTTTTCGATCCGAGCCTTGGTTCCCAAGATATCGCAATTTGCGATTTTTGCGATTTTTGCGATTTGTGCGATTTCCAAGGCTCTGCCGCTACAGGAGGAGTGGCGAAAAACTAAGACCAGATTCTTGTAGG